>JADLZN010010378.1:0-301865 GCA_018155175.1 Sinocyclocheilus anophthalmus | reverse complement strand
AAGTAATGCACAATGTAAACAAACAAATAATAAATTGTGTAAAAAATCATACACAATTCGGTATTTGAACTAGGCCTTCAATATATTGTTTCCAGCTGTGTTTAGACCCACCGCCATTATTTTTATTTTTGTTAATATTTAATTAGTTTATTTTTGTTTTTATTTTAATGTTAGTTAAAGTTTTAGTAATTCTTGTTTATTTATTATTTTTGTCATTTTAGTATTTTTGTTGTTTTTAAATATGTCTATACAGTTGCTTTTTATTTAATTTTAATTTTTTTTCAGTTTTAGTTCTAGTTATGTTAGTTCATCAAGTTAAACTAAACAAACAGGAGAAATGTTGCATAATTTTATATTTGATTTTATTTCATAACGTTTTTATTGTTTTTATTTTAGTTTAATTTAACTGTAATAAACCATGCCACTGCTGGCATTTTGAGAGTTAATCTAACTGAAGAGTGTTGAGATCCAAGCAACATTAGACCAAACTATTAAAAAATAAATAAAATAAAATAAAATGTATGGAAGTGAGTAAATTCTTATTTATATTACTATTAATTTGTTTATTATCGAGTATCCTCAATTGCGAACACTGCAACTGCAGGTAGTAAAGAAGTTTATATAACAAGGAATCTTTCAATATTGCAGTAAAGCCACGTAAACGTGCTTATGAACCGTAACGTCTTATTATATCATTTAAATGCATAGCTCGTGGCTGTTAGCACTAACTGATGTAAGGGGAGATCAGTGTGAAGTGTTTGGCCTGTGGTGAAGATTTGAAGAAGACATTAACTGCATTAATTAAAGGCTGGGAGCTGGTATGTGTGCGTCTACATGCAAATGTGCAAGCCAGTTTGCCAAAAGAGACTACAGGAACGATTAAAATGAGAAAATTACACATTCCCACAGGAGTCGATGTTCTTCACATGTGCTGGCTTGTGTTTAATAGCATGTTGTTGCTGTGAAAAAGACACTCCCGACAGGTTAAGTCAAAGAAAAACTAGTTTTGGCCAAATTCTGGCATGCAACTTTAAATATGTCAATCCCATAATGGGCTACAATGAGTGAATAAACATAAGAACATAAACATGATGGCAGATGGCAAGAGAAACAATGATTAAAAACATGCTTGTACTACACGTGTGCTGCATATATTGAGTATTTAGACTGTTTCCAATCACTGGACTCCATGTTGATTAGACAGTATCTAACAAAGAGTTTCACTAGGTTCAGCTCACGAGGAACAGAGCTAGTCGCATCCTCTGTCTTGAAAGAGATTTTCAAAGTAGATTTACATACAAAAAGAATCAGTGGATGAAAAGAAATGAAAAGGAAATAAAACAAAAGCCGTCGTATCTAAAGCCTGGGGACTCACGTCCAATGCTTTGAGAACGATATGAAGAGAGGATCCAGTCAATGATGGACCAGTGCTCATGTTAGTTCAGAGATAGAGAGAGAGAGAGAGAGAGAGAGAGAGAGATTATGCCCGTGAATAGAAGCCTTCACTACATAAAAAATGCCATTAAAACAATGTGTGAGGCTGGATGTTGAAATTAAGTATAAATCAATTGGCTGACAATTCATTGAGGAGCTGTTCATTTATTTGCCATGCGTCACACAAACCTTACTGCTGTAAGTAAGGCCAAATGTCTCTCGCTTTCACTATGCTTGTTAATGTAACACAGTAATAATACTTCGCTACAGTATTTTTAGGGAGAATCTGTACTTGAGTTTTTATATTTCTGTCAACTTTCACTTTTACTCCACTATATTTCCTAATTAAAATGTATACTTTTACTCCAATACATTTCCCCAAAGCATATTGGTGCCCCTGCAGCACAAAACCGTCTTAAGTGCTGGGTATAGTTGAACCAATAGCCAACAGTACATTGTACGGGTCAAAATTATCGATTTTTCTTATATGTCAAAAATCATTAGGATATTAAGTAAAGATCATGTTGAATGAAGATATTGTGTAAATTTCCTACCGTAAAGATATCAAAACTTAATTTTTGATTAGTATATGCATTGCTAAGAACTTAATTTGAACAAATTTAAATGCGATTTTCTCAATATTTAGATTATTTTTGCACCCTCAGATTCCAGATTTCAAATACCGGTAATTTGGATCTCGCCCAAGAAGTGTCCTCCTATCCTAACAAACCTTGCATCAATGGAGAGCTTATTTATCCAGGTTTCCGATGATGTATAAATCTCAATTGTGAATAAATTGACACCTTAGGATGGTTTTGTGTACTTAGGGTCCATTTTTTACTTACTACAAAATAGTCAGAAGAACACGGACTGCAGGAAAGCAGGTTTGAGAATCAGTGGTCTGGCGCTTACAAGTTAGACTCCTAAAAACACAATATTGCTCATGTGCAACTGCGGCACACACCCGCGGATGCTTTCAGTTTCCCTCCATCGTATAAATCGAAGAGATTATATTGTCTGCAATCATATGGTAAGTGTTTTTTAAATGATCGTGCTATCGGGACATTATCGAGGTATATCACAGAAACACCCCCATAGAGCGCACGCCTAACCCACGTGATAATGGCACACTGATCTGAACTTTCGCACAGTTAAAAAATCAATACGCCTCACGTTATGTTCATCACGGTTTACCCACTGCCACCAGAATTTTTGTCCTCATAAAAAAATTAGATCGGGTTCGCTGTTTTTTCAATTTTTTCACATTCGTGCAAAGCATTGTGAGAGTTGTTTTGACAGTTTCATAGCCACCGTACAAAGCGAAGCCAAACCCAGATCTATTGTCAAGTTCCACCCACTTCGGCTCAGCAGCACAAGCATTGTCTATAGATCCTGCACACTGATTCACAGACATTGGTGTCCTTTTTTGTCTACCGTGGCTCTAAGTAGCGCTATGCAAAAGCATCAAACTGAGCCACTGACACATCCTGAAGTAAACTTTGAATCGTCCCGGGATAATCCCGCTGCTCCTGAAGGGGAACTCTCCGTCCTCTCTACATCTCAGGATTGGATGGACCCAATAGTTCCTCTCTTTTTCTCTTTTTAAGAAGTGAGAAGACAACAAACTCATCCTCACTGCTGGAAGACTCCATTTAGTGCTGTTTTGTGAATTTTTTCGCAACGGATTAATTAATACGCATCGGACTCAGTGTGCAAGGTTTCCGCGCATGACGAATTTTTAGGATAACGAATACGAAAAAACGTATATGGAAATTTCGGTGTGCAGAGACTTTTAGTCTATTAAAACACATTTAGAATCAACTAAATTCAAGGCATTCTAAGTTTTGCATGCCTCTGTATGTCTTTTATATTTATAACATGAAATATAGTTAATCTATATCACAATAGGTGCCATTTTTACTCCAGGTATCAGCATGATAACAAATGTAATATTCATTTTATAAAAGTTTGATAAAGTTAGCATTAAGTGACTTACATTGTAGACACAATTTGCCTGTTTTTGCCTCAATTTTGCCAACGAAAATAGTTCCAAACAAAGATCAACTATTGAAACAATCGGTGAATGAAGAATTCACTGACTCCACTTATTATACAATCAATGCTTCGTTCCTGACTGGAAAAAAAAAAAAACGAATCAGTTGACTGCCGCTAGCAATTCAGGGGTTTTGTTTAAAACAAAGCATTATTGATGCATTTGTAACTGCTGGTTAGATGTATCCATGTCCCCTCTGAGCTGCATTGAACAGTCTGTGTAAATACATCTAATGCAACTTCAGATGCATATCCACATTAGCAAAACTGATTTTCTCATGTTGGAACTAAGTCTTCGTAACAGATGAAAGTTCTGCTCTTTGCTAACCCAATGATCAAACTGGTAATAAGAGTTTTAAACTGATCTTGCTTCCTAAACTGTGTATAGAACATTTATAATATTATTATTATTTGCTCCTTTTCCATTTTGGCATTTCCTTCTCTACTTTACTTCAATATTTAAGTATGTGTTAAAATTTCAAAAAGTTACTTTTTATCCTTAAGTACAATAAAATATCACATACTTAAAACTTTTACTCAAGTACTCAGGTAAGACGCCGTGGACTTCATACTTCTACCAAAGTCATTTTCTGGTACGATCTCTGTACTTTTACTTAAGTAAGGCTTTAAGGCACTTCATCCACCAGTTTGATAAGAATGTAAAGGAATCTTTGCATCTTTGAAGTCACTGGATTTTTTTCAAGATTGGAGTTTTGTGGATTTTAGTCCATGTGTAACACGCTTCTATATAGCAGATCGATATGCTAGAGTATTCATAAATAGAGTATTCACTTATAGCAGACTTATATCTTTCTCTTCTGCCAAATGTAGCACTATACAATTTTTTTGTGTCTAGTAAAATACTCTATTAAATGCAAATGTGGAAACAGCATCATGCTAGTTTGGGACAAAATATTGATTCTAGAGGAACTGTATTCCCATACAGCATGTTAATGCTATAAGCTGTCACTACTGTACTGTAACTTTGCAAAATATATTTGTATCATTCATATCAAAGGTTCAATAAACTGTTCCATTAAAAAAAAGATATGTTTCTCTTAGTCCATACAGTATGTCAGGCTTTACAGGAAAGATTAAGCTATTCACATCAAGGTTTTTTTTTTTTTCCAGTAGATTTCAGAAATACACCAAACAGTTTAAAACTTTTCTTTGATAATCTTCTAATAGTTGAATGAACTGAGTCTGAACTCATCAAATTATATATAATGTGTCATAGTCATTTGTTTGTCTTAAAACGTTTCCATAGGATGTAATTTCTGTTGGAATGCTTGTTATTCCTTATGATTTATTTATTTATTATTTTTCTCTCTCACTCTCTCTCTCTCAGCTCTCCTCTCTCATATATATATATAGAGAGAAAGAGAGCGAGAGAGAGAGCGAGAGAGCGAGAGAGACATCATTCTGTGCAATCAAGGTGTGACTTTGTAATCAAAATGAAAATTATAAATTAAAATATTTTGCAGCACTTACACAGATTATGACAGCATTTGTGATGCGTTGTTATTTTAATTGCTGGGTACAGTCACAGCCAGAATCAGGTTTGTGTGTGTCTGTCTGTGGTTGGGGGCGATTCAGACAATTATGTGCTTAAAATGACCTACTTTTCATGCTATGATAATTTTATATTAGATAATGGTTTATCTATTATAATAGTTCTCACTCAAGAGAATGTGGGATTTGAATCTCCATTGCTTGAAAGGACTATTCATACTGTTATTCATACATCTACAAAAAAAAAAAAAGTGCACAACTTTGAAAAAGAAAAAAAAAATGAAAAATTACTCTGTGTACCTTTCAGAGCAAACAACTAGTGTCATGCACTGCTTCTGAACAAGGACTGAATTTGAGGATTTTCAATTTGCTGTAGCTCACTTTAATACTGGACTGTTCCAACACAACTTGTGTGACCTTTCAAGAATAATGGAATTACACTGAACTTCTCACCAACAGCAATGAGAGAGTGAAAAGGTTGTAAGACAAGAATCCACATGGCCAGGGGCAAGCGCTTCAGACCTCAGCTGTAATACCAAACACAAAAACTGAAAGAGATCAGAGATCCATCATCCAGAGCTTATGCTGAGATCGGCCTGATGGGGGCTTCACACAGGAGTCTTTTGTGTGTTCAAGCAGCACAACAGAATGCAATCCCACAGTCTCAGGAAGCAGTTTTAATGTATTTTTTTTTACTTATTGTAACTTCACACGGCCACTATTTGAGCAGTGTTGGGGTTAATGCATTACAAGTATGAGTATGTACTGGTAATCATCGGCGATTAAACGTTCAGGTGCTCGGTTTTTGGTGTGTGCCTCCTAACACCGTTTTAAATTAGTTATAAAGTCCAAAATGACCGTAAAGAGTTGGGAGTAAAGGTCATTGCACACTGAGTCCGAAATTTTCGCACGTTAAAAAATAAGTACGACCTCACGTTATGTCAATCACGTAAAATTAAAAAATTCGGATCGGGTTAGATTTTTTCCGTTTTTTTTCCATTGAGAAAAAGTAATGCAGAAGTAAAGTAACGCATTACTTTCCATAAAAACGCAATTAGTTACTTTTTTTATGGAATAACACAATATTGTAATGCATTACTTAAAGTAACTTTCCCCCACCCTTCTGTTGAGGCCTGTGTACATAGAAATCGAAGAAGATCATTACATAGATCATATTAAAAATGTCCCATAGAGGTGCCCACACTAAAATGGTCAATTTAGCTGTTTGCAAACCGTCTCGAAACCTCATTAAAATATAATGAATTTCTTGTGCTTTTAACATCCACAACTCATGATTTAGTCACTAGTGGTTTTGGAACTTCCTGACTTTTTATTATTAAAACAAACAACCCAAAACACAAAATAAAGTCCAGGTCTGGTCTTCTCTCGTCTTTCACTGTCGTAACTCCTTTTATCTTTCCGGAGCTCCTCCTTGGGACTCGAGACCGGTGAGTGGTGCAGGTGTCGCTCATTATCAATTCCTCCACCGGCCTCGCTCCGTTCCCACGGCTCTCGGCCCCGCCCCCCTCGTCACATACCCCCATCGCCCCTCGCAGGCCGGGGGGTACTCCCGAGACTGTGCTCTACCTTCCCCCCCCCCCCCCCCCCTCTGGTTGATCCGATCACGGCGGGCCGCGGCGGTACCTGGGGGTAAGGACATACGAGTCGAGAGAAAGGAGACGGAGGATGAGGAGAGACAGACGAGAGAGGGGAGAGAGGAAAAGAAAAAAAATTTATCGGTCCGGTTCCCGGACCCACTGCCTCTTGGTCCTCAACCGGCTGAGAGGCTCTTACTCGCGGTGCCATGCGATGGTACTGGACATCGTTGGTGGACGACCCACCGCTCCTCCGCCTCCTGGCGGACGGCGATGGCTCCTCCTATTGAGGGCAGCCGGCAGCTCCTCCCCCGTTCCCTGCTCCTCCCAAATCATGGCGGATGGCAGCAGGCTCCAGCCTCCTAGCGAACGAGGCCGACTCCTCCGCGCTCTCTCTCGGACGGCAGCCACCCCTCCTCTACCCAGGAGCACGGCAGCGAGCTCTCCTTCCCACCTAGTCTTCCATAGTTCCAGCACCACCTCCTCGGGCAGCCACCGGCGGTCTCTCCTCTTGTTCCTGTTGCCCGATCTCCTCAGCACCGCGATCCCTCTCAGCAGCGAGGGCTCTCTGACAGCATGTCCCTCCTTCCTCCCGGGTTTCGGCACCAATGTAACATAGTTTGTAGATCGGGAAGAAGGAGGCGGGAACCGGCGAACATTTTAAATAACTTTAATAATGAAATAAACACAAAATAGCACGACAGCCCCTCATGGACGACTGCAATGCACAAACATAACCAAAACATTATAAATAGTCCAGGCCTGGTCCTCTCTTGTCTTCCACTGTCGTCACTCCTCCTTTTATCCTTCCGGCGCTCCTCCGTGAGACTCGAGACCGGTGAGTGTTGCAGGTGTCGCGCATTAGCAATTACACCACCGGACTCGCTCCGTTCCCACGGCTCTCGGCCCCACCCCACTCATCACACTCACCAACTATATTTTTAGTAAAGCTTGCCTTCATTAAGCAATAGCTGCTTTAGTAAACCACATCCTCGCACACACCACACACACACACACCTCCACCTCCATCAGGAAGGGGTCGGTCTTAGTGGAACGTCCGGTCGCCACACACTGAAATGTGGCGTTCTGTCCTGCGTTCACCTCCACATCCCCGAGTCTGGAGAAATGAGGCACTTTATCTGTGCAAAAAGAGAAGTAAAAGCTATTACTAAGCGATGTTTACCAATTAAAACTATAATCAAGTTAACTGTATGACAGACTAATTAATCAAATGAATTGCTATCAATCCTTTACATATATATAAATATTTGCTATATCAATATTTCTATTTGGAAATACACACACACACACACACACATCTGTGGGTGTGTGTGATATTGCTTTGGTAAGGTAAATTTACATATTAATCATTCATATAATGTCCATGGTACACCATCAATATGTTTCACATTTTGTGATGATATCCACAATCAGCATTTGATATTTTGCTACATAGTGAGTGAACTGATGTATTTATTGAAGGATATACTTACTACGGTGCCTATTTGTTATTATCAGCTATTTGTTTTAAATAATTAAGTGTTTATTCTTTATGTGGTGAGATTGATACTTATGAAACCTGTGAAGGTTTTGTTCAATGTACAACAAGTAAGTGACAGAAGCCAATTACTATCCATCACTGAATGCCATAGTGTTAAACTTAAAAAAAAAGACATTTTATTGATTTTGGTTAAACTCTTTTTCAGCTGATCTTATCCAAACCTAGCGCGGTTCCCTGTACTTTTTGTCGTCTTTCCTACTTCTTAAATCTGTTTTGCCCTTACCATTTTGCAATAAAGTGCAAAATAAAAATGATTTATACTGTTTCCCCAGTTGTTATGCAGTCCATTCATATCACTTACATCTAAGCATCATGTTTTGTCTTCATGCCCACCGAACGCCTCATTTGTTCTTATCTGCCTGTGCTTGTCATCTCAGCATCAAATCATTACACGCTCTCGATATCAAGAGTGCCGGTGCCATAACATGACTGCACTTCACTTATTCCCAGCACACAAGCACTGCCAGCTTTATTTTCTGTTAGAGTGAATCTGAGCGAATGCTGGCCAGACGGGAGGTAAACGTTCGATTGCAATAAGCCTTCCACATTTTTTCAGAGCATAATAATGAAAAGTCTCCAAGCGCTGAATGCTTAAAATGCTCTCAAACCATCATCTGAAAAACAAACTCTATGGGTTTTACCTAAAGACGGGCTCTTGAAATGCACTTTGTTCGCTTCCACACGATACATCTCGTCTGCAGCCCTACAGCTGTCATCTATAATCGCATCAACGCGTCACTAATAAGTGAAGTTCTAGCGGTTTAATGATGGCTTTCTTATGGCAGCAACTCGATCAAAAAAGCCAGATGTGAATGGACACAATGAAATCTCAGTTTGTTCTATCTGAGCGATCGGCATGTTTTATTGACTCACTAATAATGTAACGTGAGATGTAGGAGGTTTAACTGGAATTTTTCTTGCTGTAATATCATGTGAGTGTATTGATTGCATTCCCTGTTATTGAATATAAGAGTAAAATAACATTGATTTTAAGAATGACTACTTAGTCTAGTGCCAGAAGTTGCATCACTAATGTATCCCATTTAACATAAAGGCACTACAGGCATCAGAGCAACGTTTTTATCACCATTTTGTTTACTGACAAGTTTGGCCATTCATTGTTTTCATCCTCTTTGAAAAACACATCCTATGTGAAAGTCCTTTGAGAAACCACTGGCGTGTTGTTGACATGAACCTGAACCTTTCCTTAAGGCTGACTAGTTGTTCAGCCATGCGGTCAACGCATCGCCTAGTCAATTTAAAAAAAATTCATAAAGCAAACAAGGGAAATGTAGGACAGACGCGTCTGTCTGCTCTGCTTGCGACTCCTGCGGCATCATTTCGCTCTAGTTCTAGTGGAGCTGAGAAAAAACCTCACAGTGCTGCCTTTGGCAAGAGCACAGCATTCTGGGTAAACACACTGGCCTGTTTTTCTTGCAATGTCTCTATATTTCACTGACATCCAAAATCCGGCCACTGATCAGTGAATCTACAACTGCCTAATGCTGTCCTCCCATAATCCATATTACCTCTCTTTTATTTTAGTTTGCTTTGTTTTCTGAGAAGGAAGAAACAAATGTCAGGTTTTCTGAAAGGGAATAGTCTTTTAAAATGTAGTTTTCAGTGCCAAATTCTAAGAAATACATTTTTGTATTTGTGTTGCTTTGATATGTTTAAGAGGAATTTGTATACCGTTTCAACTATATTTGTGGACCTAAAATAGTCTAATCATGTGATTATCAAAGGGTATAAACTTGTAAAATATTAAGGCAAGACACTAGAGGTGAACAGAGTAAAAGCATTTTGTTTCTAATAGATTCCCTCGTTGATTAATCACAGTACATTACGACTAATTGTTTTTGTATTGCAAGCTTTCTGAATGGTTAAATATGCAAATGAGGCCTTATCTAATTAAATATGCACTAATTGGCATACATTTCCAGAACATAAATCTGAACATTGGATAAAACCAGGTTCAAAATTCTTGTTTCATTTTGTCAGCGTATTGACAGGTTTTGTTTGGTGGGAACACACGAGGAATAAACATAGCCAGAAACAATCACCAAAATGTCAAGAGAGTTGAGAAGGGGACGTGATGTTGTATAAGAGTGTCACACCACTGTTATGAAATCTTTAATGCGGCTCCATCTGCAGAAGACCGCACTGAAACCATGCTCCTGATCCAGCCATATCTCCATGGTGACAGTCTCTCACCCTGACCCCAGGACAGGCTCTTCAATCCATTGCCATTCAAGATGACAAATGCTTGTTGCTTGAGGTGAGTTTCTGCGGTAAGGGTCCCTGGGTGAGTTTCTTAGAGACAAACAGTGGTTCTGAGCTGAGCCGGACTCTCTTCAACAGACAGTGTGTCTTGATGGGGTTTTATTTTCGCAGAAACACCCTCCATTATCATTCATTAGCGTTACTGTGGATTATACTTCAAGAAACGCACAGCTAGCTGAAGGAGCAGAGAGAACGGCATGTGCTACTAGTGAGAGCTAGATAGGAGTGAGGAAAAGAAGATCTGTTTCAAACTCTAGTGAGCTGCTGTGCTTTCTACATAGGCAGCTATACCCTCACACGTGATTGATTTGAAATGTGTGCCACACAAATGTGATGTCTGCTTACAATAATATAAATGTATAGGGATAATAATAATTGGTTAGACATTATTTTAAAAAGTGATGCTGCTATAGTCTAATTACTAGGGCTGCCTTCTAATAGTTGACTAAATGTTAGTTGACGAGAATAAGCTTAAGCCCAAAGTATACTTCGGTTTTTACGCATACATGAGAGTCCGAGACGTGAATAGTGTGTGCGTACTGTACTGTACGCGCAACATCCGTTTTTTGTAACTGTACATAGTTTGTATGCTCAGATCGCTTTGTTTTGCACTTTGTGACAAGGAGGGTCAAAATCACGGGAGCAAAGTGGGCCTCCAAAAAGGATGTTTATTTCAAGCAGATGTGCAAAATGTGCAAATAAATATGCTTAACCTTAAAACAAAGATTATTACTAAAAGCAGTCTAAAACTAGAACTGCTGAGTACTTAACACAGTACTAACTCCCCTCCACTACATTAAGGCTGGAGTTTTACATGCTACACAGCTCCACAATAATCTTGTTCACTAGCTCTCGATCCGTGCACCTCTCTCTTACTGACGGCCATCTTTAATACACAGTTTCCCCGCTCTTACTAATTGAAACAATACCATGTTTTTATAAAATAAACTCTTGTCTCACAATATGATTCATACATGAGATTTAAGAACAAGCGTCAAATGGATAAACACATTAAAAAGAGGACGGATAAATCAAAACATCTGCACAAACATTTTCATAAATTTGCTAAAATGAGCGCTTCCCTTAAGTGCACACTATTACCACGCCCACTCAGATCAGAAAATACATAAATATTATAACGCACCAGAAACAATAAGAACACAGTAAAAACAGTGATGGAAGACAACTTTAATGTCTTTCTATCACACACTAATCAGTTGTTCCACAGTAGAAAAGAGATGGAACAACAATAGCAACTAAATATAGCTGCAAGTAGCAATTAACCCCTTAACTGTCACCCCCCATATTTTAAAATAGGCATGCAGGTGCACTATCCAAACTTAAATTGTTGTAATTCATGAACACTTTGATACAGACCTAAGGTTTGTAAATCAGCATTTTTTTTTCAAAACTTAAAGTATCAAAAGTTTAGAAGTCATTGACATTTTTTTTTTTTTATGTTAAAATAAAATGCACGATGTTAATTTATTTTATTTTATTTATAATAAAGATATAGTATATATAAATAATAAGTATAAAATTAAATCCTTATGTCTAAACAAGTTATGTTCCAAATTTAAAGTTGATATGAAAAAAATTGAGGTTCCTGTGAGATTTTATTTAGGGCGTTATACCACAAACAGCCACACGGGTGCAATTCAAACTCCATTGAATATTTTTAATGCATTTTTCTGTCACAAATGTCTAGATTTCTCTGTCAATATTACTTCTATCTCAAAATAACCACCATATATGGAATCCAATGATATGTATTTTGTCAAGATTATACAAAGTTTTGATTGTAAAATATTATTCTCAGAGGTAAACATGTTATTATGAATCTCAGTGTAAACGAGTGTATGTTGTGCTGTGTACGTAATACATTTTGATTTTAAAGTACCATTTCCATGGTAACACACTGTCCGATTTCAAAATGGTTTTCACAGGATGAATCTTGGGCTTCTAAGCTTTCAAATGATATATAATTTATGATGATTACTAAAAGATTTGATGGAGAAAAAGGACGACAACAAAAAAGAGCGCCAAGCGTCCTACAGGTGGGACGGTTGGGGCAAAGCCTCTCCAGGAGCAGGGATGGAGACCCCTGTTAAAATCATTAGTTGATATAGCATTTTACTACAAAACTCAAAAAGGCCAATACCCAAAAAAAAACAGATATAGGAAAATCAGAAATTGTTCGAATCGGTATGCTGTTCCGAATCTAACGAGACAAATCTTATGATTTTGGGCCAAACCGGTCAGAAGTTTTAAAGGGGGGTCATATGATGCTTTTTTAAGATCATTATTTTGTGTATTTTGGTGTAACAGAATATGTTGACATGTTTAATTTCAAAAAACACATTATTTTTCACATACTGTAAATTATTGTAGGTCCTCTATGCTCTGCCTCTCTCAAACGCTTCGTTTTCTACAAAGCCCTCCTTCTGACAAGCGCAGTCTGCAGTCTGCTCTGATTGACCAGCTGAACCAGTGCATTGTGATTGACCGAACACCGCAAGCACTCGTTGGAAATGTAAACGCCCCTTATCATAATCGCGAGCTTCATCTTTCAAAATAATTGTAAAGACAGAGCCCGAAAGAGGAACAGAGTTGCGTTACAGACACGGTGATGAAGCTGGTATGTGTTTGCAGTACACAAGCCCGGTTAAGACAGCTGACTCCACTGGACGTGACCCTGTCCTCTCGCTCTCTCCCTCTCCTCCCTCTCTTCTTCTCTCTCTCTCCTCCTCGAACACACACACACACGATGCGCAAAACTCCGCATTTGAACAGTCCATAGCAAATACTTACACTAATAACAAAACAGTAGCTGATTCAAAGCGCCAGATTGTCATAGCAAAGTCAAAATTACCTCCTCTCCTAGGTTCATGAAACGCTCGTCCATAAAATGCATTGCTGTTTTCGCCTAGAAACACACAGTGTCTCCCTGACATTGCTGCTTCAACACTAACTGCGTTTACTGAAACCACGCATTCTTTCTTTGCTGAACATTTGGGCGGCATTATTCTAATATTTCCACATAGTGAGGTAGATATGTGGGGCGTGTTAGAACGAGGCATTTTAGGGGGGGCGTGGACGAGTCTTAACTTTTATCTCTTTGGTTTTGAGACTTTAGTCCTTTGCAACTTCAGGGATCGTATCTATCACAATCATCTTGTAACACTCCAAAGAGAAAGAAAACTTGAAAATCGCATCATATGACCCCTTTAACAATTTATTTTAGGCTTACTGATCCTGTCAGCAGTTTTTGCAACCTGGTCTCATAAAAATACGTACCTCTGGGTACTTTTCTGCAACACCATTTTTACGTAACTTACTGCACGTTCGGCTGCAGTTTCAAAGAGAAATGTCCACTGAGTGGTGCTCAAACACGGGTGACCCCTGGGAATACCTGCCAAACCCTGGCACATTTTTTATATTACGATAGTGTTATACATAGCGATAGTGTTAACAAATGCAAAACTGATATAAAATGCATTTGTTGATGCAACCGTGCCATTTTAACTTCCTTATATGCAGATTTTAACTGTTTTGTTGAACCGTAGTTACACAGGATTCTCAAGTACGTCTCCGTACTCCGTGAGCTACCGAACAAACCTACCATGTATGAAAACCCATAGATATGAAACTGGATATGTGTGATGCTAACATTCAAAAGCATCAGTTTTCAAATCTCCCAGCATATTAAAATTGTTTTGAAGTAATTGTGCGAAAATTACGCTTTATTATTCGAAACTCTATAAATTTGTGTGAAAAGGAATAAAAGATGTCAGAGTTGTACTGCCTCTAGTGTTCATTTACTTACCTGATATGTACTTATTGGTACGTATTTCGCGTCTCGCGAAAAAGTGGCCCCAGGTACGTTTTTGCCATGAGACCGGGTAGAGTTTTTGCCATGCTTAGAGTTGGTCTCCATCAGCAATGTGCAAATTTGCCAAACTGAGCATAATCTTACTGTACTAAACACCCCAGCAGTACAGGTTTAAGAGAAATGTATGCCGGAATACAGAATACTGCAATAGTAGATATAACTGGTTGTTTTTAAATATTAATGTAACTTAAAAAAAAAAATGCTGATGGAATAGCATAATCACCTGTTATCAGTAAATTGGTATTTTTCCCATCCACAAACTGTTACTAGATAAACCTCTGATTGACTGATTTGACTTCACTCTGGTCTGGCATCATTTCAATAATGCATCACCAAATCAAAGTCAGACGCATACTGAGACAGACAGATCTTCAAAGCGTTTATCTGATGGAGTCTACATATTAAAAGGAGGAAAGATTTGTATGCGTCAGCAAGCAAATAGCTGGCAAAAAACTGCAGTTTAAAAGTCTCTCATGCTCACCAAGGCTGCATTCATTTGTTCAAATATATAGTAAAAACAGTAATATTATGAAATATTATTACAATTCAAAACAACTTTGTTCTATTTAAATATATATTAAATGTAATTTATACCAGTGATGCAAAGCTGAATTTTCAGCATAATTACTCCAGTCACACGATCCCTCAGAAATCACTCTAAAATGCTGATTTAGTGCTCAAGAAACATTTATTATTATTATCCAAGTAATACTTCTGTGCTGCTTAAAATTTCTTTTTTGACACATTTCCTTTGATGAATAGAACATTTTACAGAACAGAATTTATTTGAATGATACTTTTTAAATAAATAAACAAACAATGTCACTATTGTTATTTTTGAAAGTTATTTATTTAAAGCTATTTGCTTCTACATTAGCCCATCATGTATCAAACCATAAGAGCACATTCGGTGTTAAGAGCTGGAAAGATTGCCCAAACAACTCCGCAGTGAGTCAATGTCATGGACGTAAGGGCAGAGCAAGTTTAAATATCTTTCTAGTCTATATTTCTATCTTATAATTCCGCTGTTTTGGGTATTTTTAAAATATAAATTATTTATAATAGAGCAGACACTGAATGTTGTTCATGTATTTATGTTCTCATTTAGCGAGACAGCAGACGCTGAAAACACTGCGCACTTCAGTATGTGTGTAGTAAAAGAAACCGCGCGTCTGTGCTATTCATTCATAAAGAGGCATGCATGATTCATATTTAAATGGTATTTTTGCATCTTAATATTTACAGATACCAGTCAATATTGCGATTTGATTTAAATGTAATGACCTACTTTTGATTTATTCACCCAAACTTTGACAAATTCCGTGACATTCCATGTTATACAGTAAATTCTGTTTTTATGACTGGATTCCGCGATTCCGTCTGTGTTTTCCGCATCGCATAAATCATAGGCCAAATTAAATGGTTTCGATTGTCTTTTGTCGCGTCGCACCACTCGCGTCCAGTGTAGACACGGTGTGAGTTTTTTTAATTTCTTAGTTTTAGTCCTGCTTGTTTTGAATGTTTTTATTAAATATCTGTATTGATCATATCATCATTATTTACTGCCATCTGCCATGCGAGCCACACATTAAAGCTTGGCGAGCCGCGCAATGAGTAACACTGATCTACACTATGCAAGTCTGGTCAGACGTCAATGGTTTTAGTGCAATTACAGATTCCAGGAAAGTTTTTCAAATGTGTAAGAAAAAAATTGTACAACAAGAAAATCAATTTTAAAGGTACTTGTGCATTCCAGAGCCTCTGGCTATTTTTATTTTTTTTTGAGCATAGAGCTTTAAACTGTCCAGATGTCAAACAGAAGTTAATTTATCCTGGCAAAAACCAGAATGTGTAAGCAAATTTCACATCAAAAGATGACTAGTAGGATTGTTATGCGTCAAAATGTTGTAAAGCAAGAGAGCTTGTTCAAATTATTAAGCCTCGGTAACAGTTATAGTGGGGTCTTAACACAAATGAGTGCTGATCTTAAAGCAAGTTTTGTTAAATTTGCATCACAATGTATCCCTCTTTTCTCATAAGAGTGTATCCACAATGAAGCAGAACAAATTAACTCATACATGGGAAAGCTCAATACTAGGCTCGCAAACATGGGCATGTCCATTAGGTGTATTTCTGGAGCATTTGCCATGACGTTCTTGCTGCGGAGTGTAAAATTTAAATGTGAACACAAACCTACAGTCGGCTCCATCAAATTAAAGCAGCCCACAAACTGAGTCTCACAATCCAACAGCACGTTCCCCATCCGCACACACTCTCCATTTTCCAGCATTCCTGTCAGCATGACCGCACTGCATTTCCCAGAAGTCAGCAGGTAGCGAGACCCACGGCGGGCCACGACTCCGAGCGCCCCAATCCAAACTACTGGAGCAGAATTATGTGTCGTCCACTAACACACACTTCCAGCAGCGCTAATGGAGTGTAGGTCAGCAGGTGTGTGAGAACACCGGAAGCGTGAGAATGGAGAAAAATAACAGCGCAGAGACGGACACAGGAGATTCGCTCTCATTCACGCCTGAGTGAAGCAACAGATTAAGTAGCAGCACACAGGGCACAAAAGCCAAAGAAAGAAGCGCCTTTTTCTTTCTTCTTCCCCCAGAACATAAATAAATCTGAGATGGTGAACGCTGGGACAGAGAGATGGAGTGATATCTGCACAAAAGGTCAGCCACAGGAAGTGGACGTGGAGAAAGTACAAGGGAAATGGAAGACAAAGTGTCAGTGGATAATTGTCATCCATGATGGCTGTTCAGATCAAAAGTAAGTACCCCACAACTCTGACAGGAGAAAATGGCCACCTTTGTTCCTCGTTCTGATCTGGTCATACGCCTCCCTCTAGGCTGGAAAAGGTCAGTGAATGTGTGTTTCTGTGTGTGTAAAGCAACTGAACTTACAGCACGGGTAGTTTAACAGCACTATATCGTCCAGGCCGATGTAACCCTTCCGCTCCGATGAGACTGTGGCTTCAAAAACGATCTGCAAGGAAAGAGATGAAGATGTGAGACAGGGGAGAAAACACAGGCACATGATATTTTTACAGTTTGCAGTGTTATAGAAATTGTACCTAAAAAAATTGTAGTGTGAACGAGGCATGATGTAAATGTATTTATAATTGGTTCCGCTTAGCCCGCTCCAAGCGAGGCTTGAACCAGTGACAGCCGGCATGGGAAGTCGGCATGCTAACAAGGGCACAGTCTCTAACACGCCCCTTGAAGGCAGGGAGTTTGCTAGCTGGCCTCCATTATACTCAGCCCCATAAACCTCACTCTGATCCGGGTCACGGCACCAACATAACTGGTTTTACTTGCACCACTCCAAGGGATTCGAACCTGATGTTCTGTTAAGGTGCGTCACATTTACCGTCACAAGGCAAAATTTCATAAGCAAAATCCAATCATTTCAATAGGAATCCACAAAAAGGTCCCCATGCAGATTTCTCACATGTTCAAGTGTCCAAAAGAAAGATGCTTGGTTTGAAAGTTACTTCTATGTTTCGGAGTGTTAAATCATCATCATTACATTGCTTGATAATGTAACCAACACCAGACCAAAAGTTTTAAAACATGAACAATTAAATAAAATTGTAGTGAATATATCTGTCCACACCACCACACCCACACGTTAATATATATATATATATATATATATCTATATATATATATATATATTATTATCTATATATATATATATATATATACTGTATCTCCCACACATATATAGAATCACAAACAAATTGCTACGGGCCCAGTTTTAATTTGTCCCCCTGGCTGATTATTTTTTTTATTTTGAAGAAGATTTTTTTTTCTTTGTCTGGTGGATGGGTAACATTACAAAAAAAACATAAATAAATAATAAAATAAAATAACATTTTTACGCAGTTGGGATTTATAATTCTTGAATATTAATTTTTGGTACCGGTATTGTTGAAAACATATTTATACTATACTCACCTAGCATCATTAGTACAACAGCTTTTTTATAATTACTATAGTAGCACACCCCTGTGATCGTAATTAAGCCAGATGTTCCCACACCAGAATTATAATCACTACAGTTGTCTTTTGCATTGAAGCATGTGTGCGTTTTTTCTTTTCAATTTGTTGCTTTTTCATTTATTCTTGGTGTGAACAGGCATCTCGTGTGAGTGATTGAACTGTGTCTGTTCCCAAAGGTATTTCCCATGCCGCCTCTTGCTTCAAGCAGATACATTATTCTTTGCTCTCTCAATAAACAATACAATCTTGGCTAACGCAACTACATAATTGATCACTTACATGCAATTCTGCCTACCCACAAGGTAGCGTTTGCTCATGTAAAACGTTATGCGGGTGTTCGCTGAGCTAAAGGCATCATGATTCAGCACAACTTTCGCCCTGCTTTGACCTACTGATGAATTCGACTCAAGACTTGCACTCTGCTGAGAATACAGATCTTGCTCTCTAGTGGCCAATTACACTGCAAGTACTCCACCTCACTCATCCGTTTACACAACCTTTAGCCATTCTGCTAACAAAGGGAAGACTGCCTCCCCGGCTGTTTCATTGTTGGACAGGCACAGATTGCTGATAGATGTCCTACCGCTCTGAATCAAACAACAAATGAGCTGGCAGCACTAACAGCCAGCCAATCAAAGCCGAGCTGCAGCGAGCAAAGAGACCTGATGGTGCAGCAGGGTTTCTGTGCACGCTGTCCTTATCTCCACAAACATATTTAGCCATGTTTGCTAAAGCAAGCACAACTATTACTGTCGCTCATGTGCAGAGTTTTGAACGAGCCATTAACCTCTTTAAGTATTAAAATTCAGGCCGTAAGAATTGCTCACAGCGACCACATAGTACCTGGTAAACCAATCAAATTGTGGCAGTGACGTACATGCAAGCATTACTCGCATTTATTTAAGATGAAATGTAAAAATCCAGTTTCATATTTGCTTCTGTGTAAGACATGGAGCAGATTAGCTGCTGATTCAGGTCTGTATTGTTTGGTCGTCTTTACGCCCCAAACCCTGTCTGGTTAAGATTTGACACATCAGTCACAGAGAGGGAATGCCAGAGCGGAAGAATCTCATTTGGGGAGGGGGAGTGATAGACAGGAAAACAAAGAGAGACATGTTAGCTTGGATAGACTTTCTCCAGAGGGCACCTCGGCCCAGGAAGGAAAAGGGGTTAGTGTTTCGGGCCATTGTGCACATCCCTGATATATGTACAGTATGTGTGAAAGATGTGTGCACAAAACATTAGATGAAACAGAAGGGCTGGTAGCATTGTTAATATTTGATAAAGGCTCCTTGTCATCTCCAACACCTACAGCACTGACAGCAGCACAATACACATCAGACGGAGAAAGGTGGATTTTCAAAGCTGCACAGTGTCTCACAGTGCCTGGCATCCATTTATCTCATTGCTCTTATTTCCTCTATTCAACCCACCCAAATGTCTGGAGCATCAACATGATAGAGATCAAAATACTGCAGACAGGAAACAATTGCTGGTTGGCATACAAGCGGAAGCATCTCATTTACACCAGTAGGACGCTGCTGCATACCGTCTACCGATGCATTTTATCAGGGCAAGCTCAGGAGCGCAAACGCAAATAACAGAAAAAGTCCTTTTCATGTCTTACAAAAGCCTTGGAAAGCCAAGGAATGTTGACAATGACATTCAGGTCTCGCACAAACCCCAGGTGAATCTCCGAGAGGCACTCGACATGAATTGGACCACACGCGCTTTTAAAACCCTGTCAGGAAACAAAACCAGAAAAGATCTCAGTAAAGATTCAGTGAACGTTTGGACATGGGACGTTTGGGGGACCTTACTCACGTATCTGTTGACAATCATGCTAAAACATATACAGTTGGTGTTTCGATGACTCAAATCTGCGGGGGGACTTCAGTCTGTCTTAATGATTTGCTGTGTCCATTAGCAAAGCATGTTATAAAACATGTCTGGTTTCTTGGCTTATTGAGCTGGATCATGAATGGGAAGCTACTGAAGGGACACATTAACAAACATATACTGTATGCAAAGACTGCGCCCCACAGTGACTCCATCCAGGGTACTGTGGTTGAGCTTTTATAAAGGGTTTACCATGATTTGATTGAACATTTGATTTGATTTATATGAGCAGCTGTGCTCAAGCGGACCGCAGATAAATTATCATCTACTGGCCAAGTGTTTGGAAAAAAGTCAAAGACATTCCTAAGCTCATTACAACATTGTTACAAAACCCACTGAATATTCACATTCTTTCATTGTATTCTCTGTTGTTATCCTTGTGTTTTTTTCTCTCTGTTGGTCTTTTCAATTTCAAATAGTCAAATAAATGTAGCCTTGGTGAGCAGGAAAAAATTATTTCAAAAACATTTTAAAATCTTGTATAATTATATAGTATAAAGTATAGGCTTTTAAGATTACATAAGTGTGACCTTGAAATAACATGAAAATCTAACAAAACGTTCCTTTCCAGATTTTCACGCTCGTAATCTTGTCACAGACTCATTCATGGTCTTGGACAAGCTTGCAATGTGATTTTTCCCTCATGTGTGAGTCGCTTTTTAAAAAGCATCTGCTAAATGAACAAAACTTAGCATTAAGTTTCAGTGAGGCAAAAGAAGGTAAAATGAAGGATAAATTGAAATTCACAGTATTTAAACAAATTCACAGTATTTAAACCAGTTTAGGGTATTAGGGTATTTAGGGTAAACGTCATATTATCGACTCATGCATCTTTCAGAGAGCTTACGAACTTATGCTTTATTGGTTCCCCCCCCCCCTTCCTTTACAAATCACACTGTTAAGCAACCAAGATAATGTATGATTTAGTTACAAACTAATGTAGTTACTAGGGCTGTCAAAATATTTTTAATTTCGAATATTCGTCAAATTTAAAATAAAAATCCACATTTGAATGTAAAAACGTTGCAGTCAAATTTTAGGTGTGCGCTAAGGAGGAAGCCTTATCAGTGGCGCACAAGATGCAATGACGATGTAAGTGTCATTGCATTTTAATGTTTTTGTTAGCCTATCCAGTTGAAGCCACTGGATGCGGCGCTGCTGCGTTGTTAATTGCAAATATGCGGGAAAAGAGAACATCAATGCGGAGAAGATCTTGTTTATGTCAAAACTAAAACCAAGCCGTTTACACAATGCATATTTCGCACATTTTCTAGAGGAACATCGATCACCGTTGCACTCACCTCTCACACAAAAGAGCCGCATGTTTACCAAGCAAATTAATGCAAGTTTAACTTTGAAAAACATATCTCGGACTTTATGGCGCGGTTTTTTCCACATCCCACTGCACTCTCGGTGTTTTTAAATGAAAAATGTCTCTGCGTTATTGCTTCGGTCTATTGTATTAAATATGATACATCGGCCTACTGATGCTGTTTTGTTTATAATAGTTTGTTTAAGCAATCTAATGAAATTGTTTATAAAACATTATTTTTTACAGTGATAGCCTGTTCCTATGCTTGAATAAACGTGGCATTAGTAATATTTGCTCGATTCACCCTCTGGTTGTGTCCTCAGGAGAGAAGCCAAAAGCTTTTCTGAACCCTGACTGAAATTATGCTTTTTAAATTTGAATATAATTAGAATTTTGATAACATTTAAGTACAAAATTAGAATTGGTTTTCAGCCATTTTGACAGCCCATTAGTTACTAAGCCTCTAGGTGTTGCGTGAACGGCCTAATTTAGTACTGGTACACTCTAAAAAATGCTGGGTTAAATGCACGCAGTGCTGGGTAAAATAGGGACAAACACAGCAATTGGGATGTTTTGACCCAGCGGTTGGGTTAAATGTTTAACCCAACCTTCTGGGTAGTAACCCAACCGCTGGGTCAAAACAACCCAATTGCTGGGTTTGTCCCTATTTTACCCAGCACTGGGTTGCATTTAACCCAGCATTTTTTAGAGTGTAAGAATTTACGAATGGCTGGTGCGACCCTACCCTGAATTCTAAACTAAACACTTAACAGTAGAATATGTTTTGCTGGCGGTCATGGAATTTAGAGATGAGGGCTGTTCTTCACACAGATACTAATTTTGCAGACTACTCTATTCACATGCTTCTGTGACTCATGAAGAAGAAAAAAAAACAGTCTGTTAATAACTGTTCATAAAAGTGTGCAAAACATACCCTATAGCATACTGGGTTGCAACAATTCAAGTTTTTTAAAGTTTTATATTTGTATGTTAGTTTAAAACATTAAGGCTGGATTGCACTAAATGTAGAACTAATTAGCATGTTAAAGACGTAAACTGGTGGAGTGTTTGCATGCTCAGTTACGAGTCCATTTCCACCTCTTCTCCAAATCACTTTGCTTGTATATTGTTCCTGTTTTTAGTTTCTAAAAGTAAGATTAATTTCCGCATGATTCAAAATGTGTTTAGTTTTTCCCTCCTCACACACTGACTATAAGAAGCGGAATCCCTCTAGGTGGAGCTTGACTTTTAGGAAACTCTATGTTAAAGAAAAGCATCTACACAGCTTGATAAGCCTGACGTCCATAGAGCCCTTAGTTGGCAGCTAACTGCTTGAAGTGGTTACACAAATGCATTGTATCAACCGCATAGGGAGAACTCTACACCAGTCGTAGTGGTGACAGCGCGTGCTGGAGCCGAATGATCCTTTTTGTTTTTCCAGGTAGGATTAGGAGGAGGGGGATATTATATCCTTAATAGAAGCATGCCGCCCCATGGGCCTGACTGCTGATCTCATCTCTACAGACCCACTCGGGTACTCATGTAGCACTCATGTGCTCTCTCATTCCTCCATTCTATCTTTCATTCATTTCTTTTCCTCTCTCTTTCCTCCGCTGTCACCCAAAGGGAGCATACGTGAATTGATTTCATCTGTGTGAGCCGGGTGGAGATGCCCGAGAGGTTTCCAGTGACCCGTGAGCCATAACTGAGAGAGATAGAGAGCGTGAGAGGGATGAGGCGACCGGAAACAGAGACGTCAGACAACATTGATAGCGTAATGAAAGGATGGGAAAGATTGTGAAATAGGACTGTATATTCCGCCCGTTGTCGTCATGCAAAAACGTACCTGGGGCACTTTTTCGCGAGATGCGAAATACGGTACCACTAAAGAATAGCGTATCACTGAACACGTGCATTTTGCGCAAAGAAATGAACACTAAGGCATAAAACTCCACACCTTTTAATTATATCACGACACGTAGTTGTTGTACAGGAGTTTGTGATGATTAACTTGTATTGTTTCGCACAATTACGTGAAGAGTATTATTTGTGACTGTCTCAGCCATTTGTAATCTGCTTGTAAGAGTTTGAAAACTGATGCTTTGTGAATGTAGCAACGTCGCGACATGTCCGCTCATATCAATGGGTTTGTCGTGGAGACAAAACGATATGTTTGTTGTAGCTGCACGGAGGTCGTGAGCTGTAGAGAGAGGGCGCAGGACTCCGTTTCGACACTCCCGGATTAACTATCATTCGTGGTCTAACAAAACAGTGGCACGGTGGCATCAAAAAAATGGTGTTTTTATAGCGTTTTTTTTTTCTTGTTAACACGATCGGTAGGTGTAGGTCTGGGTTGGTGTAGGGCATCTTTCCAAACGAGAGAGCAGTAACTTTTAGCAACATTCCCCAAGATATTGTGATTCTGACTCGCCGAATACGTACTGAAAGAAAACGTAATCACAACACAGCATACGTACCTATACTCAACGTATAAAACGATTGGCCAGTGTGTGACTGTGTTTAATGCCCGTTGTTATTAGCGCCACTAGGCATTGTACATTTCGTCTTTGAAACTAGCGGTGGCGAGAGCGTTGCATAAGGTGTACAGTAAACACGTGTTGCAGAAAAGTACAAAGAGGTACGTATTTCTAATGAGACGGGTTTTATATTCGGCCCAAATGTTTGGGGGAATAATGACGATTTGTTATATTTAATGTTTTTGAAGAAGTCTCTTATGCTCACCACACTCTGTGATACCATTTATAAGTTTTGTTCACGTATTATGTGAAGATATTATTATAATTTAAATAAGTTTTCGTGCTTTTGAATTTGATGTTGTAAGAACAGAACAGGTCATTTATTTCGCTAGTTACTTTCCGCATAATTTCCCAGTCTTTCAGTGTCACATGCTCAATACAAAATCATTCTACGTATCTGGATTTGCTGTCAACAGACTTGATACTTTATTATCAATGGGGGAAAAAAAGAAAGAAAAAAAAAACGTTTTGCTGCTTTTTGTGGAAACCATAATACACTACCATTCAAAGTTTTTTTTTTAGTTTGTTTTCACGTCGCAAAGACAAATAAAAGCAAATCAAAAATCATCAAAAGTGACAGTGAAAATGCATTTATAATATACAAAAGATTTCAAGTACAGCATATAACATGATGTTGTAATGGACTTTCTAATTCATGCAGTGTGGAAGAAAAACTCCCCCGGATGAAATGTATCATGAGTTCCCCAAAATATAGAGCACAAACAACCCTGAAAAAATAGAAAAACTATTAATGAATAAAAATGAGCAGCCAATAATAAGTTAAACACACCAAATGCTCTTATATCTGTCCTGTTTGCACCAAACCGTGCAGTATCATCAAAATAATAAAAATGCACATTATACGAACACATCTGATGCAGGAACCTAAAAATATGCTGTTAAAATTACAACTATCCTGTGTGTGCGTTTTAATCTACCTTTAATTACCCGTTATTTAGCTGTTGACCTTGATCCTGGATCAAATCACCCTACAAATAACCAAAAATGTCTATGGGGGCTGTATTCAAAATATTTGTTATTTTGGGTTTGTTTTTTTGTTTGTTATGGCAGCACCACGACTTCAAGATGTAAGTCAAATGTGCATTGCGCTTCCGGTCCAACCTGACGCATATTGCACTTGAGCTTTTTGTGAGAAAGGTCTTGTCATCATTGGTCATTTCACGTTTTGGGTTGGGTGTGATGGCTTTTGTTTTGCAATTGGCCTTACAGAGATGCATCTGGGCCTACATTTAGAACATCTTGGTTGGGGCAGTTGCACGGGCGGTGGTGACAGCTTGTAAACGCCTGCGCGTGGGCTATTTATGCAGCGGACTATGTGGTTGTTGACATATTTTGTTATCCTCTGCTCTGCTCCTGTCTGTATCGCTCTTGACACCACGAGATGCGCATTTATCGCATCTGTCACGTGCATATGTGTATCTGTCCCTGTTCCCTTTACACAATTACACACACACATCATCATGCAAGTATTTAAATTACGGTTTCATTAAATGACCTCAGCAGATTCTAGACAAGCTAACTACAGTTGACTAACATGCCTCGCCACGTCTCCAAACACCTCGAATTTACCATAGTCCATGTGTATTCCACCACAGCACGTCTGAACAAACCAGACACCATTCTCAGAGAGAAAAAAAAAATTAGACAGAAAGCAAGCAACAGAACCAGAGGGCTAAGATAATTTCTTCACATTGTCTGTCTGGGAACCCTGTGGCGCACTGTGTGTGTGTGTGTGTGTGATGTGTCATGGGATCGTAGCAGGGAGGATCTCGATTTACGGGAACTGGTCTGATTTATGGAGAGACGAGGCGATAGGACTAGGTCATGGGGTATGGAAAAGGCGCAGCTAACCTGCGCTCTTGGTGGGAAACTGGTTATGCACACAAGCATGGTGGCAACTGACTCTCATCACTCATGCACACACACATCACAGGCACCTACTCACTTACTGTCATTTATGGGCGTTTTTGGTAGCAGCCATGGTCAGGTTTTGGATCATAAGCCTGTTAACAAGGGGGTGACAGGTGTTGCTGTTTGCTAACGCAATCAGAAGAACATTGAGGTTCACTATCACACACGGTGGATGACGGCACGAGGCCAAGAGCTTAATTATAATAGCGTTATTTATAGAAATGGGTGTGTTGGGCAAGAGTGTATTGCTTGAGGTATATGAAATGAGATACAGTGTGGTAATCAAGAAATAATGTATAACCCATCACGACTGAAATGTTTCAATAGTTAAGAGGCGATTAACAGGGGACAACAGGTTTTTTGTTGATCTTAAACCCAAAAGGAATACAGCTGCTCAAAAATCCCTGTTCAGTCCAGACACAAACACCATTTATGGCAAGACTGACCAGGAAAAAACGCCAATTGGATTTCAAAATCTCTTATGGTAAGGGGGGGATTGAAACCAGAAGCAGGTAGGAGTGGAAGACTTTCACAGGTTTGCCAACTTTTCAGTGACATTTTTATTAACCAAAGGGTTACTAAAAACTATTCACCAGTAGTGGCGGAAAAAATTAAAACTAAATGCAAATCTATTGTTTTTGCAAGGAAAAGAACACTAGCATTTGACCGCATTTGCTTTAAATAAATGAAACAAATTGAACATTCAGCAACTGAACTTTACCCAGCTGATGATGAATAACAGAGTAAACTATTAGGAAGGTTAGCCAATCACAACAGTAATAATTTACATAAATGGTCTTAAAGGTACAGTAGCAAAAACATTAGTTTTACTTCACATGGTCAAAGAAAGGCTAACATTTATTAGATACATTTTCAAAAGTTTGAGGTCAGCGAGTTATTAAGATATTAAAACTTTTATTCAGCAAGGATATATTAAATTGATCAAAAGTTTCAGTAAAACCATTTATAACGTTACAAATTATTTCAATTTATTGGGCTCTTCTTTTGGACTTTCTATCCAACAAAGAAAAAAGTAGCATAGTTTACACACAAATATTGAGCGGCACAACTGTTCTCACCATTGATAATAATTATAAATGTTTCTTGAGCAGCAAAATAAGCATATTAGAATGATTTCTGAAGGATCATTGAACTGGAGTAATGATGCTGAAAATTCAGCTTTGATCACAGGAATACATTACATTTTAAAAAATATATTAAAATAGAAAACAGCTATTCTAAATTGTAATAACATTTCACAATATTACTTTTTTTTTTTTGTAAAACATAAAATAAATGCAGACTTGTTGAGCATAAGAGACTTCATTCAAAAACATGACTGACACCACACTTTTGAATGGTACTGTACTGTATAACGTTACAATAATTTATTACAATAGTAAATATTACAGTAAGTATTAATTACAAGTACATTAAAGTACATTCAAGTAAGTTAATGTGCTTTTTTGTTTGTTTGTTTTTTTTTTCAAAAAAGCTGAATATTTGGGTTACAGGACGTTTGACCGTACTTGCAACAAAAAGTCACATGCATTTATGTTTGCGCGTTACTTGGTCCACCTGGACTCGCTGGGCCAGAGGTGCTGACGGCAACTCACCTGATCCACTGCCGCCCCCTGAGAGCCGAAACTTCCACGGCATTTCCCCGCGAGCCACCCGCAAAAAAAAAAAAAAACCGCCCGTCCCCCCCCGGCCCCCCCCCCTTGGCGCGCCGGCGCCGAAAAAAAAAAAAAAAAAAAAAACAGGTTTTACACGCACATCACCTCAGCCCCGGACTGTGTCCATCACGGCTGTACAGAAAATAACTGAACTGCACACAGTGTGTGTCGTTCTCACTCAGCGGACGTAACATGAGCTGAGCCCGCTGCCCTGCACCATACTGAGAAGAGTTCACCAGCATGTAGGAACCTGGTGAGAGACAGGGAGAGAGAGATTGTCACTTTCTTGATTCACATGGCACTGTTTGTTCTATTTGCACTTTTGGGTAACACTTTATTTTAAGGGGTCCTTGTTACACATGCAAGTAACCCTAAGTAATCCTAACCATATAGTAAGTACACATGGTTAATTAATATTACTTCAGTACTTATATGTATAATTACACTGTAACAAGTACAGCTTAAAATAAAGTGTAACCCCCCCCCTTTGGCTATTTATTTTGTTACACTGCACAAATTGCCGTGTTTATGATAAAACAGAACTACATGTGTCCAAGCAGTACACAAAAGTGTTGCATCATTCCTTAACAAATCAGAGTTTCTGAACACAATGGTTGAGCGAATTATACAATGACTCACTTATTTAGACAGTCACTTGTTGCCACCTACTGGCGTAATGATGTAACTTTCAGAAAGAGTGACTGAAAAATCCCCAGCACTAATACACATAAATTACACTTTGAACTTTGTGTTGGGTAAGAGAGATGGAGCTCCTGCTAAGCCCACATTTAGACACAGTGATCATAAATGATTGCAGTGATGTTGAGGCAGGGCAGAGATCACTGTGGGTAATGTAGTTTAAAGCAGGTGTAATCAATGCAGTCATGATGGCAGCTCTGCTTGGGTACTCCACCGTTATTAATCACACTGACACAGTTATTAAACCTCTAATGTCTGCCACCAGGGTACCACAAAAACTGCATTACATACAGCGAGAAACTAACAGGTGCAAATTAAAGAAACCCAAACAAATATTACACAGACACAAACATAAAAAACTGAGTGTTGCATCTCAGTGACAAGTAACAATACTTTGATCACTCAATGTCTTGAGCACATTATCTGCTGTCTTTTGTTCTCATTCATTTTTGACCCAGATTTGTACTTTTCCTTCCTTCAATGTGAACATATGGAATATTTTTACTAGTTTTATAATTCGCTATGTGAAAATCTAAAGTCTGGTTCCTTAAAATAGTCCTCAAGCCACGTGATTTAAGGTTTCACTCCTGTCTGTAGAACAAAGAGTACAGGATGACAGATTGAAGAATAATAATTAATTTAGTATGAACAATAACAGATCTACAGTAAGTTTAATAGTGTTTCACAGATGTGACACTTTTCTGAAGCTTGACATGTTGTTTTCTAGATTGGAATTCAGCAAAATTACAGCTTTCAATGTCAAAATAGGTGGCAGCCATTAACAATAATTTTGAGTCTCTTGCTTTTTTGTATTATTTTTGCAATTCATTCAAATAAACCCAAAGCTGTTATAACATCTGTCAGGAAGGCTCCTGCTCGGCTGGCCTTATTTATCAACTGAAGAACATCTATTCATTTAGAACATCACCCGAAACCACACAGATTCAATTAAACCACAGCGCAAGAATAGACAAGTAAAGTTAAAGAAATGAAAATAAGGATCCCAATCATTTTGATTGTGTAACAGATTGGTGCCGTGACCCGGATATGGGCAGGACAGCTAGTGAAAGCTATATATATAAGAGTTGTAAACTTCACTTCCCTGGCCTCAAGAGGTGTGCTAGAGGTGTTTAGCATACTTCTTTGTGCAATTGTCTCCAATGCCGGATGACACTGGTTCCAATCCCACTCAGAGTGGTGTGAGTAGGACATTGGTGCCATGACCCAGATAGTGGCTAGTGTAACAAAGGACAGCTAGTAAGAGCTGTATCCGTTAACATTATTCCCTGGTCTCAAGAGTTGCATTAGAAGTATTTAGTGTACTTCTTAGAGCAATCGCCTCTCATGCCAGGCAGCACTGGTTTGAATCCCGTTCAAAGTGGTACAAGTAGGACCTTTGGTGCCATGACCCGGATAGGGGTGAGTGTAACAAAGGAAAGCTAGAGCTATATATGAGGTAAGCTAGAGGTCTTTAGTGTACTTCTTAGCACAACTGACTCCTATGCCGGGTGACGCATTTTCACGAAGTCAGAGCAGTGTGAGTAAGACCACTTACAATAAAAGTACAGCATATCTTTCCTCTTACAGAAAAAAACACATGAACTTCACATGTTAATATAACACGCAAAATATGTGAGACACATGTGAAACCCTTGTGAAAAATGTGGTTTTGGCCTATATTCTTGGTGTTATTGTGTGAAACCCATGTGTTTCACATGTATTTCACATGTGATTTTTACATGTGATTTCACATGTGAAGTTCGTGTGTTTTTTCTGTGTCATGAACCAAATCTAGCTAAAGGTCAAAACAGTGTGTGTAGAGGCACTAAACCCAATACTAGATTGACCTATAATAGACAATTATGAAATATACCATGGAAGATAACAGATAAAACATTTACTACAGAGATATTCTTCCACATATTTTAAATATTGGAGATGTGTTCAGTGTTTTTGCCTTAAGACCCTGCAGTGATCGTAGCAAGGAGGAGCTCCGGAAGGATAAAAGGAGGAGTGACGACAGTGCAAGATGAGAGAGGACCAGGCCTGGACTATTTATGTTGTTGTTTAATGCAGCAGTTGTCCGTGAGGGGCTGCCGCTTTTACTTTAATTTTGTGTTTGTTTATTTATTTATTAAAGTTTTATGTGTAAATGTTCGCTGGATCCCGCCACCTTCTTCCCCGAGCTACGAACTTTGTTACATTGGTGCCGAAACCCGGGAATGAGGAGGTGGGAACCGACAAACATTTAAACATAATTTAATAACAAAGACACAAACTGAAAATAGCGCGACAGCCCCTCACGCTATACTGCATGCACAACATACACAAAACACAAAATAAAATCCAGGCCTGGTCCTCTCTTGTCTTGCACTGTCGTCACTCCTCTTTTTATCCTTCAGCTTCCATGGCTCTCAGCCCCGCCCCACTCTATAGTACTATGTCACACTATAGTACTATACAATGAACATATTCATGTTCCACAGTTTACATGGTAGCACAAAGTACTTAAGAGTAAGAATTGTATGGTAGTACCATGGTATATTTCCACCCGGAAAATGTTGCATGTACCAAAAAAAAAAAAAAACATGATTCAGTAATGGTAACTTTTTGTTACTGAAGCCCATTGCAAATAACTTTAGTCGAAGGTCAACAGCTGCCCTCCATCTGCATTTGAAATTTAAAGCATGTAGTTTCTTACGCTTGACTGTTTCAAACAACAACCCGCTGAAGAACAAGTTTGCAGCTCCATCGTCTGGAAGAGAACATGAGCGTTTGTTTTTAGACTGACTGTCAGGTTTGTATGCATGAGCGCTCTCGTGGAACGGACTTTAGAGCTGCGGCTTAAAGAGAACAGAGGATAAAAGAATCTCCTTAAATCAAAAGTCCATCTGACAGTCTTTATGCAGATCAGCGCCTGAATGAGCATCAGGGCCTGCAGTGAATCGCTATGACAGTCACACATGAAAAAGCGGTGCATCCTGGGAGAACTCACAGCAACAGAATGAAACTTTTAGATATACTGGCAATTTTAGTACCTTTGAATGCAGCATTCTGACTGGAAATTGGATGCAAAACTTAATCATTTTTTGTCTGGTGTGGATCCTATATTTGTGTGGGTGTGTGGGTTTGCCGCATATAAACTACTAAGTACACATGTTGGAAAGTTACTTTTAAAAGTAATACATTACAATATTGTGTTACTCCATAAAAAAGTAACTAATTGTGTTACTTAGTTACTTTTTATGGAAAGTAATGTGTTACGTTACTTTTGCGTTACTTTTTAAATCTGGACAGGGCTTGCTTGTTTGTTTTTAAAATAAAAAAGTTATATTTTTGGCAAATATAAAAGCCTTTTCACACCAAAAGTGAAATGAATAAGCTGAAGGGAAAGTACATTTACGTATGTACAGTAGAACGCAGAAGAAGAAATTACAACACACTTTTTGTTTGTCTAGACTCTAGAGTAATTTTGCTTATTAGTACGGTTGAACTGGATCTTCGAAGGTCAGAAGCAAAAGACATTGCTTAATAGAATGGGATTAAATACTTAAAGGATATTTGTGTTATTTAACATATTCAGTTATTGCAGGTTTGCGTCATATTCTGAGTTGCATTATTTTTATTCATTTTGAGGAATACTGAATCTGTTGTTTGTGAGTGAGCTGAATTAATGCATATTCATATTTATTTTAGAACTACAGTTACATCTTCTGATTTCTGTCACCATGGCAACACCAGAGCTGTCAATCAATAAATTGAAAAAAAAGTAACTTGCGTTACATACTATTTGAAAAAGTAACTCAGATATTTTCTTGTAAATTAAAAAGTAAAGTGTTAATTTACTAGTTACTTGAAAAAAAAGTAATCTGATTACTTGAACGTCTCGGTTTACGTTGTAACCTCGTTCCCTGATTGAGGGACTGGATACGTGCACGTCGGAGGAACGCGACTAAATTGGATCTCGCTTAGAGTGACCATCTCCTTAAGATTGTAAACTAACGAGCCAATGCACATCTGTCATGCGTTATTTGCATCCAGCTGCTGCTGAGCACAGTATTATAAGTAGGCAGCAGTTCAGCTCCTATTCAGGTTTTTCGCTGAGTGACCAGCAGGTGACCCTGCGCTCATGCTTTGGTACAGGAGCGTTGGCACGGACTGCCGCTCCGTCCCTCCTTCAGGGAACGAGGGTTACATACGTAACCGAGACGTTCCCTTCAGTCGGTCCACATCTCGCGTCACGTCTGGAGGACCGACGAAATTGGTGCGGAGGTGAAGGGGAGCAAGTTGTATCCTACCAAAAGGCCACAGTTACTGCCCCTTCCAGTGTCCTGTGGAGGCCACCTGCGTCCCTATTTTTTGGCGCAGGCCAGGGCTTCTTCACAAGAGGACAAGCTACTGCTGCAATGGCACTACCCAAATGAGTAAGACTGGATAACACTAGGAAAACGTACCCGTTTCACTTGGAAACAGGGGCGTTACGGAAGCTCGATCCTTCCCGAAGGAGGTTTCGGAAGCAGTACACATATGGACATCCCTTAGGTGCCTATGGAAGAATGGAGGTGATTGAACCGTCTTGGAATGGCAGAAGTCTGCCGGGACACACGGGCTCAAGGGTATACCGTGGACTTTACACATATGGGACCACTTAGGTCTTACATATGGAACCCAGCCTTCTACTGGTTCTCGAGGATTCAGCGAGTGAAGGCCTGGCGCCGGACGCTCCGCCATGTCTGGCTGCTGAGGGGACGGTGGTGCTCGACAGGGCCTACAGTATGGACAATCTGGAGCAGTTTTAACAAGCCGACACTAAAACGGGGCCTCTCTGTGCCTCTACCTGTTTGAGTTGAGAACACAGGAGGATACCTGCTCCACACAAAGGCTATAGAATCTATTGAATGTGTTGGGGGTCGCCCAGCCCGCAGCCCTAAAGATGTCTGCCAGTGAGGCGCCACGAGCCCGCGCCCAGGAGGATACAACACTTCTGGTTGAGTGAGCTCGCAAACCTGAACGGGCAGGGCACACACTGTGCCTGATAATCTAGGGTGATGGCATCCACTATCCAGTGGGCTATCCTCTACTTTGAGACAGCATTCCCCTTCTGCCGCCTCCGTGACAGACAAGAGCTGGTCTGAGGTCCTGAAGCTTTGCGTTCGGTCTACGTAGCACCTTAAGGCTCGTACGGGACAGAGCAAAACTAGGGCTGGATCTGCCTCCTCCGAGGGCAGCGCTTGAGGTTCACCACCTGATCCCTGAAGGGAGTAGGGGGAACCTTGGGCCTTAGCCTGAGCCGGGGCCTCAGGGTTACCTGGAACAGCCGCCCGAACCTCTAGCACGATCGTTGACTGTAAATGCGTGCAGGTCCCCCTACCCTTTTGATAGAGGCCAATGCCAGCAGGAGCAGAGTTTTCATTGAGAGGAACTTCAGCTCAACCTTCTGCAAAGGTTCAAATGGGCCCTGCTTTAGTGCTGTGAGCACTAGAGTCAGGTTCCAAGAGGGTATAGAGGGGGGTCGTGTAGGATTTAACCTTCTCGCACCCTTAAGGAACCTGACGACCCGGTCATGCTTCCCCAACGACCCCCTTCTACGGGGTCGTGGTTAGCAGTGATCGCGGCGACATGAACTTTAAGGGTGGGGGGAGACAGCCTTCGCTCCAGCCCCTGCTGCAAGAAGGACAGCACAACTCTGATCAGGCATCTCCGGGGGTCTTCTCGGTGAGAAGAACACCACTCAACTAACAGGTTCCACTTCAAGCGTAGGCGTGTCTCGTAGACGGTGCTCTCGCTGAAGTGATGGAGTCAACTACCTCTTGGGGTAGGTCACCTAGAACCTCTGCGCCCCGTCCATGGACCAGACAGGAGTTTCCAGAGTTCTGGACGCGGGTGCCAAAGGGTGCCCATGTCTCTGAGTCAGTAAATCCTTTCTCAGGGGAATCGGCCAGGGAGGGGCTGTCGCGATGAGCATTAGTTCTGGGAACCAGGTCCGGTAAGGCCAATAGGGTGCCACCAGCAGGCCTTGCTCCTCGTCCTCCTTTACCTTGCACAGCAACTGTGCCAGAAGTCTCACTGGGGAAAATGCATACTTGCGCAGACCCTGCGGCCAGCTGTGTGCCAGGGCGTCCGTGCCGAGTGTTCCGTCGGTAAGGGCGAAGAACAACTGGCAGTGAGAAGTTTCTGGAAAGACAAACATGTCTACCTGAGCAGCTCCGAAACGTCCCCAAACCAGCTGGACCATCTGGGGATGGAGTCCGCCATTCTCCCATGAGCGCAGCTCGGGACAGCTCGTCGGCTGCCCTGTTGAGCAGCCCAGGAATGTGATCAGCACGAAGCGACCTCAGATGCTTCGGAGTCCAGAGGAGGAGAAGGTGGCGGGCGAGTTGCGATAAGCGACGGGAGCGCAGACCACCTTGTCGGTTGATGTACGCAACATCCGCTGTATTGTCCTTGCGGACCAGTACATGCTTGCCTCGTAAGCGCACTTTGAGACGGATCAAGGCAAGGCGCACTGCCAGCAACTCTAGGCATTTGATGTGCCAGTGCAGTTGGGGCCCTGTTCAAACCCCTGACACTGCAAGCCCGTTGTACGTGGCCCCCCAGCCGGTGGTTGAGGCATCTGTGCAACCCAGCATGCCTGGAGACCTGCTCCAGGGGCACTCCTGCCCGGAGAAACGCAAGGTCTGACCACGGGGTGAAGGTTTGGCGGCAGCCCGGTGTGACTTGGACCCGGTGGGTGCCGCATTGCCACGCCCACCTCGAGACTCGGCCATGAAGCCAGTGCTGAAGCGGCCTCATATGATTAGGCCCGCCAGCGGCTTGACTGCCGCCGTAGCTGCCATATGCCCAAGGAGCCTCTGAAACAGTTTCAGTGGACCGCCATCCTGCTCTTGAACGTATTAAAGCAGTTCAACACCGACTGAGCACGTTCCTGCGTGAGGCGTGCTGTCTGTTCGACCGAGTCCAACTCCATACCGAGAAAAAGAGATCCTCTCCATCGGGGAGAGTTTGCTCTTTTCCCAGTTGACCCGAAGGCCCAACAGGCTGAGGTGTGAGAGCACCAAGTCCCTGTGTTCGCACAGCTGATCCTGAGACTGAGCAAGTATGAGCCAGTCGTCGAGGTAGTTGAGGATGCGAATTCCCTGCTCTCTCGTGGGAACAAGGGCTGCCTCCGTCACTTTCGTAAAGACACGGGGCGACAGGGACAGCCCATAGGGCAGGACCTTGTACTGATATGCCGGTCTTTCAAACTCAAACCGCAGGAATGGCCTGTGGCGCGGAAGGATCGAAACATGAAGTACGTGTCCTTCAGGTTGATCGCTGCGAACCAGTCTTGGGGACGGATACACCTGAAAGTGCATTTCTGCGTGAGCATCTTGAACGGGAGCCGGTGAAGGGCCTGGTTCACGACGCGCATGTCCAAGATAGGTCTCAACCCACCGCGCTTCTTGGGTACCATAAAGTAAGGGCTGTAAAACCCCGACCGCATATCGGCCGGAGGGACCGGCTCTATCGCATCCATCGCCAGTAGGACTGCGATCTCTGCATCCAAGACAAGGGCATCTGCTGCTTTCACTGACGTAAAGTGGACGCCCCTGAACTTGGGAGTGCGCCGGGCGAACTGAATCGCATAGCCGAGCCGGACGGTTTGAAGGAGCCATCGAGACGGGCTGAGTAGCTCTAGCCAGGCTCCCAGACACCGCGCAAGTGGCATCAACAGAACTACAGGCGTACCCGCAGCGGGGCAGCGCGGAAGAATGCAGGGACCCGGCACGGATCTTTGCCGGTCCGAGGTGGGGTCTGAGTGTGTAACACTGACCTGCGTTTGAGCAGAGTGTGCGTGTGTAGTCCGTTGGTTCGTCCTCCCGATCCGCCCCCTGCTGCTCACTGGCGAGAGAGGAGGATAAGTGTGATATGACACTGGATCGTCCACAACCCCCCATCCCCTATGGGGACCCAGAAATAGAGGAATTGCACTTTGTCGAGAATTTGGGTACCACCGACCAAGGCCATTGGTGGAAAAAGATTCTCCGCCCGGCCCTCCTCCGGGGTGAGGGAGTGGTGTGCTTACCATCTCCCGAAGTGCAGGTCCCTCCACCTCTGGGTTGCCCTTCTCAGGGCCTCTTGCTCTTTCGCTTTCCACCAGGTTTGGCGGGGGCCTGGACGGGCGGGGCGGCTGCCCTGCGACCGGCTCCACGGCACAGCTTTGCTGGAGGCCGCAGGAGCTCTGCTCTTGTTTTGGCGGTGGCAGGGGGGCCGCCCTCGGCGACGGCAGCAGCTGCACACCGGCAGGATGTACCTGATGGCCTCAGTCTGCTTTGGTCATTGGAGAACTGCTGGGCAAGTTCTCCACTGTGTCACCGACAGGCCGGCCTGGGACACGCGGGCGTTCAAGAATCGTGTCTTGTCCGTCTCGCCCATGTCAGCCAGTCACAGCCAGAATTGGCGCTTCTGGACCACCATAGTGGACATGGCACTACCCAGAGACCGCGCCGTAACCTTCTTCGCTCGTGGCGCGAGGTCCGCCGCGGTGCGGAGTTCTCTCTGAACTTCCGGGTCGTGACCACCCTCGTGCAAGTCCCTCAGTGCCTTGGCCTGGTGCACTTGCAATTACGCCGTAGCGTGTAAGGCGGAGGCAGCTTCTCCACCGGTCGTATAGGCATCGCTGGCCAGCCGAGTACCTACAGACCCGGGAGGGGAGGCACGGTTCTCCCTGCCGGTTTGAGGCGGTATTAGGACACAGCTGCATCTCAACCGACCGCTCCACCGGGGGACCCTTGTAACCCCCTGACTGCCCCACCATCGAGGGTGGTGTGGGAGGAGGATCCAGCAAATCAGTTTCTGTCAGTAAAAGGTGCCGTCCATGACCTGTTGAGCTCCTTATGCACCTTCGGGAAGAAAGGCACCGAGGCGGGGCGCTGAGAACCAGCGCGGACCACCCCGAGAATCAATCGTGCAACCTTGAGGGCTCGGGGCATGGTGAAAGTCTTCACTCGAGCCCTACGGTGGCCCGGGAAAGCATAGACATTATTTCTGGATCCGATCCAGTCATTGCTACGGTCCCAGAGGAGAGCAGCGTAGCTGAATCTTCCTCTCCAGAAAGCTCTTGTTCACCCTCCGATGCTGCAATCGACATTCGATCGTCGGGGGGAGCCTCGGAAGATACAGGTGGTACCCCCCGGGAGGGTCCGGCCTGCTCTTTTTGAGAGCTCCGCTGGTTTCGCAGTGCCGGCGTGTTTGGGCATCCCCGGAGGGGAATTCCTCATTGTGACCGTAAGACCAGTCCGCCCACTGTTAGAAAAAGGACGCCCCCGGCTGCTGCCATAGGGAACCCCAGATCTAGGCAGTGGCTCGGGCACTCCGCCTCTTTGCAGGTAACGGAGTCCGGTCCACAACTACGAGATGGTCATACTCCCGCAATGGGTGCATGAGTCATCCACGAAAGCCACCTTAGCGTGCTTCATGCCCAGGCACGAGAGGCAGCGATCGTGACCATCACCCGGTGCCAGGTAACGACTGCATCCAGAATTCCCGGGTGATACGTTGTCTATAGCAAGACCCACATCGTCTTTATAAAGACGTAACGTCAAGTTTGCCAAGCAACGTCGTCTTTAAAAAGATGCACCCGAAATTGCTCTTTTAGTGGAAAAAGCTCTTTTAGCGTGCTGAGGCGCACGGGGAGATGATCATCTGCAACACAAACAGGGGGTAGTGCAGCGATGTGTGCAACCCATCTCGACACGGGAAACCCCCCCGCTGAAGCTCCGTCCGCCAACACGAAGAGCTCTCCAAGAGCGTGTTGAACTCGTTCAGTCTTCTCTCCGTAGGGTAGTCAGGAGCAGAACGATGTGATCATTCGGCTCCGAAGCGAAAAGTTGAATATGCGCTGCACCTGCTGCCTACTTATACTCACGCTGTGATCAGCAGCAGCTGGATGCAATAATCGCATGCCAATGTGCATTGGCTCGTTTAGTTTACACTCGAAGTAGATTGGTCCCTCTAAGCGAGATCCCAATTCGTCGATCACCGACGTGATTCGGAGTGACCGACTGAAAGGGAACGTCTAGGTTACTTGCATTACCCCAACACTGAAAGTAACTAACCTAATGTAGTTTTTCATGCTTAAAGTCAACAAGAAACCAGAATGTACTCTTATTTATTTTATAAATAAATGAGTACATAAATGTTCTTTCACAATTATTTAAATGCAATTTTAGTTTATATAGTCTATTATAGTTGTAGTTTATTCATATTTTGAATTAGCTTTAGATTTTTTATATTGTAATTTTGAGCAATTTTGTTAAATTATTTTGCATTGTTATTATAATTATTATTATTATTACTGCTGTTTTTATATTACTATTTAGCTGTAATTAATTGTAACTTCAGTTTTAATTCATATTTAAATTAAGCAAACAACTGTGGTGGAAAATTTGACAAAGAAGAAAAAGAAAAGAATAAAATTAGAGGAGGACAGAAAGGACTGTAATGAACGAAAGGCTGTTTCATCTGTTTCAATGTTTCATCTAATATTTATATTCAATTTAATTTTGAAATGGAAAAATTAACCAACCAGAATTGAGTATTCCAGAGAGCTGTATAATAACAGCCAATAACTAAAGTTAAAAAAAAGACTTCACCTTTTGGAAAACATCCTGTGTTGCTCTGAAATATGTCCCATTATGCAAGTAAAATGGTTTGTAATTGCTGTTTCTTATTGACTTAAAATACATAATTTGTTTTTCAAGAGTTGGCAATTTCTGTGGATGAATTAGCAGTATATCAACCTGAACATACTGACATTGTTTTCGACATCTTAAATTGGGATGTTAAGAACCCAAGCTCTTTGGTGGCCGGTACGTCTTGAGAAACTTCAAAGCCTGAAATTATAATAATGTCTGAACCCTACACACAGCTCTAATGTACAATCTCAGCTCCACTCGCACCCGCCACACATGCTGCTGTAATCACGGCTGAGCTTCCTGGAGCCTCTGGGTCCATTTCTCAGAAGTTATTAATTTCCCTGTCCCACTCCTTCCTCTGGTGGCGCATGTAGGAGCCTGCCTCCTCTCAGCTGAAGGGTGTGAGCGCCAGGGACCATGACCAAAATGAAAATTTTCACACCCTCGTTTTTCTGGAGCCCATTTTCAGGCTCTGACAGGTGGCAGGAGAGAGACGGGAGGTCAGACAAATGGATCGTGGCAGAGCGCTGCTGGAAATTGTCTTTATTTACTGATAACACTTTATGAAATGAAACCTAAAGATGATGGTAATCCAATAAAGAACATTCTGAGTTCAGAACAGCAAGGGAGAGTCCACCCAAAATGTAAATTCTGTCATCATTGTAATGACATTATCATTTATTTATTCATTATTAATTTGTAATTATAGGGAATTAATAATTATTACCACATTCAGGTTTTGCTAGAACTCGGGTCTGAATGTCCCAAATCCACCTGATCCAACCATTCCAAATTTGTTAGTTTTACAAGGTCGTCCAGCGAGCCGGTGATTCTTAATATCTTTTAACAAATTTAATATGTGTTTTCCCGGCCACAGTCAACACAATCAAGATTATTTGTACGTTCTTAACAGAGGTAATTATTATAAGTAAGCTACGAGATAAGTAGCAAGCAAGGGATCTTTTTGGCAATAGTTTTAACCTTGAAATTATATGAGCCAAGAAACTTCTTGTTTATAAATGAAACATGAATTTTTTTGGCTAATCTAGATTACATAAAAAATAACTAAAACATACACACACATACATACAAAAGTTCAAGGAAATTAGTTGACGGAGTTGAATTAAGTTTTCAAAGTCCTAACTCGTTTAACGAGTGGTTTTAAATTCGACCTAGGAGAAAAACCAAGCAGAGAATCGGTCTTAATTTTACTGCTTAAATTAATTCTACACCAGTTCAGCTGAGTTGAAGATTTTCTTCGTTACTTGCGTTCTTTGGCTTGACAGCTGAAAGCAGAGGTGATTCAGTCGCTGTAGCGGGCTTCCTGGATGTCTGTTGAGGGAATTCCTTCGCTGATTGGCTGTTGATCTGACATTGGAATGACGTATGGGTGACGTCCTTTCGGGGAAACCCTCTTGGAGTGGTTGGTTGCCGGTTTACAGAAGAGGCTTCAGCAGTCCTGCTAAAAGTCTGAGTTTGAAAGACTTTCAAGTTCTCTGAAGATCGCGAAGTGTCACTGAAATGTCTGAGTTCTTAGATGTTCTTGCTATGGCGGTGTTACGGCATGGCGCTTGTTCGCGCTCACCAAGGTGCAAGCCAAACGTCTTGATAGGGTAAAACAAGCAAGCCACAAGGGGGGGGGGGCAGTGGTTGAAGTTTGGAGTTGATCCGCGGTGTAAGTCCATCCTACAGGTCGCTGTTCCAATCAGATGGTGGCTGCGGGGTCTGGCCACGCCCTCTGTGGTTCCTTTATCATGTATGAATCACATACTGTTTGTGGCGAGTATTTCTGCAAGTTTTAAAGAACTTCTTATAAAACTATCATCACCGGAAAATGATGCTGAATATCAATTATTCACTTACACCACTGTTCTGTGAACAACACAAGCTCTCATTCAAACTCAAACAACAAGTATTTTGCATACACAGTAATCATAATAACTAAAAAGAAAAGTTATAAGACAAAGATTAAGATATCATGGTTTCAATAAACACATCACACTATTTGGTAAGACATAACATATGTATTTGGAAATAGTTGCCTCGAGACTTTCAATGATTTGCATGAGTGTCTGTGTTACCCTTGTTGTTTGGTCTGTGACAAACGGAAGTAAGGGTTTTGGTAACGTATAGATCCCGTGTTTGCAGGCCTGAGGGTATCAGTTAATTTACTCATCCTTTTCCGGCTGGATATACTAATTCTATGCATTCACGATCACGAGGCATCCATATGTCGTGAAAAGGCTTTTCAGCTCTGGTACAAAAGTTCTCTGTGGTATCTCTTGATTAGATTAATTCAAAGCCTCATGATGGTGATCCAGTGGCATCTCCGTATCCCGTATATGAACTACACATCATTTACTCATGATAATGTGGTTCCAAAACGGTATGACTTCCTTAGGGTTAGGGTTAGGTGTTTTCTGCTGAACACAAAAGAAGATGTCTTGAAGAATGCTTATAACCAAACAGCTTTAGTCCCCATTGACTTCTGTTGTATATTTTGTACAAATAGTGTGAGGCAATGGGAACCAAAACTTAGATACTAACATTCTTCAAAATACCTTCTTCAGTGTTCCACAGAATAAAGGGAGTCAAAAGGGCATGAGATTACGTTTTTGTTGTTGTTGTAGACAAATCGAAGTCAGACAAATTCAGGGACACAATCAGCTTTTCTCATTCTGTTTTTAAAAGGCTGTCCCTCACATATCTTGTGCCATTGGGTACCGCATAAGGTCATCCACCCACAACACTAGCCCCGGCTCTAAAACAACAACTGAGGCATTTTACAGCACAAATAACACATTTTTTGTACAGCTCATGCTTAACAAAAAAGCTGCACATTTCTGATTTTCAACACTTTAAGACACTTTTCCCATTAACTTCCAATGTAATTGATGACACTTTAAGACACTTATGAAATGACAGGCGCAACGGCATGACGATTATTAGCACACCAAACAATATATGCTAACAACTTGACAATTTGACAGGTAGACAACATCTGTTTCTGCCTGTTGCTCCTTTAATTAACTCTGATAATAACAGACATTACAAACTAGTACATAAATAAATAAAAAATGCCATTAATTGAAGTTCAGTCATTAGCTCATTAACTTTACCATGTCTTCTTGTCATCTCTTGCTCAATTCAGTACGGCAATGAAATAATGTAAAAAGTGTGTTATTCAGGAGTATAAATAGACTTTATATCAACGTCATTGGTATTTTCAACATATGTGGCCTTAATTCTAGAAACAGCCCTCTCAGAAACTGCTGCCAACTACTTTGCCAAGATTCCCATCCTCCGCTGAAACTCGCATGAAGTTGGTTGGGAACGCTAGAGGAAAGTGCGCGAGAAAGCGAGCGAGTGGGTGGGTGAGAGAGCGAAGAGAGAGAGAGAGAGAGAGAGAGAGGGCTGAAAACTGTCAGTGCAGAAATATTTTCCATAAATTCATAAACGCTGATAAGGCCCCATCTTTCTCCCATGTGCCCCGACCAAGGACGAAGGAACATACATTAGAAGATTAGAAGCTGTGCTGCATTTCCATCACCCTGCCGAGAGCCAGACCCGCGGGCCCAGCACATGATCTTATCAAACACACACAGAGGCACAGGAAAGCCAGCGCTGGTTTCAACTTCATTTCCCTCCTCTGCTTCTTTAAAAACCCTTCTCAACCTCTGCCATCAACAATCTGCCCCTGCTGTCCTCTGTGCTTCATCAGACTGATGCCATTGGCTTTCTTAACTATTTGTGTTGAAACACACCCACACATATAATAGTCACGCATACTGTATTCATACATACAATGCTGGGTAGTAATTTATTACATGTAATCTGGATTACGTAAACAGATCCCTAAAATTAAGTACCTTGTAATAAGATGATATTACATATTTAAAATACTTGTAATCGGACTACAGTTACTTTTTTTTTACTGATTACATATTATTCACATAATAGCAACAAATTATTCATAATTTATTGATTCTCACTATTCATCTTTTTCATCTTTTAAATGTTCCCTTCTAAAATGGCCTACTGCTTAAATACATTCAGAAAGTCTTCTAACTGTAATTACACATGAATTTCAGAGTTCCTTGAGAGAATCTGCAGTTCCTTGATGTGACATAATGTTTGAAGCACACGTTGATAATAACAATGAATGGGGTATGTTTTCTTTCTCTTTTTTAATATGAGAAACATGCTGCAAAATTGTCCTATTTAAATCAATGTCAAAAGTAATCTAAACCGTGTAATATAATGGATTACACTAACTACAATTTGTGTTAAGTAATTTGGCAACAGACTACAATTTGTAAGTAATCTACCCAGCACTGCATGCATATATACTGTACATGCATATTAAATATCATTATCAATTAGTTTGTTATGTGCACTTTTTATTAATTTATCTATAACACTGAAGATCGGAGTAATGATGCTGAAAATTCAGCTTTGCCTATATATATATAGTCAGAATTGCAATTGCTGGATTTTTGAGGAGAGCACTGCTACAGGTGAGTCCAATGCAATCTAATTTAATATACATAAATATACAGGATTTATGGGAGATGTGTGTGTCGGGTTATTTAAATGAAACGTGATTGGTTGGTTTACCTGTCAGTCATATGGCCTCTTGAGTGCTACTTGGCCATTCAAAGCGGCTATGGTTCCTGGACCTTCTGCCGTCTGTCTACACAAGACTGCTTTATGTATGAATACTAATGAGATCACGCTGGTTTCGTGGGCATGCCAGCACAACATTCAGATGCCAAAAGTGGAAGAAAAAGTGCCAAAATGGGCATTTTAATCACTGTTTTACATCAATGGTTTTGATTCTTTTGGAAGCGGCAGGGGAGCTCACGCTATCTTTGAGAGGAGCTGTGACAGTCGCGTGTCAAATCCGCCTTCATCTAAATAAGCTCATTAGTTTATTCTCTCACCCGCCCTTCTTTCATCCCACTGTTTAAAATGGAATAATTACTTTGTGCATCAATTCCTGCTTTTTGTGTTGATGTGACTTTACTCCGAATCACAGTCACCTTGACTAGCATTTGAAGGGCAGCAGCAGGTCGCAGCGAAAACATTGTCTATTTTACGCAATAAAAAGCAAATATTCCGTTCCGTCTGTATCATCTCGGCTTTCTTTCTCATTTCCCTTTCATCCCCTTCCTGTGTCGCTCTCATGGGTTTAAACCCTGCAGCCTCACTGCCTGTGTTCTTTGGAGCTCGGAGGCGATGCAGATTTTGGTATTTACGGAGCTGCAGGCTGCTCAGGCGGCGCTTGAATAGGGAGTTGTATGAGAATGGGTGAACATGGCAATGCTTACTGGTCAGAGACACTCCCCGGACCCCCGCAAACAATCACAGATCTCTTTCTAAAGCAGTGCCCACCGGATTGTGCTGCTTCTGTACAGGATTTCCTTCAAAGCTCGGAGCACAATGAACAAAGCTGTCACATCTGGGCACGGACGCCGCCTGTGTCTCGGAGGAAAATGTTGATCTAGGATCAGTCCTCAGATGTTGTGAAATTCATTTTGGTCACTTCGAAAATGTGGTGATTTGAATGACTTGATAAGCAACCAAAACCATTTTTTTATGTATAATGGCCACTCGTATATTACCTATAAATTGTACTAAATACATACAGTATATGCTACAATGTAAAGTACTTCTATAGCTCAAACTCTAGAGAGGGGTATCCAATTCTGTTCCTGAGGGCTAATGTCCTGCAGAGTGTCGCTCCACCCAGCTCCAACACACTTGCCTAGAAGTTTTGTGGTAAGGACGACCTTTAGCTGGATCAGGTGTGTTTGGAGCTAAACTCTGCAGGACAGTGGTCCTCCAGGAACAGGTTTGGACAACGCTGCTGTAGAGAATGACACTATCAACACCAAGGTCACGGGTTTGATTCCCAGGGAATGCATGGACTGATGAAATGTATTCATTGAATGCAAAGTATAGGTTGCTTTGGATAAAGGTGTCTGCCAATTGCTTAAATGTATATAAACGAATAACAGTTTTATGCAATAAATATCTAGTTCATTTATGAAACCCCAGATGGACAACCTGATCATTTACATGGCACAAGCTGATTGCTGGTTCTGCAGCCAATGCTTTTGCTTGCTCAGCATTGAAATGTCCAGTTTAGTGTTCATTGTAAGCTGGTCCTGCAGTTGCTCTGAAACCCTCCACCTCCCTCAGCACCACCTGTCTAGAGTATAGTATTATTAAGACCAAATACATTCAAATGGTCACATCCATTAACATGCTAAAACTATTCTGCGAGTTGTTATGATTAAACTTATTATTTTAAACACTATTGTGAATTCATTTTTAAAAGAACACAAATTGTATACTCTTAAAAACGGCAAGTGTAATAATTCTAAATGAAATTCTGATAGTTACACTCCCACACGTCTCATCTACACAAATGAGTAAAGCTTTAGGTTATTGTGTGCTTATCGATGCTGAAAATCTGTCTTTATTAGGTGGAGGTGTCAAATCGCAGAACAGAATAGATGAATGGAGGTAGTTCCACATAAACATTTCAAACTTCATTAAAAGTATAAGTATAATTTTCTCTCAAAAAACTCCTAATTTGTTGCTTATTAATAGTTAGTAAGGTAGTTGTTAATTTTAGGTATTGGGTAGGATTAGGGATGTAGAATATGGTCATGTAGAATAAGGCATTAATATGTGCTTAATTAGTACTAATAAATGGCTAATATTCTAGTAATATGCATGCTAATAAGCAACTGGTTAAGAGACCGTAAAATAAAGGATTACCAAATCCCCAACTGGTCATTTGTGAAAACAAAAATCTATTAGATAATTACAAGATATTTAAATTGACTAAAATAGTATTTATACTGTTCAGTTTGCCATATCATTTGAATACATGGTTTTTGTTTAAGTGAAAATCTTCCATCCAGTCAAATGATGAAGGAGAAGAAGAAGAAGAAGAAAAAAACTCATCTTTTTATTTGATTACAAAAAAAAGCATATATATATTTGATAAATGCTTAGTGTTTGTGTCTGGTTTGTAAGTAATCAAGAGTGTAGTGTTTAGTGTATATCTCCCTTCATTTGAATATATTTCTTTATAGACCATAATTACACATTTAGACTACATCACAAAGACGGGCTGTACTTTGATCTTTACATGAATTATTAATGACGCAAAACTCATATCGCATCCCTAAAGTCCTTACAGGATTTTGTTTAACTTGAACTGGAATAAATATGTTTGAACATGATCAGCCTGTGACTTCATGCATACTTTATTAACATGTGCTTTTGCAAGTAACACAAGTAAATACATTTTATTTTTCTAACCTTTGTCAGTAAATAAACATATTTATTAAAATTACTTTTTAGTCTTTTAAAACTTTTCTAACACTGTTGCAAAAGACCTGAAAGCAATGCAACTTTATAATTAATCTAAGGGGATACATGATTTGATATGATGAACCTCACCAAAGTAAGTGCACAGTGTGTGTTGTGTGTGTGTGTGTGTGCTGAGAGGTGTCAGTCTGAAGCTTTAAAATGCTGGGTGGCCTCTTCCACAGAGCAAATCAATAGAGTATTAGCCGCCCAGAGCTAACTGTGTGTCTGCGTGTCTCTCAGGAGACTCCAGCTCTGCTTTAACTGGTGACTGTTACAGACTCACTTTCTAACACTTTCCCTGGACACCTGCGATACTCTTCACAGAGGTGAGAGAGTGTGGAAGAGAAGAGGCGAGGAAAGATGACAGACATTAGAGCTGAAACAAGATGAGAACACTGAAATCATAACACATGCCACATTGACATGCTCAAATCTCAGTTGAGGAAGCTAATTTTGCAGACTACAGTCAAGCTGCCCTTGTGGAAAAGCAAAGCCCAGTGCACACTGTGTGATTTGTTCTCTTTGCGATTGTTGCTTGTCAGGTTGTGCTCTATGAAATGACCCTGCGGTGTCTGCCTTGGGTAAAAGCCTACTGTGCAACATCACATGCCATTTATGTCAGTACAATATACGTCTCTGTTAAGACGGACGGTCATGACTGACAGTGTTTGAGTCTGGAGTGAGTGAAGGCTGGGGAAAAAGTCACAGACTTCTCAGTAATCACAATGGATTTGGTGTAATTTCATTCATCAATAATCATAACATGCAGGTAATGCAAAATACTTAGATATTTATGTCACAATTCATGTAGACAAGCTTCAACTGAAGGCCTCTCGTTCTTTATTTCAAACATAGTTCAAAATTTTGAGGTCAGTGAGATTTTTTATTTTTTTTTTATTTGAAAGAAATTAATACTTTCATTCAGCAAGCATATATTAAATTGAGCAAACGTGACATTTGTAAAGAATTGAGACAAGGTCTTTGTATTCAAAAAGATTTCCATTTTAAATAAATGCTGAACTATTCCTATTTCTATCAATCAAATGATAATGAAAAAAAAGTATCTTGTTGCTCCAAAAACATAAGGCAGAACAAATGTTTTTTAACATTGATAATAATCAGAAATGTTTCTGGAGCAGCAAATCAAGGAATATATAGGGATTGAATGTATGAATAGGGTTGCAAAAATGTGGAAAATGTCCAGTACATTTCGGAAATATTCCAGAAATTTTGGAAACTTTTCAGGATTTTTGGGAATATTCCAAGGATTTTTAGAAGGTTTCCGGATATTTTCCACCCCTTTGCAACCCTATTTCTGAAGATCATGTGACACTGAAGACTGGAGTAATGATGCTGAAAATTCAGCTTTGATCACAGAAATAAATTATGTTTTACAATAGAAAACAGGTATTTGAAATTGCACTAATATTATGTATAATATAACATTACCCATTTTACTGTAGTTTTTGATCAAATAAATGCAGCCTTGGTGAACATTAGAGACTTAAATAGAAGTAGAAAAGAGAAAAATATAAAAATACCAACCCCAAACATTTGAATGATTGTGCATGTTCCTGATTAGTTGGTAATAGACAATTAATAATGTCAGTGGGCATGTAACTGATCTAAGAATATGATTTGTGGTGCATTTACCAAAAATATGGTCTTGGTTCAGTTGTCCCTTGCCTGCTTGTTTTATATTTTGACACATCTTTATTGAAAAAAGGGGGGGGGGGGGGGGGGTGACTCAGCTCTTTTACCCGTCATTTTTTCAAGAGCTCTAGTAAACCGAAGCGTACAGCTCTGTAATTTCACTTTTCTTGAATCAGTCCCAGCACTTAAAAAGAAAAACTGGAATTTCTACGCTTGTTTGAAGGAGAGAAAAGGTGAAAGTGTAGGACAAAGCAAGCAGAGTGATTTTCTGTGCCAGGAGCCGCAATTTAACTCTCACACCTCTGAATAAACACCGGCAATAAATAAACAGCTGAAGCGATCCGTTCAGCAACAGTGCATCCTCAACCTCTAGAATCCACAAACCCACTGAGACATCCGCACAACAAAGCCCTGCGGCACACACCTAATCACAGATGAGTTATGAAGAAATGGAATTAATGAGCCAAATTAAAAGAACCTTCAAACAAAGCGATTGCTATCTTACTGTGTAAATGCCTGCAACACATTGGTCACTAGGGAAGGAGACAACACACACACACAGGTTTGTTTTTGTGAAAAGTGGGGGGACTCCATAGGTGTAATGGTTTGCTTTATACTGTACAGACCGTATATTCTATTGCCCTACACCAACCCTACCCCTAAACCTACCCCTCACAGGAGACTTTGTGCTATTTCAGATTTTCAATACACTCCATTCTGTGTGATTTATAAGCGTTTTGAAAAGTGGGGACATGGGGTAATGTCCTGAAAAGTCACCTTCTCCTTGTAATACCTATGTTATACCTTTGTCATTATACAAATTATGTCCTCATTTGTCACAAAAAAACGCGCGCACACACACATCACACACACACACACACACACACACATACACACAACACTTCACACACACACACACACACACACACTACACACCCACTCTCACACCCACACACACACACAGCCTTTGGAGAGGACAGTTCAATAATCCATTATTTATAGTAAACATATACAGTGATTCATTGTATAATCGTTGGGTGGTCAGTTTGCATTGCAGTCATGTAGGATTTGTTCCACAGCTTACTGACGGAATTGCTGGCGCACACTCAAGGGGGGACTGGACGTGTTTCTGGTGCTCCTGCGAAGAGATTTCTTCCTCTGAAAGAGGGGGATTCACAATGGGCTGAGTCCTTCTGTCTCTTACGGATGGAGACTCAGAACATTAACCGGATTACAGTGGGCACCTTTCTTGATCTTGATGGTTGCTGACTCAGCATGACCTGCCTGAGCTCCATCCATCATCTGGATGGAACTCATCTAGTTTGTTTGTGTTTTTATGACAATTTGGTTTATTTTTTGCTTGAGCATGCAGCACGCTTTCAGAATTCCTCTGAAACCCTCCACCTTCCCCAGCTCCACCTGTATAGATCTGCTACGGGTTATTTTATATGCTATTTTTGCAGCAGCAGTATGTCTTAAGTACTCACAGCACCATATCAGCGTATGTATTGGCAGTAGCAAGTTCTTGTACTTGCTTGCAGCAGCAATAATCTACAAATATAGCAATAACCAACAGCAGCAACGTAGCAGACCTTTTTTCAAAATTAGTATTTATTTATCTTTTTTTTTTTAAGTACCTTTCTCTAAACTTAACAGTGACTTTAAGGTTGCATTATCCACATCCAAAGCCAACTCCAAAATACTCCAAAGACAATAGTGAAAGACTGAACTGCCATCCGTGAATCCATTTATATGTTGTGTCACAAATTGCTGTCATTGTCATTTATGCCCGTTTTGAGGAATAAATGCATGTGAGAAGATTCACTCTTTCTTTGTCTCTGCCACATGGTCAGGCAAGTCAGTTTGCTCGTTTCTTCTGGACGTGGCATCCAAAGACCATTTCACACCAAACGTGAAACAAAACAAAGACAAATAGCCATTTCACACCAAGAGTGAAATTAATATCTGTCATGAATAAAAGGTTAATTCAAGTCAGTACCATAGACAATCCAATAAACGAGACACCTATAAATGATAGTGGGTGCAATATTGAATAATCACATGGTCACATAGAAAACCCAATAGTCCTTTATAAATACGAGAATATAGACACAAATCCTTAAATATTCAGAGAACAGCATGCATAGAAACAACAGACAAACACACTGTGCAGATGAGCTAAAGACAGCCACTCGAGACTGACTGAAATCCTGTTATTATAGGAGACACGCTGCTGTATCACACAATCTCTTCCAGGACACAGGTCAACATGAAACTCCGCCCGCACTCGGTTTAAGGGATCCTGTCTCAGTATCTGTTCATTTGGCTGATTTGATGACCTCTGCTAAATGCATTTTGGATGGACTGCAGCCCGAGGAGGACGTGTTGGGATGAACGGCTGCTGGAATGGAGATGCTATCAGAGGAGGGATTGGGGCCAAAGTCAATGAAACGCTTGATGACCTCCTCCAGGCTGGACCGGACCAAAACACCGGTCATTTGAGTCCCAAACGGGCCCAGTGATAAGACGCTCTCTGTCACTAAATGAAAGAAAGAAAGAACTCACAAGAAAGACGCCTGGACAGAGAGACGTCTACTTCAACACACACATAGTGACGTTGACACATTCGTTTTCATCCGAGAGCATTCACTAAACTTACTAACAAATTCAACTGGCTAATAGATTTTCTCACAGTTTAGGATGTAGCTGAGCCAACGCCATGAAAGCTGACTCATCTCTGTGTCTCTATTTTAACACAATTTTAAGGGACCACCTAAATCAGTATTTAGTTCAAATATAATAATCCTGTATTTTATTTTATTTATTTTTTTCTAAATGATTAATTTAATTTTGGAATCTGTTTGTTTGTTTTACTGTTTTTTTAAATGAATTTATTTTACACTATTTTATTTTTCTGTAAACTTAAGTAACTTTAACCTGTTAACCTGCACAAGGACGCCGGAGTCCTGAAGCATTCTTTGTTTACATTCGTTCAAAGTTACTTTTAGTTATAAAGTAAAACGATGTAATTATGTTAATGACAAACTATACATCATTTAAGTCTCAAGCTTCATATTGTGACATCTGTTTTACTATAAAAATCATTTAGTGACAATCATTTATTAATTTGTACCAGGAGTTATGAAAATCAAAAACAGTCTGTACCTTTAATAAGAAGAAATGAGTCTCAGATGCATCCATTGGGGGAAACCAGTCACTGAATAGTCATAAAAGTGTTTCACTAAGCAACGTCCCTCAGGGATTGTAGTCCAAAAGCATGTACTTTTGGAGAAATATTGATGGATTCTCATCTTCTATCGAGAATAGTATTATTTTTTCAAATTTCTTGACCCAAAACTTGCCAACGTGAGCACTTTCGAGCACTAAACACTATCCCGTAATGTCTGTTCGTTCAACACAATTCACACTTTTCCAAAAGCTGTAGTTACTCTAGTGCTGCCATTATCAACTATTCTGGTAAGCAACTAATATGTTGATTTGTTTGGTTACTAAATTAATTAATTAATCAAAACATTTAAATATTAAATTATTATAAGATCAAAATAAATTAATTTCATTTATTTTAAAATTTAAATAAATAAACCAATCGTGCAAGCAAATTATAATTGTTACAAAAATGTATTAATGTTCATTTCCAGGCAGTAGGGGGCAGAGTAGCTCTTGCCCTGAGTGATCTAAACAGCTGTGAGGCCGTGCAGTGTGTCAGCTGGCGTGACGGTTGGCCGGCTGAATGAATGGGAATTTAAGATTTAAATGTGTTGGTGAATAAAGGAGGGCGCCGGATTAACTGCCGGATCCTTTAAACCTCAGAGGACTAGCAGCAGCCCAAAGGGACCACCAACCGCCTGCGCACTTTCAAAACGGACACAAATCCATTCCTATTCGCCACCAGAGTAAAAAAGCGGCCAATCAGAAAACACGAATGTTAAAAAAAACACATTTAAACTCAAGTGAAAGCTGTTTTTGCCTACCGTTATTTGTTAGAAACTTGTCTGCAATGAAACGAACATTAATAATCCAGAGGAGTTTCATTTTGTCCGATGTTTAATGATGCTGCTGGAGGCAAATATGGCTTCAAAATCAATATAAATCAGCATCGATATAAATCAGTGTCTTGAGCAAACAGAACGGGCAGAAATATGACCTGCTCTTGTACGGCGACGAGAAATACATTGGCTGTTTACAAACGTTATTATATGGAAAACTGTCAGTAATACTGACATTTAGCTGTGAGGGGAGAAAAAAACTGCATCCATGGCTATTACTGATCAAGCAAAACATTTGACAGAAAGGTTTTAAATGATAAATCAATAGATCAATGGTGGCTGCGTAGATCAATGGTTGTCAAATGTTATTGGAACCCATTCATAGGTGATGTGATTAACTACATCTGTGCACTGAAAAACGTGATTTATGTGGTAACAAATGAATTGGTTTCATTCACTAAAGCAATATTTACTAATTATGTTACAGCAACAAAAATGTTAAACTGTGCTTGCTCTGTTAGGACACTTCATACATCCTCTAAAAATCACCTTGACACCAGTTGATTAAAAGTCACTGCTGTTAGAAAACACTCTCTGTCTTGTTAAGAGAATGTTCCAGGGATGCTCAGCCCCCTCCTTTTTTCTCCTTCTCTCTCAGCACTCTTCTCTATACAACGCATTCTTTCTGAATCCCCCCTTCTATATCCATCTCTCTCTCTTGATATTATATTTTAAATATGTCTTACTTATATGCGAAATATGCATGCTTAAATGTATACATTAGCTTATCTTGGTTCAAATGTCCCAAATAAGGACATGAATGTTAGGACTACAAGGGTAAAGGAGTTTGTGATGAAACTCTGAAGAGTTTCAGCATTCTTCGCAAAGTCTATTCCTAATATGTCCATGTTTTTCTGTATATGTGGCTATTTTATATAAACACATGTTTTTGGCCAAAGATCCTATATGTGTATGTCATCTATATCCTCATTGGTTTCCCCTCGACATATGCCTATATAATATATGTATTTCTATTAATAAATTGAAGTATTGAGGATACATTTGATTGTGTGTTTTCTTACTTCCCGGCCGTCCGTCTACACTTTAAAGTAACTGAGAATTATTCAAGGTGGCAAAGAGAATTTACTGAAGGACCAAATTGTTATTCTTTATTAACGTGCAAAATGCTCAGTACAGAGATTAGTTCGGAGAAAAGCTCCTCAGCAGTTGACATTTGGCTGGGATATCTGTATTTTAATTCGTAAACATTCAGTTATTTTTTTCATCTATGTAATTCTAATACCACTTCTTTTTTTGAGCTTCAACTGAAAAACACATGCCTATCCTTCAATTAGTCTATCCCTGCATCATAAGATGCGTCGTGAGCCTCAGTGCTGCTTGCAATCTTGAGCCTTGAAGCAGCGCTTCTTCAGACAAAAGGAGAGTGTGTGGGATCTGTGCTGTTCTCATGTTGGAGACCGCTGGCCTAACGGTCGCTCCTCACTGTTTACAATAGCCTCCGCAACACTCCTCTCTCAGCCTCTCTGTGTGTTGTGTGTGTTGGTGTGTGTGTGTGGTGTGTATAGGACCCGCTGCCTAACTGCGCTCGCACGTGACTAAAATCCTCCGCACCGCCTCTGACACCTCTCTGTCTCGCTCTCTCTCTCTCTCTCTCTCCTCTCTCTCTCTCTCCTCTCCTCTCTGTGGGTTTGGAGTCTGTGCTGTTGTCTCTGTTTGGAGGACGGCTGCCTAACGGTCGCTCCTCACTGCCTACTAATAGCCTCTCCGCACACCCTCTACAGCCTCTCTCCTCTCTCTCTCAATCTCTCTCGCCTTCGCTCGCTCTCGCTCTCTCTCTCTCTCTCTGTGGTGTGATCTGTGCTGTTTGTCTCATGTTGGAGGACTGCTGGCCTATACGGTCGCTCCTCACTGGACACAATTAGCCTCCGCACACCCTCTGACAGCCTCTGTGTGTGTTGTGTTGTTGTGTGTGTGTGTGTTGTGTGAGGACCGCATGGCTAGGTTCTCTCCGCACTGACTACATATACCTCCGCAACACGCCCTGACTAGCCTCTCTGTGTGTGTGTGTTGTGTGGGTGTCGGTGTTGTGTGGTGTGTGTGTGTGTGTGTGTATAGGACCGCTGGCCTATCGGTCGCTCCTCACTGACTACAATAGCCTCCGCAACACGCCTCTGACAGCCTCTCTCTCTCTCACTTCGCTCTCTCTCTCGCTCTCTCCCCTCTCTCTCTCTCTTCTCTCGTGTGTTGTCTGCTGTGTTGTAGGTGTGTGTCTGTGTCGGGGTGTGTGTGGGTGTGTGTTGGTGTGTGTGTGGTGTGTGTGTGTGGTGTGTGTGTGTGTGTTTTGTGAGTGTGTGTGTGTATAGGACCGCTGGCCTATCGGTCGCTCCTCACTGACTACAATAGCCTCCGTAACACGCCTCTGACAGCCTCTCTCTCTCTGTGTGTGTGTGTGATTGAGTTGTGTTTGTGTGTTTGTGGTTTGTGTGTGTTTGTGTGTGTGTGTGTGTGTGTGTGGAGACCGCTGTCTAACGTCCTAAATTGACTACAATAGCTCCGGGTAACACTCCTCTGACCGCCTCTCTGGGTGTGTGTGTGTGGTGTGTGTGTGCGTGTGTGTGCGTGTTTGTGGGAGGACCGCTGGCCTAACTGTCGCTCCTCACGACTACAAGAGCCTCCGTACACGCCTCTGGACAGCCTCTGGTTTTGTGTGTGTGTGTGTGTGTGTGGAGGACCGCTGGCCTAACAGTCGCTCCTCACTGACTACAATAGCCTCCGTAACACGTCTCTGACAGCCTCTCTCTCTCTGTGTGTGTGTGTGGAGGACCGCTGGCCTAACGGTCGCTCCTCACTGACTACAATAGCCTCCGTAACACGTCTCTGACAGCCTCTCTCTCTGTGTGTGTGTGTGTGTCTTTGTGTGTCTGTGTGTGTGTGTGTGTATAGAACCGCTGCCGAACGTCGCGCCTCACTGACTACAATAGCCGCCGCAAACACACCGCTGACACCTCTCTTTCTCTGTGTCTCAGGCTGTGTGTGTGTTGTGTGTGTGTGTGTGTGTATAGGACCGCTGGCCTAACGGACGCTCCTCACTGACAACAATAGCCTCCGTAACACGTCTCTGACAGCCTCTCTCTCTGTGTGTGTGTGTCTGTGTCTGTGACTGTGTGTGTGTGTGTGTGTGTGTGTGTGGTGTGTTTTTTGATGTGTGTTATAGGACCGCTGGCTAACGGTCGCTCCTCACTGACATAATACCTCCGCATACCTCTGACAGCTCGTGTTGTGTGTGTTGGGTGTGTGTGTGTGTTTTGTGTGTATAGGACCGCTGGCCAAACTGCTCCCACTGACGCAATAGCCTCCGCACACGCCTCTGACAGCCTCTTCTCTCTCTGTGTGTGTGTGTTTGTGTGTTTGTCTGTGTGTGTGTGTTTGTGTGTGTATGTGTGGTCGTGTGTGGTGTGTGTGTGTGTGTGGGTGGGGTGTATAGCCGCTGGCCTAACTTCCTCCTCACTGACTAATTAGCCTTCCGCAAAACCCGCCCTCTGACAGCCTCTGTTTGTGTGTGTCTGTGTCTGTGTGTGTGTGTGTGTGTGTGTGTGTGTGTGTGTGTGTATAGGACCGCTGGCCTAACGGTCGCTCCTCACTGACTACAATAGCCTCCGTAACACGCCTCTGACAGCCTCTCTGTGTGTGTGTTTGTGTGTGTGTATGAGTGCCGCTTCCCTAACTGTCCGCTCCTCACGACACAATATCCTCCGCACATGTTCTCTGACACCTCTCTCTCTGTGTGTGTGTGTGTCTGTGTCCTGTGTCTGTGTGTGTGTGGTGTTCTGTGGTGTGTGTGTTGTGTGTGTTCTGTTACGGTGTGTGGTAGTGTGTGTTTGTGTTGGTGTGTGTTAGTGTGATTATGTGCCTGTGTGTGTGTGTGTGTGTGTGTGTGTATAGGACCGCTGGCCTAACGGTCGCTCCTCACTGACTACAATAGCCTCCGCAACACGCCTCTGACAGCCTCTGTGTGTGTGTGTGTGTGTGTGTGTGTCGGTGTATTTGGACCTGCTGTCCTGTAACGGTTCACTCCCGCACTGACTAACAATTTAGCCTCCCGTCATCAGGTCTGTCCCCTCTGACAGCCTCTCTCTCTCTGTGCGTGTGTGTGAGTGTGTGGGTGTGTGTGTGTGTGTGGAGGACCGCTGGCCTAACGGTCGCTCCTCACTAACTAAAATTTCCCTCGCAACACGCCTCTGACAGCATCTGTGTGTGTGTGTGTGTGTGTGTTTGCCAGTTTTTCTGGGGGAGGGGTGTGTATGGAGTACCAAAAGACCATGAGTGACTTGAAAAGCACACATACAGACATTTCAGTTAATTAATGCAATGTTTTTTTGTTTTGTTTAGTTCATAAAATGACAGTAAATAGGGTCCAAAGTTGTTTTGACCCTTATGATAATCATCAAAATGGCTTCTTTGTGTTCTGCAAGAGAAAAAAATTGAAAGTCATATACGTTTGGTACAACATGAGGGTGTTGACTTTTTTAGTTTTTTTTGGGTGACCTCTCCATTTAATATTCTTTTGCCGTCGCTTAATTGCATAATTAGAAAAGAGAAATCTTCCACATGAGGTTAAGAGATCATTTTCATCAGACAGTAAATCACACGAAGATAGTTCTGGTTTTGACGTGCCACCCAACTCCATGGAAAACAACAATCCTCCAGCTTTTATTTCACCATCGATTCTGCTTTCACTTCTAGCTTTTCCTGTCGCTGTGAGATTTATATCCACACGCTCGTTCATATCTCCCTCTGTCTCATTCCAGTTCAGCTCAGTGGGGCGTAACGCTCTGCCTCTCTGTGATATCCTGGCTTCTACAGGACTATAACGCTAATGACACTTATAAAACAGATATAAAGAAAACAGCACCAGTGACCACATCAAGACAACAAAGATTTTGATGACACTGAATCACTGGGTGATCCCACAAAGGAATGTTCAGCTCACAATCAAAATAAATTATATGTTACATAAAGAAAAGAATGCTATTATTTTGTGAAGATATAATTACGCATAGCTATTGTAATTATAGTAACGTGGTTTGGACATTATCAGTTGGTCCTTTTATTGTTATGACTGTTTAGAGGACAAACGCACCCCACTACTCACACACACACACACAGAAATGATTACAGTCAAACTATTTTTCTGTAGTTTACATCAACAGTTCTCATCAACAGTTATATCAAACAGCTATTAATTATATTAAATAATATATTTAAAATATCAGACTAAATTATATTTTTGACCCAATTTTGCAAGTAACTTTTTCTATTACTACTATTATTATTATATGTTTAATTCTCAAATGAATCAGTATGTATTTAAAAAATATTTGAATGACCATTCAATGACAAGATTCAATGACTCACTCATAAACATCACTTGTTGCCACCTACTGGCACGGTCTATATCCATTTCAACTATCAAACTATCAACTATTTAAGATCAATTGTTGTGATCACTTGTGTTTCGTCCGTGCAGAATATGATCACCAATCAGTGGATTTGATATCATTTAAATCTGCGTTCGCGTGGCTGCCATTGACCTAAAGAGAGCAGCTGTCTGTCATGAATGAAACAGCTTCACAGTCTTTTCAGCCACACAGTATCATTGTTTCGGTGATAAAAGTTTATAGTTCAGATATAAACTGTAGTACGATGTGTATGGCAAAATAGAGTAAATCACCTTTTGAAAGTAATTTGACACTTAAATGAGATTTACGCGATTACATTGTACGCCATAGGGGGGGGGAGTGGGTGGCGAAAAGGGGCTGTTAGAATGTATTTGTCTTTGAATCATACAAGAGGTTCGTTCAAGAACGCTGATTCATCCACTAATGAAACGAGTACATATTGAGTGAGTCATTTAATCATTAATTCATAAATTACATGTGATTTTGTTTAGTTGTCTAATGTTTTTTTTTCAGAATCATGAGAGAACCACAACTTCCATTGGGGAAAAAAAAGAAAAAAAAAAAGTAAATTTATCCAGAATCATGCAGTTCTATTTTGCACACAAACAGCTCTTAAAGAGTCCAGTTTTTATATAGCCTGTTGAGTTTTGGTCTTGGTATTCAGCTCCAATAAAGGGTTTGCAAAAAAAGAGACACAGGATAAATGTTTGATATCATTATTTACTCATATTGGAATCGAAAATAATCGGAATTGACCAGCAGAATCCGAATCGATCAAATTCAAACGATAGCCAACTCTACTGTTCACTCCAGGATTGGTTAGGATTGATCAATGACATCTTAAGACAGGCATAGCAAAGGGTCAACAGTTTAAGAAAATATCTCCCAAATGTCCTTAACTTGAACTTCTCAGCACTGATTTTACCTTTCATTGTTCACATGTTCCAGTGCTGTCTTGAGTCAGTCCATTACAGTGATTCAATCTGCGGCTGCTTCATTTCTGATGATTTTGTTCTTTTCTATTTCTTTTCTATTTTTTCAACTCTCAATGTCTCAGTGATCCCCATGCTACTCTAGGGTTTGTAAATGTGTTTAACTTTGATATGAATTTGATGAGCAGCGCGGTTATGAAACTGATGTTGGCTGGTTGTTAGTAGCTTCCCAGCCTGAGATAATGGCTTTTAAAGTGATTAAATCTCCTGTGGATTTCACATTCTTGATTTAAGACGCAATTTTCAGTCAAATAACCTCAAAAACTCAACACAAATTAGTCATAGCACATCTGTCTTTTCTGTAGTGTGTTCACAGTCTGTCATTTACTCTTCACCCCTAAAGCACACAATGGGAGTGAGTGTGTTTGTAAGATTAAAGCTAACAGCAGTGTGTGTCAGTGTGTGCAGACAGCAGAATAGGGCTGGCGTTGTGCCGCTCTCAGATGAATCACGCACTTCCGTGTGATTCAGTCCTCTCTGAGGATTACAGCCGTCTAATAGAAGACACTCACACACCTCAGCGCTAAACCCACTGCCACTCACAGTCACAGTCATCCTACGGACACCTCGACACACAAAACACAACATCTCCAAACTGAATTTTATATATTATATTGCTAGGGCGTTTATCACATCTGACCATATTGCTAGGGTGGCTTCTTAATGATCCACGTCAAAAGAGCTCACCCACTAGATTCTATGATATCGTATCCCATAGCCTCAGAAAAACAGGAACACATGATTCTTTTCCGTGAACTGGTTCTTTCGGACAGTTCGTTTTTAATGAACTGGTTCAAATGCAAACGCAGTTATATTATTAAAGCAACCAATAATGACATGAAACGTGGGCGTATAAAATGAATTAACTTGTCTTCATCAGCTCACCTTTTTACATAAATCCTGAGAAACCATAAAAACGTTCATTTGGCCCTTTCATTCAAGTGTATTTCATTCATCATAGGATCAGATACGCCGCTATGTTGGCTCATTTCGAGTCAGAGTGACTGTCAAGCGTCTGAAAGTGAGTTTTGATTGAGTAACTTGCAGATCTGTGCTGCTCGAGACATGAACAGTTTCAGGTTAATCTAGTTCACTAAAAAGAACCATTTAAAAAAATTATTCATTCAAAAACCAGACATTACTCTGAACCGTTTGCCTGAGGCTCTGGATTAGAGGTAATACTATTGTAAATAATGTTCAGTTTCTTGCACAGGCCGATCATTTCGCATCGTAAGATCTCAATATATCGTCAGGAGCCACGGGTATTAATTTTGTGTTGCCTGTATATGTTTTTTTTGACTCTCAAAGTGACGGCAGCCATTGACTTGCATTTAATGAATCACCAAGGAGCACGGTTTCAGCTACAAATCTTCTTTGCTGTCCAACTGAAGAAAGAAAGTCAACTTGCATGGCCTGAGAGTGAGTAACAGCTAATCTTTTGGTGCAGCTCTGATTGGTGGAAATGTATCTGCAGAATCATGGGTAATGTAGTATTTCACCAGAAATATGGCTGTTAAAATCAATTATGCAAAATAAAGTGACTGATGGCTTCAACAAAAGCATACAGCATTGATTATCCTTCCTTGTAGCTCACAATAGGTCTGTCTTTAACATGTATGTTGATCCTTAAGAATCAATTCTACTGTAAAGAAAATGTTTTTTACTTCTGTAACCCAACTGTTGTATGGCGTGGAGTAATAGCAACGTTACATCAAAACATGTCACTAAGCTCTGAAACCTCTGCTTTCATAGAAAACCATTTTTCAGGAGACAGCCAACTGTGAAGAAATAATGTCACAAAAAATCTAACTGTGAAAAGTAATTTGGCAAAGAGTGCAAAACCGCAGCGGAGCACTATAAAGGAGTTTGCCGTACAGTAAGTGCAGCTGAAGCCATCTGTAACCTCTGGCCTCAAAACACACGCGTGATTGACAGTGATATACAACTCCTACTGTTCTCTGCGCACTTACAGCACTTAAAAGGTTTGTGTCACGAGAAATTGATTTTTGCTTTGATCTTTTGAAATAAAAGAGTTCATGCGCTATGAGAACACACTGTAACGTTCACACTCAAACTCAGAAACAGCATTTATTGAAACTCCATGCCAAGAATGTCTCGAAAACAACCGGCACAACTGAAGAAGCAGTAAAGGTCTGAAGCCAGAAGACAGAAAGCCCGACAAAGAGAGAAAAAAACGAGCACATACATTGCTTGGCATTCGCAAGGTGGAAAGATCTGATGAGCTTTGAAAGGTCTGAAAGATTGAAAATCCTACATAGTGATGCTTTTCCGTTGGACAGGTTCGGGGATTCATTATTGTGCTCTCTAAAAGTGCTAACGCTAGCTAGATCTGCTAAACACCCCTTTAAAGATGAGATTTATCTAGAGTGAAAGAAGCAAACTCTCTCAGTCAGTGTCAGCAGTGATTGGAGGTTTAATTTAATCACCGCTTTCTGCAGACAGACTGCCCTGATAATTAGTGAAGATGACTTCAGATTAAGAATTTCTGCTTAATGACACTTACAAAAATATCTCAAGGAAGACGGATGACGACAGTGAAGAGAAAAACAAAGCAACGGCCTGCCAAACAGAACACAAAAGATAAAGCTCATGGAAGACGGGGGGGAGAAGAAACCATAAATTACGATTAGAAAAGAAGAATTCGCAATGTCAGGCAGCCGACGGAGAATGAACGAGTACGAGAGGGCTCTTGTGGTCTCGGTGAGGTCTTTGCTCCTCCGCAGTAGTTTGTCAGTGGACACAACAGAGTTTTACCACTGGCTGAGAAAAGGAAGTAACAAACGGGAAAAGGTGATCCATCAACAGCTTCCACGCAACTCTCTCGCCTCCGCTGAGCTCGAGTTCTTTCCACGCCCCTCGCGACACTGATGAACAAGCGGCGCACTGAAGTGCTTTACAGCTCCCCAATGTTTGTCTCATCAACACCACACCAGCGCCTGAGCAACTGCTCGTCCCATTTCACCTCCCTCTGCCTGATACCAGGGACAAAATGAACACTCGCCGAGGGACAAAGGCAGGTAATAATAGCTTTGACAAAGGATAATGTAAGCCGGTAATTAACACAACATAGATCCCAATAAGGTGATACAAGACTCCTGAGAACACTGTAGGGGGTTATTTTGTGATAAACACTCTAAACCTGTCCTACATATTACACAGCTACTTAACAATTAAATACACACATGGACATGAAATATTGATTTGAGTTTTTTAGTAATTATAGATTTATACTTGAATTATTGAATTATACTTGAAGATACACTCACAAAAGAGCATAAAAACTGTAGAAATTAAGAGAAGTGGATATAAATAGAGTGATAATGTAATAATAAAATTATGTCATTTTAAGGACTAGTTTTGTTTTTGGTGTAAATTTGTTTAGAATCAATTTAAAAAGTGAACAATAACTTTGAGTGACTCAAATTTAAGTGATTTAAATGTCTACTTACTGTCTTCATCTCTCAACACAGAAAAATGTAGGTGACCAATTTTTTTTTTTTTTCACAGCTGCACAACTTCAGGTAGTGACACATTTCTCTCCCGGTCATGAAGGAACTTACAAGGAAAAAGTGAGTGAATCAAAGTGTTTCAGTTGCTACTAAGTGTTTTAACTTTTGCATTAGCATATAATTTGTAATAAGTTTGGCAAAACTGTTTTGTTTATTATTAGAATTGTTTAATTTTATTTATTTTTATGATTTTATTTTATTTAGTTTTTCCTAGCACCCAAGAGGTATGACATCACAACGTTTGTAGATCGGGAAGAAGGAGGCGGGAACAGACAAACATTTTAACGAAACTTTAATAAAATAAACAAACACAAAACGAAAGTAAAGCGACAGCCCCTCGCGGACGACTGCCGCACACAAAACAAAATAAAATCCAGGCCTGGTCCTCTCTCGTTTTTCACTGTCGTCACTCCTCCTTTTATACTTCCAGAGCTCCTCCATGGGACTCGAGACCAGTGAGTGGCGCAGGTGTCACTCATTATCAATTACTCCACCGGCTTCGCTCCGTTCCCACAGCTCTCGGCCCCACCCCACTCGTCACATACCCCCATCACCCCTCGCAGGCCGGGGGTACTCCCGAGACTGCGCTCTACTCCCCCCCCCCCCCCTCCGGGGGATCCGCGCAGTACCTTGGTAAGGACGACAACGAGGCGATAGAAAAGGAGACGGGAGTTAGAAGACCGATACGAGAGAGGGAGGAAAAAAACAAAAAGATCGTCTGGTTCCCGTACACACTGCCGCTTTGGGGGTTCCCCCCCCCTCACCGGCTGAGGCTCGCACTCGCGGTGCCATTCTATAGGTACTGGCCATCGTGTGGACTGCCCACCCCCCCCTATCGAGGGCAGCCGGCAGCGAGTCCCCCCTTCCCTGCTCCTCCCCAATCATGGCAGATGGCAGCAGACTCCGGCCTCCTGGCGAACGGGCAGACTCCTCCGCTCCCTCTCGGACGGCAGCCACCCCTCCTCGACCCAGGAGCGTGGCAGCGAGCTCTCCGTCCCACCTCGTCTACCATAGTTCCAGCACCACCGCCTCGGACAGCCACCGGCGGTCTCTCCTCCGTGGGCTCGAGACCACGTGATGGTGCAGGTGTCGCTCATTGTCATTACTTACTCCACCGGCTTCGCTCCTTTCCCACGGTTTCTCGGCCCCCGCACCACGCGTCACGTACATTTTTCTCTCGTTCGTCCAGGACGAACTCACAAGGAATAAGACACAAGATCTGGTATGCATGTCACACAAAAACAACTAAATAATTATTTTATTGCTGTTCAGTAATATAATATTATAGATCTAGTAAACATTTTTTATTCTTATAAAATGATCCAAAATACAATATTTGGCTGAAATATTTTAGGCCCCTTTGGGAAATTTTGCACATACCGCCCACCTCTAGCTGGTATATTTCATTACCTCTCCTATTGGCATGTATGGCAAAAACTTAAAGGAATATTTCACCCAAAAATGGAACTTTGCTGAAAATTTACTTACTGGAGAAAGCAATATTATGGATAAAAGAATCGTATTTTAGCCAGAAGCAACGGTTTGAAATTAAAAACTTCTTGTTGGATTTGTTTCTTACAACCCACCAGCTTTTGTCTTCTCCAATGTAGCTGATGGACTTAGTGTTGGATTCTTGTGGTTATTGTGATTGATGGCACCCATTCACTGCAGAGGATCGAGCAAGTGATGTAATTTTCTCCAAATCTGTTCCCATGAAGAGACTCATCTACGTCTTGGAGGGCCTGAGGGAGAGCACATTTGAATTTTTGGGTGAACTGTTCCTTTCATTTTGGACCACATCTGGTACTCCTGCTGAATTGCTCTTTATCCTTAACATTTAGTCCCCGTCACGTTTTCAGTCTGGTTCTTTGGTCAGCGCAGCTTTGCCAGTCATGTATCTTCTCTTCCTCAGCATTGAGACTACAGTGGCCTGTTGCATGAAGACGGTTTCAGTTTTTACCCAGGTGAGTTTGCGTTTAGTTTGAGCAAACTCTGAGTTTCCGGGCCTAAGAAGGTGGGTTGGTTTTGAGTGGGATTCGTCACCATGGTAACTTACGCTACACAGCTACCCTGATCCGGAGCAGGTTTTATTCTGGGTTAAAGATCACAAACCAAAGCTGGACCAATCAGCTATGAGCAAAGCGACATTATATCTGACGCAATAAAGCCACTCCTACATATCTCACTTCAAATTAAAGCAGTTTAGAGTCAAAGAATTCTAGAGACAAAATTGCAACTTTTGCGTGCTATTCTTTATTTATAATTTATATTATATCAATTATAACTGTTTAGCTATAACTCATATAACATATTCATCTAATTATTATAGGAAGTGGCAATACATTTTTAGCTTTGCATTTAAATAAATTTAAAGATATATTCAAATAGATAAGCTTTAATATATCCAACTTTTAAAAACACTAAATGCATATGTTTTCCTTTTGAGCCCTGTGTGAAACTATATAAATAAATTAATTTGCATAGTCATATTTTCTTTCTGCTGCCAAACTTTTGAAGTGTTTATTCCTGGCTTGTAAATGCATTTAAATTCATTACATTTTTAATTACGACATCTCTTAGTCTTCAGCAAAAAAGTGAATTGCGCCGACTCAACAAAGTCCATGTTCATGTTAAAAAGTTTTGGCTCCTACTCTTTTGATATGGGTTCCGGATTTTTACTTTGATATTCTCTTTAAAATCACATACCGCTCATCCTGTTAACCATCAGGAAGCAGGGACTGAGGTCTTTCAGTTCTTTCATTCATTACATTGCCATTTTGAATGAATGGGCCGACGATAAAAACATTCAGAAAAGACTGAAACATCTTCTCTCTCAGTGTGAGTTCATGCTCTCTCTTTCTTTGTTTCACACAAGAAAGTAAACATACATGGTCACACACACACACACACACACACACACACACACACACACACACACACACACACACACACAACTAACCTGTGGGCAGCAGCATAAGCATCAATGTCACAGGTCTACATGGAGTCACGAACCGATCCTGAGGAATTACCAAGACCGGCAGAGAATTTGCTCGGCTCTTCACTCTGTATTACTGTCAATGGCTCTCCATGCGTGAGGTGAATCCGGCTCAGAGATCAGAGCAATGCTTTAAAACCTACTGAACTGCCTCGAACCACTCTCGACTGTCCACAGAGACATCGAACACAAATGAAAGTTCATAAGTGACTGATTTGGAACACTCTAAATGATCACAAATAACGCTCCTCATGTCAGATCAGACTCGCAATTGATTCCAACACAGTCTAAGCTAAGCTAACAATGTGATCCTCTAATAAGGAGTTCATACTAGGAGAGAAATGGAAAATTGTTAAACATTATTAGAGGATACCCTTGTGAAAGAAGTGTGCTTGATTGTATTCAGTGTGCACGTGTAGTGTACGTCAAATCTTAAAAGTACATATTTAACAAAAAGCATAATATTAAAGAAATAAAAGCCCACTTAAAGTACAATTTCATGACACACTTAAGAGCACTTTTAAAAACTGCACTTCGTAATAAAGACAAATGAAACTTTTATATATTTTTTAAATTGTAGCGTCTGGGCCAATCAAACACACAATATATATTTTTTTAGCTAGATTTCACAAATACTTTGTATCACCCCAGGATGCCGAACAAGACCCTGGTTTCATGGTTACCCGATACATTTACAACCTTGTGGAATGCGAGCCGTCTCTCATTCTGTTTTCTCCAGAAACAAGGGGTACAAATGCATAGGAGAAATGGACTGTTCTACTAATTATTTCATAGGAAAACCTTCTTTGAATGAACACCCATTTTTTTCAGGCCATTGTGTATATTATTGCTTTGTTGTATTTAATCTGTTGTATTATATACTATTTTTATTCGTGCTTACGATAAACCAATCATTCATATAACCTTACATATAGCTTGTTTAGTAACTATGAATTCGCCTTCTGATGATCTAAACAAGAATGTATATTATTTGTTGGTACGTAGGCAATAGATTAGTGCCCTGAGAACCTTTAGTATTTCCAATCAAAGTTCCAGATACTAAAGTACAATGTTTCCACACAAAGAGCCATAAACCCCACAGGATCTCAAAACGCCCACTTGAGATACCGGCCTTTCTCATTGGACAAGCACATCTTGAAAGGCGGAGATCTTCTCCGACCTTAAAGCTGACACACCATGTGACCGCCCCAGTCGGTGGTTCGGTCATAAGCAAAGATGAAGATGTGAGAAAAACGTTTCAGGATACCAAAGCATCTGTGCCATGCCTTTTCTTCGGCCTAGTCCTTTCCTTTCATCAAGTGACACTGACTCAAACTGTTTCTTCTCATCGACCCGAATTCAGCAAGATCTACGGGAAGCTTTAAGATTTACATCAGGAATCTCTTTCAGACCGCCGAGACTCGCTAAGTATCAAACTTAGTCTTATTAATTTATATATTAAGTATCAGTTACACCTTTTTTACAAAGGTGTGTTTGAACTCAGAATCGGACGTATCCCTGAAGGCTTTGATCTGATGAATATACATGCAAAGTGTTCCATAAAAACCATTCTTTATGCCTCTTTCTATGCTAAGTTAAACTTTAACCCTTTCCTAGACCCACCCCCCCCCCCTGTATGTGTGTGTGTGTGTTTGTGTGTATGTTAGACCAGTTTATGTTTTTATGTAGTATGTTGGACTAGTTTAAGTTTTTATGTAGTTAATAAAACCTTACTTTTATCACACTTGACGTGTTCATTGTTTAACCGGAGTCAATAATCATGCAGATTACGTTACAAACTTATAGAATTGTACAGTAAGAAAGTTATTTTCCTTTAACCAGGAAATTAACGTTATTAGAATTGACAAGACGGTTGACCCTGAGTGGTCAGCTAAATATCTACATTGGATCTAAAATATGAATAGTTAATTATAACTAGTTATGTTTAATTATTCATATTTCCCATGAGCTGATTCCTTACAGTAGTTTTGAATATTAACGTATTAATAGTTTGTCATGCTTTAATAAGGTACTGATTTTGATATGTCGACTAACGACTTAAGCGCATGCTTTCCTTTTCTTCATCCTAAATGCACTTTTAGTTAATTTGATATTACAACAAATAACTATAACTGAAATGTACATTAAAGGGTTCATCGGATGCTAAATTCACTTTTACATGTTGTTTGAATTTAAATTAATTAAATGTGTGTACACAACCACCCTATAATGATAAAAATCCATCCAGTGTTTTTTTTTTTTAATCGTGTTAAATGTTTTCCCCTTTCTCAAATCGAGCCGATCTCAGATGCATGTCTGTGTGATGTCACAAAAACAGGCCCCGCCCATGATATTTTGATTGACAGTAGCGTTTCAGCACAGTCTGGACTGGTGTCTTACCTTAGCTCCGCCCTGAATGAGCTGTCATCAGTCCACCATTGTGTCACCGCTGGAGCAGATGTAGACAAGAATGACTCATAAGCGATTGAGGTGTTCTGTTGTTGATGTAATAATGAACACTCAGTCCTCGTACTCTGACTCGAGGCCTGAAGATGCAGTGGATTACTTTTGTTTTTGAAGGTAATGCGCCCCCGATCTACATAAATGCCTCTATGTTCACGCAAATCATTCATGATCCAGCCTCATCTACAGAAGAAGCGAGTATAATGTTTTAGTAAGGAATCTTTGCAAATTGCCCTTCCTAATAATGCGCTAATTAGCGGCTAAAGTAACGTTTTCTCTGAGATCACTCGGATAAAGGGGCGGGGGTCAGCCTAGCTCATTACATTTAAGAGAAATCTACAAACGGCTTGCTCGACAAGAGCTGTTTTTTGCAGGGTAAAAAGGTGTTTTTTACACTACCATTGAGACATTTTAACCAAACTATGTACAGACTTTTCATTAAGACCCTAACTTGTGGAAAATGGGCATCCTATGACCCCTTTAATTAAAGCTTCATCGTTATAAATGTGTAATTACAAATATATTTAAATACATGACATACAAGAATCGATAGAAACTACATTAAAGTATGTTTTAGTACATTTAGCAGTACTTTAACCATATTTCAAAGACCATAGAAGTAATTATGAAATGACACATAAAGATGTACTTAAATCCTACTTAAGTGGGTCAAAAAACACTCTAAAGTTAAGCTAATTGCATTTAATATAAATTTCAACTATATTACATTTTCATTTATTTGCAATTAACATTTCACAATTGGTAATTCAGTGTCCAATAACATGCCAAAAAGTGTGTTATTTCCATAATGAGGCCTTTTTAAAGTGTACTTCTATTTCATAAGGGTACTTTAAGTAGTATACGTGATCTCATTAATGTGAAATATGTGTATATGCAAGTTTGTTCACTGCATTCCAACTTTTATCAAATGACATTACAGCCCTTCCAGTGGGGAAACGCTGAGCTTTCCAGCTTGCGCTAGCGCCTCCGTTTCTCTCAGAGAGCTCAGAAAGCTAAGCGGCGGCTCCTGAGGGACACACATAAGACACATCTCGAAAGTCAGCACCATTTAAAGGCCAACCGAGTCAGGAAGAGTAGCGTTTAATCCACACCACACCGCCTAAATGCTTTTAATTACGCTATTTCATGCCCTTACTATACACTGAAGTTCACCACGAAAGGGAGGCGTGTGATCGAGATACAAGTGCGCACGGTTGAAGTTTGAAGTGTCCGAGCCTTTGAGCCTCTTGTGAGAATGATGTGTGCAAGCGGTTTAGGCTGCTGAAGAACTGGATTACATTGCCTCTACTTTTCCAATTAATTATCCGGCTGTTTGGGAAATGAGCACGAGGGCACCGCAGAGTTTCTGACTGAGAGCCCACGCGCCCCGAAATAGAGTGACGAAGCCAGCGGAGTGATAGAAAAGATGGAGCTTTGGCCAAGTGAACAGCAGAAATAGTCCCCGCGTGCTTTATTCAAAAACGTTTGTGGGGGAAGTGTTGGTTTTCCACACTCAACCATCTTAGGAGAATTACGTAAACATGATCAAATTGAATTAACTGGCTTTTTCTCGCGCACAGCTTTTATGAAGTGTTTGTGGTTCAGTTGACGTGAGACACGGAGACTGAATTTCACGATACAGTCTTTATCACGGGAAAAGCATTAGCTTGGGGTCAGGAGCAACTCTCAGCACAGTCCCTGGAGACCGAAAGTGATGTTAAAAAGCGAAGGAAAGCATTAACCTGAGGGAGGATATTTCCCAAAGGTCAACTGATTACAGGTTTGCTGGGGAAACGATTCAGGTAATGATATAAGTGCTGTTTGCTAAGGTTAGCATGAGAGTTAATGATCTGAACAAACCTCTGAGCCGTCCCTCATCATTTGTGCTACAGACATGAACGATGCTTTAAATCATGAGGCTTGTTGAGATTCGTATCTTAGTTAGGGTTAGGGTTAGGCTTGTTTGGTATCGGCGAATGAAAAATCCCTGAATCTGAATTCATGAGGGCCCTGGCTGAAACTAGGCACTAGAATATCAGAGATGTGGGAAACTGTTGAAAATTCACCAAATTCACACATTATTCCAGTTGAACTGACAGGCAGGCATGCACCTGTCTAATACACTTCAGAAAACTGAGATGTACATGTACACAGTCTACCATTAGCTTCTAACACAACTGACAGACTAATATAAGAATAAATAAATAAATAAACTGATTGCAGTGTTATGCTTTATTTCAAATTCACTTAATTTCCAACATTTTTGTGCACAGATGATTACAGCATTTCATTGGATTTATAATGAGACATGTTTCTAAACCAGTTTTCACAGAAGCTGTCATTTTCTGCCAAAATAAACATTTCAGGGATTATTTCTTGCAACTAAATAAATTAAGACTAAGTATTTACTATGAGAAGAATCTAATTGATTTATATTTTTTTCTTTATTTTATGTTATTTTGACAAGTGCAGGTTGTTTTACAATAGTAATATATATTACGTGTCGTGGTGCAATATATTCTATGTATAGTATTGTATATACATGTATTAGTATTATTATTTATTTATTTTATTTTATTATTATTATTAATAATATTATATTAATATCATGGTGTTATGTTCATTATTATTATTTGTAGTATTATTAATTCTATTATATTATTATAGTTATATGTAAAGCAAGACGATTATTATTATTATTATATTATTAATGCTATTGTTATTAATATCATATTTTTTATTATCATTATTATTATATTTGTAGTATTATTAATCTTAATGTTTGTTATTATTTTTTTAAATCAGTATCTTATTATTATTATTATTATTATTTGATTAGTCATGCTTGTTTACTGTTAATAATAATGTATTCATTATATTATTATTAGTGCAGTGCGTTGTTTAATAATAATAATAATGTTATTATTATTATTATTATTATTAGTGGTAGTCATTGTTTTACAGGTAGTATATCTTACTGTCGGGTGTTGCAAACATTTAATATTATTATGATATTATTATTATTATTATTATTATCAATGCTAGTAGTATTATGATATTATTATTTTATTATTATTATTATTATCAATCTAGTATTATTATTATATTTTATTCTCTTTTATTATTACTCTTACAACAGTGTATTAGTAATTTGCTCAATTTTGCTGCCAATTGCTCATAAAGTCCTATATAATATTGTTTATGGTTACTATGGCCAACAAAATAAATGCAGATGGTTGTAGCTTCTCAAAGGCCACAAACCTGGTGGTCTCCAAACTAAAACTGAAACTCCCCTCTTCAGTGGAAAAAAGTCCTTTCTGTGTATTCAGGTTAAAACGTCACCTCGAAGGGTGTTTGCAGCTTCGTTCAGGAGAGCACCATCTGTTCTCCATCAATCTCAATGGGTCTGGTTTGAAAGCGTTTGGGTAGGGGGTGGCCTGTGGAGGCATTTTGAAACAGCGACAGCTTTAGGAATCCGATGAACTCTGAAGCTTCCGAGGGTCATAGAGACAGCGCACATGTGAGCTAAGCCAGCTAATAAGCACGAGAGAGCTGGACAAATAAAAGAAATGCCCTCCAGTGAGAGACTGCTGGACTCAAAGAGATGTGTTTTTATTCTTTCAGGCTCGGAATAGGACTGAAATGCGTCTGTCCCCCTGTTATTTTGTCCGAGGGGCTTTCATTACAATAACAAACATTGACATTGGAAAAGCCATGAAAAGAGTAATGACTTTGAGACAGAGTGCGGCGCGTGTGCATGCTCGTGACGATCAGTCAACATGCGCTGAGATAGGAGATTTTAATTAGCTCACCCTCCCTGCAAAGTTTACTATTTGCAGAGCAAACTACATCCTGCTGCTTGAGCTGTAGACAAATATGAGCTTTTGTTTACTTTCAGGAAAAGACCAGTCTGACATTTCCCCTTCTCGCGCGCCTCGCTGGAAGTGTCTCGTTCAGCCTCCTGATATTTATATTCCTGCGCTGACGCCGTTTCCCAGCATCCTTACCGTCGGGTCCTGTCAGGGCTTCGGCCAGCCAGGGGTTCATCGCTGTCGGGAGGAGACGTTTCCTTATACATCCAACTTTATTTCAGGAAAGAGAGACAGGTGATGAGGAGAGAAACCTCCCTAAACTAGCTCTCTTGTTAGATCCTACACATGTGGACCTCGTCTCAATGAAAATAGATGCAGTGTCCTGGAAGAGGCTTTGATTGGTTATGTGAGGGCTGGATTCAGCATGTGCTATTTCAGTGTCTTATTTATGAATCACCCACAATCCATCATTCGCAGTTAACACTTAAAGCATTAAATGAAGTCTTTATAATAATTTTCTTCTACGTAAATGATACTTGTAATAGCGAAATGAAGGTGCAGTCACATTTCTGCGAAATATCAGGGTCAAAAAAGTCCGTTGTTTATTGTCAAAACTGTCAGCATGTACAGAAGCCGCTTTCAAAACGAGCAGCTTTCTGTTGGTCATCGCAGCAAAACGACTTATTATCAACGCTGAACGTTAAGTGTGACCTCACCTTTAGTGCTGAAACCAGTCAGTAAACTGAATTTTATTTTTAAGGAGATGTTTGTGTACATTGTATGTTGATCAAGGCAGCAGTAAGTCATCAAATGAAGATAAAATGATAACGAGAAACGCATTATAACTGGAAATATATTTAGATGTGCAGTGTAAAAAAAAACCTGTGTGTTCTAAATTTGAGTGTAATAATCGACCAGTATGAGAGCATTTATTCTCTTTAAAGTAAACAATCTGATATTTTTGGACTATTTAATTTAAAGATGACACCTGCTTACCAATTACTCCAATAAACAACATATTTTATTTTACATAATATTTACTAAATGCATACATAATATTTACAATTGGAAAATGAAAAAAAAAAGTTTGAACTTGATAAAATAAATCTAGAAAAAACAAAATATCTTAGCAATCTCATGATCTTGATTTTGTATGAAAATTATATTTATTTTGTAATCCTAGTATAGTAATTTTCACAAATAAGGAAAATGTTATAAACATAAACAAAAAAGGAAGTACACACTATAACCGAAGTGCACTCAGTAATCTGTGAATCATATTTTATGATGACATGAATATGACATAGTGGCCAATACATTAACTCTATTTCCACTTCTCAGTTAAGTTACCAGTGAAATAATTAGCACTTATTACTTTGGAATGGAACAAATATTTTATACATGTTTATTTATTTATGCAATTTATTTATTTATGCATGCAATTTATTTATTTATGCAATTTATGTATTTATTTATGCATGCATGCAATTTATTTATGCAATTTATTTATTTTTGCAATTTATTTATGCAGTTTATTTATTTTTATGATTGATTTATAGGCATGCGATTTCTTTATTATCTATTTATGCATTTTATTATGCATGTATCATGCTGCATGCAATTTATTTATTTTTGCAATTTATTTATGCAGTTTATTTATTTTTATTTATTTATTTATTTATTTAGGCATGCGATTTCTTTATTTATCTATTTATGCAATTTATTTATGCAATGTATTTATGCATGCATGCAATTTATTTATTTATGCATGCAATTTATTTATTTCTGTACGAGTAAACCATATTTATTTGCTGATCTCACGACACAGACTTTGGAAAGGAACTGTTTTATACTTTCCAAACATATCTGAAAAATTTGATGGACTGAATGACAATAAAGAAGATAAACTGTCAAATATAACAGCTTTTTTTTTTTTTAATTATGTTATTTTTCCGAAGCAATAAAGTGACCTTGAAAATCATTTTGGAAATTGAAAACCTTGAAACCTGCTTATTAAATTGAATTTCCTTCTCATTAACGTTAAACCAACTGGCCTGTTATTTATTTATTTATTTGTGTAGCATCTATGAACAGTGCCAAGACGTGATGAAAATGATTTTCTCCCATCCTGCCGTCTCTGCCTCTCCTTAAATCTGTCTTATCGATCAGCGTATTGAGCTCTGAAAGTCCTGTTTAGTTCACACAGACGCTCTCCTAATTTCATCCCATTGATCCCCAGCTAAAGTCTGCGTGTTCGACATCAAACAAGTTCACGTATGCTGGGATGGGATGTTGCAAAACGTGTATTCTTTTTAGCTTGTTTACATGCGTCTGGGACATCAAAATCCCCACCTACGCACAAATCCGAACATATCACGCTGAAGTTGTTAGCAGATAAACAGCAATCACAGCCGGACAAGAGAGGTGATAATTGCAGCCGGGTCCAACAAAACTCATATCAATGGCATCTGCATGAGTCTTATCAGCAGAAAGATTTCAGTGTATCTGATAATTGCAGAAACAAAGCATATTTTGTGTTTTAATTGGGCTGCTGTGTGGGTTCGGAAAGAGAGACCGTAGGCCATCGAGGGACTCGTCCTACGTGCTGTCAGTCAAACGCTCCTCTGCTCGATAAAACGGCCAGATTAAATTGCCTTCTCTGCTGCTAAGACTTAGGGTGGGCTGAAAATGTACTTTTTTTTCTCCCCCTCATATGAAAGGCTCCAAAGAGAGAATTGATCTTCAGTGAAATAACTTAGGCTGCGAGAGATGGAATTGCAGGGAACGGGATTTTTATGAAAACATGCCTCTCGCCGTCACGGGTGTCAACAGACATTAGCTATAACGCTGGGGAATATGATGGCGTTCTGTTGAACTGATGGAGAGGAACGCTTATATCAGCTAGCCATAAACATAAACATTTTGTTTTTATGATATGCGTTTGAAGTGCACTCAAAAACATTTACATGAGGACTAGCTATATTGTCATTTATTATAGCTGCTGGGCCCAAATGTTCCATGTAATCGTCTTATTTTTAAAGATAAACTACACCTCAAAACTGTGCCTGTGATGCCTCAAATAACAAATACATCCCCTTTGAAAATAAATATTTATGTGATTTAGGTTGAAATATGATCTTATCGTATTTTACAAGTTGATTGGTTAGCATGAATATCCAAGATTTTTTTATAAAAAGAAATAAATAATATATTGTAGCGCCTTGACCAATCTGACACACTAATTTTTATTTGATTTAACAAATCAATTATTCATTAGATTAACAAATCACAGTCCCCTCACTCAAACTGGATGCCAGGATTTCTGCTGAAAACCATCCCCCCTTGGTCACCATGACAACTAATCATGATATAACTGGTTTTATGACCCCCCAGGAATGTGAGTAGGATAACCCGCTCTTTGTCCCCATAGGAAAGGCAGAGTAGAAATGGACTGTGTTCTAGTTAATTCATAGGAAAACCGTTATTTGAATTAACACACATATTCTTCAGGCCATTGTTTATATTATTGCTGTTTTGTATTAATCTTTTGTATTATAGACTATTTTTATTCATGTTTACGATAAACCACTCATTCATATAACTTTACATATACCGTGTTTAGTATCTATGATTTCGCCTTCTGATGATCTAAACAAGAGTGTATATTATATGTTGGTACATAGGCATATATTAGTGCCCTGAGAACCTTTATTATTTTCGATTCAAGTTCCAGATACTAAGTTCTATGTTTCCACACAAAGAGTCATAAACCCCCAGGATCTCAAAAACGCCCACTTGGTATTCCGGACTTTCTCATTGGACAAGCCCATCTTAAAAGGCGGGGATCTTCTCCGACCTTAAAAGCTAGACACACCATTTGACCCGCCCAGTCGGTGGTTCGGTCGGATGCTAAGATGAAGTTGTGAGAAAACGCTTCAGGATCCCAAAGCTCTGTGCCGGGCCTTTCGGCCTTGACTTTTCCATTTCAATCAAGATTCTCTGACACAAAACTGGTTCTTTCTCATCAGCCAACTTCAGCAAGATCTTGGGCCTTAAAATTGCATCAGGAATCTATTTTCAGACAAACGAGACTTGCAAGTATCAAACTTAGTCGTATTAAATTGATGCATTAGGTATCATTTGCACCTTTTTACAAAGGTGTGTGTGAACTCATAATCTGACGTATCCCTCAGGCTTAGATTTGTTGAATATGCAAATGGTTCCATAACTTTTATTCCTTATGCCTCTTTCTGTACTGAGTAAACTTTAACCCTTTCCTATACCAACTGTGTTGTGTGGTGTGTGTTGTGTGTGTGTGTGTGTATTGTATGTTTATTTAGAAGGGGCCATTTTATGTGTTTATGTAGTATGGTGGACTAGTTTAAGTGTTTATGTAGTTAATAATGTCTTACTTGTATCACACTTGACGTTTTCATTGTTTGCTCATAACCGGAGTCACTTAATCATGCAGATTTATGCTACATGCTCTGTGTAGAGTTGTACAGTAAGAAGGTTATTTCCTTTAACCAGTAAATTAACGTTCTTAGAATTGACAATACGGTTGACCCTGAGTGGTCAGCTAATTATCTACAGTGGATCTAAAATATGAATAGTTAATTATAACTAGTTATGGTTAGTTATTCATATTTCACATGAGCTGATTCGTTACAGTATTTAGTATGAAGGTCCACCATTAGCCCTCAGTAGCAATGAGAGCGTATGAATTTTGCACCAATTTGCCAACATGTAAAACACTCACAAACTGCCATGAGAGTGTGTTGATTCTGACTAAATGCAATATCCTGAAAGCAAAAAAACAAAAAAACCTAAGCATGAAGGTCCACCTTTAAACCTAACCCACAACATATAAAAAACTTTAAAACTATCAAACTATATACAAATAACAATAGTAACAATAGTATTATTGCACTTTATTTGTATATATAAAATAATAAATAAAGTGTGATTATACTAATATATTTTAAAATTAAAAGAGCGTATAAAATAAAAATAAAATTAGTTTACAGTACACTGTTAATATTTGCATTTTCATTTCCTTTTATTTCCTTTTTTTAATGTACTTTCATCATTTTCAAAACAAAAATCAACATGCTTTTATTTTGGCGGGTTGCCGGCAAGTAACTACATGTGACTCTGGAGCACAAAACCTCATAAGATGTCCAGTTTTTCGGATATTGAATTTCACCATATGAAGCTGATAAATAAGCTTTCCATTGATGTATGGTTTGTTAGGATAGGACAATATTTGGCTGAGATACAACTATTTGAAAATCTGGAATCTGAGGGTGCAAAAAATCCCAAATATTGAGAAAATCATCTTTAATGTTGTTCAAATGAAGTTCTTAGCAATGCATATTACTAATCAAAAATTACGTTTTGATATATTTACAGTAGGAAATTTACAAAATATCTCCATGGAACATGATCTTTACTTAATATCCTAATGATTTTTGGCATAAAAGAATCAAAAATCATTTTGACCCTTACAATGTATTTTTGGTTATTGCTACAAATATACCCCAGCGACTTAACACTGCTTTTGTGTTCCAGGGTCACATTTATGAGGTTGGTTTTAGCGCTGCTGAGTGAAGTGCGTCAGTGAATGAAATGCGCATAGCATAGGTTCATGCTTCTTGTTTGAACAGAAATCTTATACAGCATTACAGTTAGTCGATCTAAAACAGTGACTGTGCATTAACAGCTGTCACAAATGAGCGGTCTGAACTTATTTACCTGGCACATTTTTCTGTTTTGGTCACGCATTTACATCTGCGCACCACTTATGTGCATCCCTGATATATAGTATGTTTTTAATGGAAATGTTATCAGATAGCATTCTCTGTGTAATATAGACCCTTTTCACATCTACAATATTGAAGTATTTCTGATCAGGCATAGGAAACACACCTTTAAAAAAGCTCTTTCAGTCAATGGAATTGCTTTGGGCTTGAAGCAGGATATAATTTGACAGGGCCGTCAGATTTGGCATGACACCAGTTCATTTATTTATTTTATTACTGTGTATGAAAATCCAAAACAACATCTAACCTTCCACCACTATCTCAAACAATTACTAAGAGAACACTTTCCTCTGAGCCGTTTCATTTGTCATTTAGAGGAAACGGCTTTCTTTTGAATTTGGAGAACTGTGCTTTATTAAGCATAATCAGACTTTTACACGGCACGCACAAGCACACGCACCCAGACACACGTGCAGTTGCTGATGAAAATGGCAATGCATTCTGAAGCTTTAATTACCGGCTGTGACATTGCACTAGAAGACTAAATAAGACATGTCAGTTGGACTCACAACTCAGCTCCATAGCCTTTATGGTCTTGACACTTCACAGAGGAAATTACAATTGTTCGCTGTAATTTCAGAAATTGCACAGCAATAAAAATATGCTCAAGGTCGCTCGAGCTGTCACAATTTTAAGACGTTCACAAATCATTGATTATGCATTACTGTTATTTGTTCCCTGTGTGGCTCTTTCTGTGATGACAGACTATTTAATGACAGCCTCCTTCCTGTCAAAATGCAAATGTCATTTTTGGTCAGGAGAAAAAAACTGTTATTGAACAGAGGAATGTTTGTTTCTAACGTGCGATCATGCTATTTTGACTGATCTGCATTGCCATAACTATACTATCTATACTACTACATAAAGTCTGGTCCACCTTAACAGCAATTATTTCTATAAAAACAAAAAAAATATATAATATATATTCAGCCAATAACTCCATTTATAAACTCCTTCATATGTGTGTGAACTAGCCATCAGATCAAGCTTGACATATTGAAAGGTGGTGGGGTGTGTGTTGTGGTAAAAAAAGCCAAGAAATAATTACATTTAAGGCACTTTAGCATTTGTAGTCTGAAGTCAATGGTTTTTTTTGGCGTACACAAGGGTTTTGGGGTGGGGAAATGCCTGCATAAAGAGCTATTGGTTACCACAGCTCAGAGATTTTCACACGGTTATTGTAGAGGACATAAAATACACCTATAACTTTTTTAATGCTTTGTACTAGTCTTTGAAAGGCAGTGTTAACAAGTGCCTACAGAAGCTGTCAGGACATTAACCCATCAGGCTGAACAGGTAAACTAGGTATAACTCACCTACTCACTAGTTTTGTTTGTTTTTAAATAAGACTTTTTTGTCATAAGCTGATATCAATTGTTTATAACCACGATTAGCTATTTATTCTAGCATTGTGTTTTAGGCCTTCATTAGTTGGTTTCATGTGAAGAAATGCCTTGATGAAGAAAATGCGTGAAAATCATACACTTTTGTCGCTCACATAGCTTATTTTCTGCGTAATCAAAAAGCCAGGGACAAATCCTATGATTTTTGGTCAGGGAAACCAGGGTGATTTGAACTGTCTGCTTGGCTCTACAACCCAACGGCCAAAAAAAGTTGGACACTGTGCAATTGTGAGTAAAAAAGGATGGAATAATTTAATCTCTAACGTATATTTATTCACATAGAAATATAGATAAGCATATCACATGTTGAAATTGGAGACTTTGAAATGTCATGCAAATATGGCTTATTTGATTTCATGACACTACACATCTCCAAAAAAGGTGGGACAGTAGCAATAAGAGGCCGAAAAGTTTAAATGTACGGATAGAACAGCTGGAGGACCAATTTTTGCAACTTATTAGGTCAATTGGCATTATGATTGGGTATAAAAAGAGCCTCTCGGAGTGGCAGTGTCTCTCAGAAGTCATGAGGATCACCAATTCCCCCAATGCTGTTGCGAAAAATAGTGGAGCAATATCAGATAGGAGTTTCTCAGAGAAAAATTGCAAGAGTTTTGAAGTTCTCATCATCTACAGTGCATAATATCCTCCAAAGATTCAGAGAATCTGGAACATTCTCTGTGCGTAAGGGTCAAGGCCGGAAACCCATACTGGATGCCCGTGATCTTCGGGCCCTTAGATGGCACTGTATCACATACAGGAATGCTACTGTAATTGAAATCACAACATGGGCTCAGGAATACTTCCAGAAACATTGTCGGTGAACACAATCCACGTGCCATTCGCCGTTGCTGGCTAAAACTCTATAGGTAAAAAAAGAAGCCACATCTAAACATGATCCAGAATCGCAGGCATTTTCTCTGGGCCAAGGCTCATTTAAAATGGACTGTGGCAAAGTGGAAAACTGTTCTGTGGTCAGACGAATCAAAATTTGAAGTTCTTTTTGGAAAACTTGGACGCCATGTCATCCGGACTAAAGATGACAAGGACAACCCAAGTTGTTATCATCGCTCAGTTCAGAAGCCTGCATCTCTGATGGTATGGGGTTTCATGAGTGCGTGTGGCATGGGCAGCTTTCACATCTGGAAAGGCACCATCAATGCGGAAAGGTATATCCAAGTTCTAGTACAACATATGCTCCCATCCAGACGTCGTCTCTTTCAGGGAAGACCTTGCATTTTCCAACATGACAATGCCAGACCACATACTGCATCAATTACAATATCATGGCTGCGTAGAAGGATCCGGGTACTGAAATGGCCAGCCTGCAGTCCAGATCTTTCACCCATAGAAAACATTTGGCGCATCATAAAGAGGACGATGCGACAAAGAAGACCTAAGACAGTTGAGCGACTAGAAGCTTGTATTAGACAAGAATGGGACAACATTCCTATTCCTAAACTTGAGCAACTTGTCTCCTCAGTCCCCAGACATTTGCAGACTGTTATAAAAAGAAGAGGGGATGCCACACAGTGGTAAACATGGCCTTGTCCCAACTTTTTTGAGATGTGTTGAAATTTAAAATCAACTTATTTTCCTCTTAAAATGATATTTTCTTAGTTTAAACATTTGATATGTCATCTAGGTTGTATTCTGAATAAAATATTGAAATTGAAACTTCCACATCATTGCATTCTGTTTTTATTCACAATTTGTCCCAACTTTTTTGGAATCGGGTCTGTACAAAAACACCTCATATCTGCAGCACTCAGTGCACCATGGGTGGTCTAACCTAAGGATACTGCCTCGAGCGCTTCAAATATCCACTCAAACTGTCTGGTGTCAGTGTGATTGACTCACGCTGACTTAAAAGGTGGCTTTTGGTTCATTATTCAAATGACCGTCCATTTTATCAAGACTCACACTAATGGCAGTGAACAGCCCATCATTATCACTTATCACCCACAGATCCCCCCCACATACACCTGCCTACCTGGATATCAATTATCCTGACAAGACCAGTCATCTCTGTTCAGATGTCAGTCCAGCCCTCGCTGTCTGTCTCTCACTCAAATCCCCTCCAGAAATAGCCATAGTAGTTCATAAGCAGAATCAATGTTTCTAGAGACCCTCATTCCAGCTTATATGTCTCCTTCATGGTTTAGCAGGCAAACCGAGATTCAGATTGTTTGCCTGCGGAGGGTAAACCATGCATCGGCGCACTCTGCGCTTTATAAATAACCACATAACTTTTCAGTACCTCGGGACGAGGCGGTAATGACTTTAGAGTCTCTCCAATAGGTGAGTGAGTATTTCTCATAGACTTCTGAATGAACCGAATCCACACGAAGCCCACAATTCCGTCATTATCTGCTCATTATTGTGCTGCTGTTGCTCAGAGCCATGAGGGAGAGCTAATAGAGGAACGTAATGCTTCAAATGGAGTCAAAGTGTAGTTTTGTGCTACCTTTAAAGGGGTCATATGATGTGATTTCAATTTTTCCTTTCTCTTTGGAGTGTTACAAGCTCTTGGTGCATAAAGAAGATCTGTAAAGTTGCAAAGACTAAAGTCTCAAATCCAAAGAGATATTCTTTATAAAAGTTAAGAGTCAACCACGCCTTCCTAAAATGCCTCGTTCTAACACGCCCCCACATATCTATGTCACTATGTGGGAAGATTTGCTTAACGCCGCCCAAATGTTCACGCAAAGAAAGAAGGCGTAACTTTTATTCTCGCTGTAGTATTGTTGCTGCCGCCATCTTGTAGAGACGCTGTGTTTCGTTGTGAAAGCGAAACTACTTTGTTTGGTCTTCCAAAAGAGAATGATATCTGCTTCTTCATGCCTGGAGCTTATCCGTGCTGGTTGTTGAGGAAATACATCAACTTCGCGCTGTGGATCGCCGGATCAGCTTTCACCGTGGACGAAGCGGAGTCCAGCCCGGGGTCATCAAATGTGGTTGCCGCAAGCCCGCCCGCCGCTCCTCACTCTAGTCGTACCCTCTGCTCATTCAAGGCCGCCGTGTTGTGGAGATGCTGTGTGTTTCGTGTGAAAGCGAAACTACTTTGTTGGCTTTCCAAAAATGGACACGACTAAAAATCAATGATTAAGTTGTATTTACAACACAGTTCCAGAACAGTTCAACCCAAATATTCAATTGTGTGCAGCGCATTTTATGGAGGACTGTTTAATGATCCTGGTAGAGTAGAATACAATGCCGCTGTTCTGACTCACAGACTGTAAGTAAATTTTTTTATATATAAAGAATTTGCCACCGATGATTCAAACACAAGTTTTGAGCAGTGAAGAGTAGCGCTTGTTTGTCATTTCTCGATCACAAATGCAGACATGGTTTTACGTTTACGTGGCGCGATGCACCGCGTAAAAAGACAGTATAAGTCATTATATAATCCGTAATTATGTCCCCACTGGATGCAACGAATGCCTCATTTATAACAGGTTTTTTATGTTTTTGAATCATCGCTCCGGCCGACAGGGCATCACAGTATGGTGAGGGACGTAAAATTTCCGTCACACGCTTGAGGTATTCATCCCAGTCACAACGCTCTGGATAGCTGGCCAATCAGAGCAGATCTTGCTTTTCAGACCGATGAGCTTTGGAAAAATCGAAGCGTTTCAAAAAGGCGGGGCAACAATAATGTGAAAAAATATTTTTTAACCTTAAACCGCATAAACACATTTCATTACACCAAATACACAAAATAATGTTATTTTTAGCAACATCATATGACCCCTTTAAAGGAACAGTTCCTCAGACATTTAAAAATGTCACTTCATGATCACCATACGAGAGACAGTATGTCGGTGTCAGTGGGGTCACATCTTTGCATACACCGTCCAAAAGCATCATTTTTTAACTGAACATGAGCAAATGTGATTGTTGAGCTCCAGCAGAGGGGAAAACTATTGGTGAAAGGCCATTCTTCAAATAAAGCTGTCATGTGTGCCACAGCCATATGAAGCATTTACTACTTTTATGTCGCTTTTGGACCATGGCAATAGAATGTGTGTTAAGTAAGGAATAATGTACATCCAGCTGGTTGTTGTTGCAGACTAAACCCTGACAGTGTGATCAAGACTTGCATCAGCCTGAAGGGGTTTATTCAGCGACAACAACCGGCTGCATGTACATTATCCCACTTATTACACGGATACTTGGTGCATTAGCAAATAACTAGCAATGAAATATTGAACTATTTTGCTAGCTATTTAAATGCAAAGAAAAACAGCTCCTAAACGAATGTCACGACTGACCAAATAGAATAGAGTATTCCAGGCAGTTAACAAATGTAAAGTGTTACCAAATGTTCTTTCAGCTCTGTGGTTGAGCGCTATAGGAACTTCATCCATGCTGAACTACAAAATCTCCAAAGACAACCTCAAACTCTCACAATGCCCCAGGCCTTCAGTTTAATTAGGATTTAAGCCGGTCTGATACACCGTGTCATCTTAGAGAAGTTAGTGCTGCACTTTTTTTTTTCTTCAACGTCTGCCAAGCGAATGGCATCTCTACCCTCTCCTCAGCCTTCAAGCTCATGCTGAGATGTCAGAAATGTTGTCCTTCTTGAAAACACGACCTTCTTCTTGATGTTTGCCTTTATGGAACTGGGAAAATGAATGGAGAGTCCTGGAGATGGGAGGTGAATGGGACTTCTGAAACACAACTGGGATTCTCATTGATCGGTGGTTGCACTGAGTTTTTGGTAGTAAAAGTCATTTTTGGAAACCCTTGTGCTTTCAATCCTATGAAAGGGACATGGTGATGGGAGAAAAATTAGATGGGAGGAAAATTATATGTCAATTCTTTCCCATTCCCTTGCTAAAAAGTTTGCGTTCCTCTAAAAAAACTTTGCATTTTCTTGTAGGAGCTTCATGTTCTCCCGTGGTTGTGATGGAAACAATATGAGGTGGGAAAGAAAGGTTCCTCAAGTAAACACAAAGCTTCTTAGGCAAACACAAAAGTTCTGCATTCTGTCGCAAAAGCATTGAAATATAGATTTCATATTATTTAAATGCAAAGTTTCTCCAGGGTACACTAAAGTTTTGCAAGTGAACGCAAAAGTATTGATATAAAATGTCCTCACATCTATTGTTTTTCGCATCACCATGGGCTCCATACACCCCCTACAGAAATCCACAGGTCATTAGAAATGAAAGACCTTCAAGAAAAGGTCTTTAGTGTTCCATTAAAAACTTTGCACTTAAACTCAATAACAAATGAAAGTTTTACTTTCATACTTTCCACCATTTCAGTCTTATCTACTTTTGTATTATACAAGATTTAGACACGGTTAATATTGTGGGCTTAGTTAATTTAGAAAAATGTTCCAAATCAAGCTCATTTTGCAACTTGTTGGACCAGAAAGCAGTAATCCAAAGTTTGCGGCAGCCGTTAAACTGAAAGTGCCAGAACAAATGTTTGTCAAATGTTCATGAGATTCCACAGCATGACTCCAAACAGGTGAACGTTTTCTCATTCCGATGCAAGAACGAACTGCCATTAAAGCTTATTAACTCTGCCTCTTATTTCAATAATATATTCAATCCATTTCTCTAATCAACACACTACAAAGCAGCATGAAGAGCGTCAGAAAAGAGCGAAGCAACAAGCCGATAGGCTGAAAGCTTGTCTTATTACACCTTGACATCAAAGACAGCAATGCTTCCCCGCATCAACACAAATGAGCATCTCAATCTCGTCAGGAAACAAGGGGAAAATTGGCCCGTGCTAATGTGCCATTTAAATGCAAAGAGCAATTTCTGCAGCACTACCGAAGATTTTTTTTTGCTTTTTTGCACCTGATCTTCAAAGACGGCATGTCAAAGTTTTAGAGCAGGGCTGACATGTTCCTGTTCCTGCAGGGGGCAGAGGGAAGATCATGGCATCGCCCGTCTGTTTGAAGTCAAGCTCCCTAAACTCAAGACCAGATACACTTCTGTTACGGATCCAAAGCATGTCTAGCTTTAAAGATCTGGTATTTTTTGGAGAGCAAAAACCTGAAGCAGAAACAAAGAGGTGCTCTCAATAAACAGAATGTATTACTTCAGCTTCAATCAGTGTCATTTTTAAGTGGCGTTCAATTTCTGGAGATCACTCAGGAGTTTATGTGCTGTATGCTAGCAGGTGTTCCTCCTCGAATGCCGTCTCCAACTTTATGAGTCATCAGAACGCTGCGTCGCTGTTCATTTGCATAAAGTTGACTTAAAGATCACCAACATGCTGTCGCACACGTCACTGGAAATCGGCAACACTTGCTGAAACTTCCATTTACACCAATTATAGGTTTCAGTCAATAACTTTAATGTTTTGAGACACTTAAATGTTACTTGTCAGTGGGCTTTAAACTTGTGCTTTAGTTATACGATTTTTTTTATTTTTTTTACACGTAATGACATTTCACGTTAATATAGATAAACTGTGTCTCGCAATGTGCAAAGTACAAATATTATCTATGGATCTATGTCACAATCATGCCACAAATAAAAACTTCAGAACACTAATGAAGATATTTTTGTAAATCTTTACTTGCAGCTTCACATGCAAGCATTTAAGAATTGAAAGGCCGCAGTCAGGTAAAATGCACATGCAATGATCTTAAAAGTTACAATACATTATAATTATCTCGTTTTACAGCTTTAGAAAGTATGATGCATTAAAACACATGGTAAACAACCAATTTAAGATGCAATAAGGAAGCTGCAAGTATTACACTGCATTTTACCTTCAGGTGTTACCGATATTTTTAAAATTCTCTCATCCTTTTTGTCCATGCATGGAAAGTCCAGGCGATCAAAGTTCAGCTCAAAAGGTGATTACTAAATTCAAAAAGTAAAGTATAAATTTGGGTGGTTTAATCCAAATCTCTTTGAGAGTCATGGTTGCTTCATGTGATGAACCGATTTAATTTAGGATTTTATTCACATACATAGAGCACATCAAATATGTCTAATATGTGCATACAAAAATTTATTTGCTTAATGCATAAGAACAAACCTCACTGGTTCTTCCATTTGATGTACTCTGTGTGGCTTGTTTGGAATGACATGAGGGTGCGTAAATGATGAAAATGTTAAATTTGGGTGAACTATCCCTTTACCTGTGTTCTTTTATCAGGGAAACGTCATAGATTCGGCGAAACCTGATCAAGCAAGGGCCAGGGGAGAAACACAAGGTACATTTGCTACTCATTAATTGATTACTCAATCAAAAATCTTCATCTCATTCATTAATTTAAACATAATTTTAGTAGAAATATGAATACTATTAGTAATTAATAGATGCGAAATACAACAGATTTAATTAGTGCACCTTTCAAGGCAACATGCAAAACCTTGAATTGAAACTTGATTGAAATCCAAAAGATTACTAGACTTTTCACAGGAGTATCAGTATGCTACAGAGCCTGTCTGTTCGGTTCAACCCGCATGACATCCGTCTACCTTTCCTCTCTCTCTCTCTGTTTCTCAGTTCCCCTTCATTGACATGCTGAACATACCCCAGTTTGGATCAATACAATTGAGCAAATAGCACCCAATAAACTAAGCTGTTGTCTCAATTGGAGTGTCTTTAGCAGCTTTGATGGAATTTAACCCTCCAGATAAGTGCAGTATTGGACGGCTACTCAAAGAAATGTCAACACAAAGTGCCACAGATTGTCTTCAGGCTTCTTACGTCCAGTTAACAACATTATGTGTCACTAGAATAGATCCAGGGTAAGACAGTTTATATCACAGTGTGAGTAGTACTAGATCACAATAATGGTATATTCAGTCTCACAATATAATAGTTATTTCTTTTTTTTTTATCAAACGGTTCATATTAATAATCACATGGTATTGTGGTCAGGATGAACAGATGAGTTTTGTATTTCCTCTTATGAACTAGGGGGCAGTTGTGGCCTAACGGTCAGAGAGTCAGACTTGGAACCCGAAGGCTGCAGGTTTGAGTCTCAGTACTGGCAGAAATAGTGGTGGGATTGAATGTCTCTTCCACACTCCTTACCCCTTGAGCAAGACCCCTAAACCCCAATCCTGGATGCTGTGTGTGTGTGTGTGTGTTGGTGTGTGATGTGCGTTGTGTGTGTATGTGTGTGTGTGTGTGTGTGTGTGGTGTGTGTGTGTGTGTTGTGTTGTGTGTGAACAAATGAGACATAAATTTGTATAATGGACATAGGAGTTACAAAGGAGAAAGGTGCTTTTCAGACATTAACCCCATTCCCCACTTTTCCAAGGACGTTATAAATCATGGAGTGGTATTGAAAATCTAAAAATGCACAAAGTTTCTTGTAAGGGGTAGGTTTAGGTTTAGGGTTGGTGTAGGGCAATAGAAAATTTTTTTTTGTACAGTATAAAAACCATTACGCCTAATGGGATGTCCCCACTTTTCACAAAACCAAACCTGAGTGTGGTGTGTGTGCGCACTTGGGATGGGTTAAATGCAGAGCACAAATTCCAGAATTTGAACCCCGTACTGCCTACTCACTCCCTTTAACACTTTCAATTAGGAGTTTTTGCAGAACAAAGACCTAACTTTTACCCAATCGTTGTTCCTAAACATGTTATCTACTATAGGTCTACATTAGTTGCTGCTACCCTTCCGATGCAACTTCCGAACCACATGGGTTTGGAGACCTTGTCGCACGTGATTTTGAAATATTCTAGATGACCCCCCCACGCGAGTTTTTTTAGGCGACCAATATTTTTTCCTTACACGCGTATGCTTGCACATACAACAGCACAGCCACAAGCGTGTTAACTATATTATGAAATATCTGATATTCCAATTCCCAAATATGCGTACGTAAGGTCTTTAGTAGTTTAAACACCTTTATAATGACCATTTTATTTGATCTATAACGGGCAATGGGTGCCGCCTTGTTCGCACAGAGTCTGAGCTGTGGGATTTACGTAAATTCATCCTTAAGTTTTCTGGTGAACAGGGAGAAGAATAGAGTAAGCTTAAGTTACCTATACAATGTGTATATGACACATCAATAAAACATTTCATCAAATTTATATTTGTAAGGATCATTATTTAAGTTTCTGAAACCTAAAATAAACATTACGTGGTTAAAAAACACTGAAAGAACAGAAGCAGATTTGACGAGACATGACGCACTGAAAGCAAATATTTTGAATGCAAATATTTTGTGAAAGAACGCAAAGTTACTGAATACACAAGAACACAAATGTTTGCGATAGGATGCGTTACTTGGGGAACACAATACTTTTGTGAGTGAATGCTAATGTTTTGAGAAAGAACACAACGTTACTCAGGAGATCGCAATACTTTTGAGAGTTTACGCAAATGTTTTGTGAAAGAACAAAAAGTTACTCAGGGATATGCAATTATTTTGCAAACAAACACAATTTTGTTTTTGTTGTTTACGAAAGACTGCAAAGTTGCTCAGGGAAACACAAATGTTTTTCAAAAGAACAAAGTTATTTGAGGGATTACAGTTAATTTGAAACACAAAAGCTGTACTTGTTAACTAACATTAACACAGATTAATAAATACTGTAACAAATGTATTGTTCATTGTTTGTTCATGTTAGTTAATACATTAACTAACAATAATTAATGGAACCTTATTGTAAAGTGTTACCAAAATATTTATAAATGATGTTCTCTCTTTTTTCTCTCTCATTGAGCTTGTTGCGATGCATTCTGGTATTGCTTTATCCCTTAAGGACACATGCATTGCTTTCTTAGATTTTACAGATACGGATAAACATGGGAACCATTCATTTTTACAATCAAGCGTTTATTACAGCGCAGTACATCAAAACTCACCTCGTATAAGGTCAGAGGTCATGTGTGGCCAGCTGTAGGTCCGTACAAGCTGCCAATCAAAATCATCTTCCTGTGCCTGTCTGTATTCACATAGGCTGGGGTCGGAGTCTTCCTCAAACGTGCAGCCAGCTGGAGAGAGATAACACACTGTTAGAAGCAAACTCTATTTAGATGGCCAATTTACATTGTGTTTTGCTTATGTAGGTCAGTACAAGTGATGTTTTGAAATATTTTGAACTTGGGCAACTTGGGAAAGTGCAACATAAGTCTTGAATTGAAGTCGAACTCGACACTTGTAAACGTGCAGAAATTTACAATGATTTCACACGTACATGGCGGCACCCAGAGTGACACATTTAATGCTTTCCCATGCAAAAACGTCAGCCGATCATAATGGAGGTACTTGAATAAAGACCTCTTAAAGGTACAGTAGCAACAACAGCCTGCTTAATTGCAAGGGTCAAGGATAGGATGAAAAATTCTCATGTGAAACTAAACTGCATCTGTTTTTGGTGCATTAAGACTTGACCAACATCATAAAGGATTTCAGGGAATAAAATAAAATGAGTTGATTATGACAAACAACTAAAAGCTCCACATCCACATCTTAAAACTTTTATGAGAACAGTAGGATGATTGCCGCTTTAAGGCAGATGATGCATTTCTGTAAATAACTCTATGTGAGTTTGCTAGCTTTGTAGTGGAAAAGGAACCTCAGGGCTGTTGTGTTCGGGTAATTAAATATTCTGCACAAAACTATGACTTTGTAGCTGTAATCTTTCAGGAGTGATATGTGACTCTGCATCTTTCACTGAGAAGAAAGACTTTGTTCAGAACCTTTAGGCTGATTGGAAAAATGTGCCTCCACCTTCATTTTTGCTAAACTCCCAAAACATACCTATATTTACAATTCCCTGCAGGTTGCAGTTGAGATAAACACTAACGACAGTAAAACACCAACAAGTTGTATTCCTTTTCACACAAATTATGATGCAACTGATTATGGATTAATAAAGACTTATTTTCAAAAACGTCTTTACTACAGAACTACATTATGACCTCAAAACACTTGATTTGTAAACTAATACATTTTGAAGTTTGCCTCACATATTCAGCTCAATAAATATGGCTTTTCTGACATAGTAAACTTGCTCGGTGACTCACCCGGTACAGCATTGCACTTGCAATTGGCTAAAATGTCATGGCTGCTTCAGTTTTGAGTTTTTATCTCACGTTTGTTTTTGTTAACACTATCGGTTCGCTTTAGTGTACGTGTTACGTTATTTTCAAAACCTACACTGTAAAAAATGAATGTGATTTTAACAGTAAAAGACTGTAAAAATGCTACAGTAAAAACCGGTTAACAGTAAGTTTCCATACTATATACGGTGAATAAATGTAATTACATTTTACAGTAAAATACTGTTAAAAATACGGTTTTTGGAAGTGAAAAATAAAAAGTTATTGTATAATTTACAGTGAAAAACCATAAATCGACACTCCCAGAATTCCCTGCGTGACGCTTCATATTTGATGTTTTTTTGTTGAAATAACATGTTTCTTCCTAGTTTTTTCTTAATAAATCGTTTGTATTAACACTAGGGTTTAATCTTACATGTAATGTTGTTAAATTAATGTTAGTGCATTATTTCAGTATCACGTGTGTCACCGTGATGGGGTTTAGTGTTTGTGTGCATGACACTGTGTGCACCTTCTATATATAAATATTGCCCTCCTCAGCTCGTAGAAAAGCTTTTTTGATTAGCTTTGGTTAATCATGTGACTTTCTCATCACCACGGTTATCAGTGCATTACAATGGTTCAAAACAGATATTAACACTTCAATATGTTGGTTTATTGATATTACATCAGTTAATGAAATACGGTATTTTATTGTGAATTTAAGTTAAGTCTGTAAAATCTTAAATGTTGCTACCGTGTTTTTTACGGTGAAGTTCTGGCAACCACAGCTGCCGGTATTGTACCGTAAATGTCACAGATTTTTTTTTACAGTGATATAGCATTAACCTAATTTAATTTTAACCTAGCCATTTCATTTCTGAACTGCAGCAATTGTACAAGAACCAAATCTGAACACGCTTTTAGCACCATCCACTGGACATTTCATTTTGAAAGTCTCGGGAAACATGCAAGAAGCAGCGTAATATTATTTTGGTTTTTCCAATGAGCCTGGCTTGAGATTTTTGATTACAACTGTCGGATTGGATTTTAATCCTGTTTTCCTTTGTCATTCAAGGTTCAAACATACTGCAATATTTCAATGTTACTCATTAAAGCTCTCATGAGGCATTCAATCTATTCAAAAGTGAATTAGATAGCAATTTTGGCCACTATATATGCAATACAGTCATTTTCGTATATTACTGGACATTGGCAACACTGTCTAAACAGACAGATCTGTTTGGGGTTCATTTGTTGTAAAATAAAAGTGCGGACAGTGAGTTCTGAAAATTGCACTTGGAACACCAATTTGAATTGTGTGTAGTGTGAAGAAAGTCTAATCACCCGCACTAAAACTAATGAGGCAAGAGAAAAGACTGTTAACGGCGCATGTACTGATGTGGCATCATCTCAGGCAAAAATGATTGAGTACCACATCTGAACTCAGACTCCAGCTAAAAGCTTTTCAGTGCCTTTTGTTTTCCTTAATTGCATTTAATAACTCTGCTTTCCTCGGCTCTGTGTGTAAGTCGAGGTGTGTGTTTCGGCTCAGTTAGCTCCAGGCTTGGAGGACGGGGAGGTCAGGAACGAAACACACGTAATAGACTCATCGCTGGTGTGAGGTGACCCACTCCTGTGTGTGTGTGTGTGTGTGTGTGTTTGCGAAACATGCTATCAGCAGGATCTCAACAGTAGCTAATAATACTCCATCTAGAGTAGCATCTAAAAACAGAAGCACTCTCACAACCACATGCTCCCACGCTACATTACAGGTGGCAAAATTACAGTCCAGCGCGGAAAGTTCCCAAACTACTCACACAAACAGCAGAACATCTGAGTAGAGACATGCACGCTCAGCACTCAAATTCTGATTGGTCAATGGCGGAATTAGAGTCACATTACCTTAAATAAAGTACACTAACCATTTTTTGTTGTTGTTGTTTTTTTTAAATAAATATACGTGTATTTTGCGTGGCTTGATTAAATGATTAAAAGTGTCAGTTTTTCTATTTATTATAAAAATATAGTGGTTTAAAATAAATCCGTCATGTGGCATTTCTAAATTCTTTTTCATATGAGATAATATAATGTTTTTTTATCCGCTAATCATCATATCAGAATGATTTCTGAAGATCATGTGACACTGAAGACTGGAGTAATGATGCTGAACATAACACTGCCATTCACGGAATAATTGATTTCACAATATATTAAAATAGAAAACAGTTACTTTAAATTGTAATGATATTAGCTGTGCTAGTCTATCATATTTTGCAGTGCTTTTTAATAAATAAATAAATTGATATTTAAGATCCTTTTATTTTGGCAAGTAGTCATTTATTTTATGATAATAACTAGCTGACTGTACATTATCCTGCTAATTACAGGCCGTTCATTATAGCAAAATAAACCCTTCAGAGCTGTCTGTGACATATACGCATATATAGGAACCGGAAATATGCATTTTGTATAAGAGTTTCTCTATCACATGTAGCAAAGAACAAATCAGTGAGTTTCTATCATGGCATGAGAACTTGTCTCCATCAGATGCGAGCGGCATATCACAACACGTCCAAACGAAATCACTCCCATTATAATCAAAGAAGCTGTCTACACTGAAAGGGCTTGAGTTCAGCTGTTGCTGAAGTGCTGACTGGTGAATGTCATGCCGTGAATGATCTGAGATGACACTTCCACTGTAGACATGATGTAAGTGGGGAATTCAGATTGAAATGCTATTCAGTCTGAGATTTATTTAATTTTGATGTTCCTCTTGTTAGGCTATACTTGGCAGATTGTCCAAAAACATACAGGTGCTGGCTAATAATACATTTTCTGGATACAGGTTTACTTCTGAATCATTCCAAATACACAGCAAAAGAATCATCAGGCATTACCAGTACAGTCTGTGGTCACACTTTACTTTAAGGTCCAATTCTATTAACTATTAACTACGACTTTTCCATCAATAAACTCCCAATTTGCTGCTTCTTAATAGTAGGTAGTTGTTAAGTTTAGGTATGGAGTGGATTCCACACACACCCGATTGCAGAAGCAGAATTAACATGTACTTTATAAGTACTAATAAACAGCCATTATGCTAGTAATCCATTCTAATAAGCAACTAGTTAATAGTGAGAACTGGTCCCTAAACTAAAGTGTTAACCAGTCTGTAAATGCACATGTGATGCATTTGCACTAAAAAGCATTGCATTTTTGATGGCAAGTGAAAATGATGAAATTACCCACAGTATCTATCAGGGGCAGTTTCTTCATTAGGGCGACGCTCCACCGAAGTGTGAAAGGGAGGGATTTTTTTTTTCTATCACATTCAACCACAGTGTTAGGCTAGCTGTCACGGTTCTAGACTGTTTGTTCTGCCTCTGGAAATATAGTCCAATCATCGATGTCACATTCTGTGGAGTACCGCCCCTTTTTGGTCAATTGATCTCTGGTCAAGAATCGCCCAGACTGTTCTTATAGACTTCCATACAAAGATTTTATTTAAATTTTTTTCAATCTCTATGAGTTCTGGGAGGGCGAGCGCTAACGTGCTTCCGTCATCATACATAACATTAACTGTGCAACGGGTATGGGCTGAATAAAGCAAACCAGTATCTCAGCAGTAAAGTTTTGATTTTGATTGTAGTGGAGGTAAAGACGATTACAGTGACATACGGGAGTCGTACATTATTAGACACGTTCGAGTCCGTTATTCTTAGTCTGCAAATAAACAGACCGTGTCTAGCTTTTTGCACGAGCACATTTCATTATGACTGCATGTCTGGCAGGTGTTTTATAATGGACACTCGCTGAAGAAGCATGTTTTTAGAGGAGTTTGCGATGGTCAGTGGTGTTTATATACATATGAGCATCAACACTCACTCTGACAGAGGAACTTTTTATTGGTCATGTTGAGCCGCCTAAAGATCGCCACGTTCGACAAATTCAGAATGTTTTTATTTACTTTTTTAACTTGTGTTTTGCTCTGTTTAATAATTCTGAATGGATCGGTATATATTTATATGCAGTCAGGTTATGGCGACTGGGATAGTGGTCTGTTAGGATTTACGTGTGGTATGCAGCATGTGTAGAGCACACAATTGTAGATTATAGCAAATCCTAAACATATGTGACATTTTTTATGACATTTTAAATGTTTCAAGTATTAATATGTTTCCTTTTGTTATACTGAGATAAATCATACTGGGATGTGTGCTAAAATCGTTGGACGTGGCACCCTACCTAGAACATTTTCCACCAACCACCGCTGGTATCTATTGTTTTCAGACCACAAGACTAACAGAACCCCTTCACAGTTTGTGTTTTAGAAAAGGTTTATCTCTCTGGCGTCTTAAAGGATCCATCATTATGACCGAGTCTCTACCGGATTAAACACTGTTTCTCGCGAAACTACGAGAGCAGCTCTCAAGGAAGTATTTTAGTTGCTTTAGTTGTCAAAATTAAACAGCAAAGACAGGCTTATATTACATGGGTTTATAATCCGCAGCCGCCATCTCCAGTCATTTAAGAGCAGGATTTTCAGATCAGTGCGCAGTTGTCTGTGAAGGAACTTTCTGTCATTGTAAACACAGCTTTACAGTCAGAGCTACCATCATCAGAGGCTGCGGTCTGTGAAAAGCAAAGATAATGATTATTACAGAAGAGCTGTAAAGCTTTTATCACCACTACCATGAAGAGTGAGAAATTACGATGTCAAAGATTATTATCGCTCGCTTTGTCTCGCTCTGTTCTGCTGGTGTGAAAGTCTCACAGTCGTTCCACTTCAAACACACACACACACACACACACACACACACACACACATATACACACACGCAAACACACACACACGCAAACAAACACCACACACACACACACACAACACACACACTCCTCTCCTACAAACATAGCATATATTACTGTATATATAGTACATATACATTATGACTATTTTTGAAGAAACTAAGATTTTATTATTTTACTTTTATATGCATTACATTGATTAAAAGTAACAAATACATTTTAATGGTAAAAAAGATTATATTTCAAATAAATTCTGTTCTTTTCAACTTTCTATTCACCTGTGAATCCTGGAAAGTAAAATATATCACGGTTTCCAACTTGCGAACTGTTTTCACATTGATAATAATCAGAAATGTTTCTTGAGCAGCAAATCAGCATATTACAGTTTTTGCCTATTGCTTGAACACTTTTTGCAAAACTTCGGCTCATTGTGTCAAAACTTTACACACAAGCAAATAAGACACAACACTGGGAAATAAACCATTCACATCTATGTCGAATTGAAACTCTGCTATCAAAACCTAACAATCCTTTGTCAAAATGTCACTCTGATGACAAAATGATACACACTTGCATCATATGAATACACTTTCAGATTAGCAGCAACACACTAGTGTACTTTATATAAAACACTGCAGTCTTTAATTTTCACTGTTTTTATTCAGTTAGCATTCTGTGAAGCTCAATGCAACCCTTACAGTTTTTGTTCTGTTTTTTTCCAACAAAGGTTTTCACAACAACCAAAAAAAATGCACTGAAAGGTTACAAATGACATCAACTCAATACGGCACATCACAGTACTATACTTTACAGTACAGTACAGTAAATGCAGTAATGCAAAAATAACAGTAAAATACACTACTGTAAATACAGAAAAACAGGCCAATTGTGCATGGGTGGGATTACAGATCCTGCCGTCTGTTTGTGTCTGGCCACATGATATCATCATGTTGCTCTAATATCATCTGAAATATTGTTCCGTGCATAGCCTCTTCGACCATGTCCTACTCCTCTCTCTCTTTGTCTTCCTCTTCCTCTGCCTCTACCTCTTGCTCTCCCTGCCTCCATGCTTGCAAAGTTCTCAAAATGGCTCAACTGAGGCCTATTTGTGGTTGGCTGATTGGTGATCAGTTTTGTAAGTAAGTGTTTTCAGGTGTGTGTCAACGTCTTTTCAGTTAACCAATGTGTGTTGTATTTTGAATATATGTGTTTTCCCAATGGTACCCTGAGATTTTATTTTTGAACTAAGTGTCTTATGTATGAAATGGTGTGTAGTGTCTAGGAGCAAGTGTGTTACAGAATTGCAACTGAAGTGCAAAGCAGCGCTTTTGTTTAAGGTATGGTTACACTGTGTTTAAGGTATAGTAACAAAAGCTTCAAGTTTTGTTACTTTGGTCTAAGCATGTGTCTATAGTGTTCAAGCAATAGGCAAAAACTGTATTATGATTCTGAAGGATCATGTGACACTGAAGACTGGAGTAATGATCCCGAAAATTCATCTGCGATCACAGGTATTCACATAGAAAATTTATTTTAAATTGTAATATTTCATAACATTACTGTTTTTTACTGTATTTTTGTTCAAATAAATTCAGCTTTGGTGAGCAGAAGAGACTTCCTTCAAAAACGATGCACTTTCTTTGTACTTCACAGTTCCTTTTGGGCCTCAGAAAGCGCATAGTCTCATAGCAGCATGTTATTTTAAGGTGCTAAAGAGGCTGGCTGACTCGGTGCCAGACCCTGCTCATGGACTATGGTTAGGGTGGCTCCGGGGCCTGAGCTCCTTTTGTTTGTTTACCTTTCCATCTGTTGCTTTAATAATCCGAGGCATTACTCCAGTCCTCAGGCATTATGGAGCAACTGTTCATCTCAAATTGCCTGTGGTGTGTCTGCTTCATTTTCAGTCCTGCTGTTGACTCAGTTTGACTAAACTTGAACTACTCTGTCCAGGCCAATGACATACACTCACACCTGACAAAGGATGCATTCTTGCATTACACTGCACTAATGTTTTATTATTATTATTATTTTAATAATACATATAATTTTAAGTCATTCTGTGGCCCCCTAGTGGGTCCTGGCCCCTAGTTGAAAACCACTGCACTAGAAAGTCTTTGATGGTTGTCAAGAACGCTGTGCTTCTAAGGTGACGTGAGCTTAAAAGAAGTCCAGTGTCCCAAGATGCCATTCTGTTCTATTTAGGCATTTTTAGCTGAACGCATGATTGTGCGAACACACACCATCACATCCACTGTCTGAAAGAAATGTGTTTGTGGGTGTAGTAGTTGCTCAGCTCTTTTAACTGCATTGTGTTGACACATTACACACTGATGTTGCTCATTAGTGCAGGCTTTGCCTATGATTCTTTGCTTCTGCAAGCGCTCAGTTACGCATTTAATGAAATTATTATATAAAACTGTGTGCTCATGTGTGTGTGTGTGTGTGAGTTTGTGTTTATTTGTGTGTGTGTGTGTGCTCCCTGAGGAAATGCTATTGCTCAGAAGTTGCACATTCATTGCAAAGGAAACTTTCCGTTAGATTTCTTTGAAATAGCAACTTAAACTTTGCAAAAACAAACAAACAATTTTAAACTCACATCATTTGATGATAAATGTTTGAGATGTTGAAATCTCTGACTTTTAATTGCAAATCTGTACACAGTGTGAAATGTTGTTGAGAAAATGCTAAGTTCGTCATTAGCTTGTCCAAACTAGTCACTGGCTAAAAAAAAACCCCATCGCTTAACCACCTTAAATGACCGCTGAAAGCTAGTTTGTTAGAATGGTCGAATAATTACTTTAGACCATCTAGCAACCAGCTACCATGTTCCAAATCTAACATGCCTATACACGTTTGCAAAAGTACAAAAACATACCTATGCATACAATTGACTACTGAACACCAGTGGCAGTAAAACCCCAACAACTCTTAGGCCGCGTGTCCACCTAAGCATTTTTTCCTGAAGCTAGTGTATTTTTTCCAATTGTTTTCAATGGGAGCAAAAAAGATCGCTCGATCTTTTTTACTCTGAGCGCTCAGGCGTTTTTTCCGCAGTGCCGAGAGTTGAAGAATGTTCAACTTTGGGTGAAACGCAGCGCTCATCACTGTCACTTTTTAGTCAGCTGACCAATCACAGTGGAGGAGGGGCGGGACTAATACCAACCAACCGTCACACCCTGCTTGTACTACGACTGAACAATTAGGTTCCTTGCGCAATACTATGTTATGACCTCAAAACACTTTTACCATTGAGCATGAATTGCAAACTGATACATTTTGACGTTTTGTATGGCTTTTCTAATGAAGTAAACTTGCTCGGTAGCTCATCCGGTACAGCGTTGCACTTTAAAACTGAGTCATGATGAAGGATATCAAAGCTTTTTCGGATGTGGTATGTTATTTGCAAGTGCAATACAGCACCTTAGCGCCACTGACCAGGCGTTTCAATTCCGAAATGTCACAAAATGTACAACAGCTAACATAATACAACATCACCATATTGATATTGAACTGTTTTGGATAAAACTGAACCGATTTTTAGCACCACACACTGGATGTTTCACTATGAAAGTGACATTAAATGCGAAAGAAGCAACATATAATTTTGCAGAAATGTCGCAACAGGCGTGTTTTTCCAGTGAGCTTGAGTTGTCCATTACACAGCTGCAGTCTACTGTTATTTTATAAAGCTCACTGCTGTTTAGAAGAGACTATTGAGATCTCATTTGTGATTTTATTTTCCTGTGGGGTCAGTACTTACGCTACATGTTAAACACTAGTAGAAAGGTTTGATTGCCTGCACGAGCGTTCTGCTTCCCTGAGGAAACAGAACAACACCTCAACTGTTTCCCCAGAGCAGTATTGTCGCTGAAATGTCAAACACGAGGAATTAGGATAGAAGAATTTCTCTTTAGCATTTTAACATCTTTGTGGTATGCTAATTAGAAAACCAGCCGAGATCAGCGCGTTGAAAACAAGGCCTGACTTCCCCTCGACAAAGCCGTCTCGTTTCTCCAGATAGCCCTCTGAGACAGAACAAAGCGGCGCAAATAAATAACGCCGTGTGAATGCTGTGACCGTTATTTTGAAAGCAAGGAAAGTAATTTGCAGAACAGCGCATCCCGAAAGCTGCCGTGGAGATGCAGGTATACGTGTGTCGGCGATGGCTTTGATGTCCGATGCTTACACTGAGTGCAGTCTGTTCCTTCACCACGCACACGCATCTCTATTATTTTTTTCACTTTATGGCTTTTCTTTGATGCCAATAGTTTGTTAGAAGGTTTAATATCTGTCCCGTGGTTCCCATTTGTAGCGCTGTCATAAATCTGATCATCACTCCAGCAAAATGGAAGAAAGGAATAAAAACAAAAGCGAAGAAAAACGTGACTAAATGAGAAACATGGTGAGTGAGCTTCCTACATAGACAGTATTTTAAGGCATCACGATCCAGGCATGAATTCAGTTTCACAGAGTAGGCCGCATAATTGTGTTACTTTCTAAGATATCGTTTTAACAAATTCTAAGGCAGACTCGCATGTATCCATTGCACAGGACACAATCCAGTACAAAAAATCTTGAGAAATATGGATTATATAATTTTCCATTAAATGCCGAAAAAAGTATTTCATGCAATATGCAGCTTGTTAACACCTACCTGTATTCAAAACAATTAATGTAACACATGGAGTGCTGGCTATTGAGTGTTTTAAATTAGTCACATTCGAGGTTCCATTTTAATGAGAATGCTGCCTTAATAGACAGCAGGGCAGCTCACTGAGATTTGGAACAAAGCCACACTGCTGCTTCTCTCAGAGTAACTCATCCTGCTTCAATGAGAAGCATTGCTATGATTTGTGGGCCATAAAGATAGTAAGTATTTGTTGTTTGGTATTGTTTCTGTTAGAGAAATTATCCTCTGGAGGCAGAGAGTGTTATTGATGGTTAAGTATAGGACACGGGCTATCAACTCATGACAATTACTTACAGTCAAACGGTTACAAATGTCTCCCCTTATCCGGCTGAACAATTTATCTCAGGGCTGGATGGGAACTAATTTTCTTTATGGCTCCCACGCGTGACAAGTCCATCAGCTGGTAATGTACGAGTAGCGCTGGCTGACTCAAACTGATATGCTTGCAACTATTTCAGCACAGTTGTAGCAACACTAATGCTGATCGTAGCTTGTTTAGTCCACCACAGCAACTGACATTTCATCCCAAACATGCATCATTAAGTTATTAATCTTTATCCTGTTTTAGTATTTATTCATATTTTGAATGAGATGTTTTATACTGTACATACGTTTTCATATTAATTTTAGCCTAAGTTTTACTCACTTTTTAATAACTATTTCTACTGAGCTTTAATTTATTTGTATTCCAGTTTTAGTTTCAGTAACGTTAGTACTTCAACTTATTTATTTCAGTTAGATGCCAAAGCAACATTTGAATGTAAACTCGCTAATGATTATTTAAATCATAAAAATGTCAAATTAAAATATATAAATTATTTTCAATATACAATATATAAAATCGACCAGCTAAAATTTTTTTTTAATATTTGATTTGTTTACCGGCATGTCATGGACCGTTAACTGTATCATAGAACAGTGAACATGTGTGCGTAAGAGTGCACACAACTATATACTTACTTATATATTATTATATAATTTTTTTTTCTCTCTCTTCTTCAAGAATCAGTTAGTCAAAGTCACTGGATATGATGAAGGCAGTGTTTCACAGCTATATACTGTATCACCAGCGTTTAGTAACTTGTGTAATTATTAGTCTCATGCATGGTCTGGTTGACTGAGAGATGCTTTTGTCCCCAAATTTAGAAGCCTGGATCACAAATGTGTTTACATGTCATTTACATGGCCATTCTATATTGTAAATAGAGTCATTACAAGTGCTTAATTTTTGGAATCTGATTACGTAATTTCGGTTTACGTGTAATCAGTTACTACCTACAGTAGCACTGACTGAATCTATGGTCAGTTATCTGTTCAGGTCATGCTGGAGCACTGATGATTTCACATTAAGAGGAACATGTATAAAGTTTTCATGTTGAATTTAAATTCAAAGTAGCTGTCCTTCTGAGTAAGTGTCAGAAACACAAGGAAGTCCAAAAAAAAGTCCAGGTCTGCTCTCCTCAGTCATCTCCAAACCTCCCAACAATGCAAGCACAATCCATCATTTGACAGCGAGCGCAGACGCTGGTGCTCGGCCTCCTGGCAGCCGGAGGAGTAAAGCTTGTGTGTGCTCCTGCTGTCTGTGGTAAGTTCAGTCCGCCGGGAGTCCAGGTGTTTATCGGGGACCGTGTGCTTCCACTGCTGGAACGTGGAGATTCTGTCTGCTGTCAGTCTGAAGCCAGAGCTGGAGTTATGAAGGCACTGAGATGGGAATTACACATTTATGATGGATCGCCAATTGTGTGCTCGTGTTTACAGCAACACGGCGGCTGGAAAAACTGACCCACATACTGATAATAAATACAGACGGGGAGGCACGAAGAAGACTAGCTACACTTTTATCTCTGAGAACAGAGAATGAGTGAGAAACAAAGATCTAGTCCACCTGTTAATGATTTAACAAACATTCACAAGTGGAATACAATGCAAATCATTGTTATGAACTGCCTCGAAATCCTATGGAACTTGACTGGTTACCTAGTCACAACCACGAGCATGTTAATGATATACTGACACTTTACTATTTAAATAAAATGATGTAAACCAATAATCATATTAATAAATAATATTGTATTGATTAATATTCTTTACCACAGTTGCCTTTGCTTGCTGAGGGCATAAGGACAAGCATATGCTTGAGAAAAAGAAGTGTGCTTAACTGTATTGAATGTGCACATGTGTTCATATTTAAATCTTAAAAATATAATATATATAATATATATCTTATATATTTGAAAAAAATGAATAAATGCCACTTAAGTGCACTTACAGGGAGTTACCTACCTTTTGTGACTGTTCTTAACACACTTAAGTACATTTAAAAGTGCATGCTATAATAATGTCAAATTAGAAGTTCCAAAGTGAGTTTTAATAATCCTTTATCGTGAGTTAAAAAATTACTCTTATTTGAATGTGTTGAATAACATACTACAGCATATGGAATCTAACTGCATTTAAAGTTTCTTCTAACCCTTTTCTCCTATTACTTTCAAAGTACATTCGGCAGTACACTTAAGTCATATGCTAGAAGATCAAGGAATTATGGAAATGAAATAAAATTAACTGAGTCTACTGGTTCAAAAAGGAACTCACATTCGCTAATTCTGTAATGAAATGAACAGAAAAACATTTAAGTTAATTGCAATGCACATGCAATTAAGTGTCTGAAAGCATTATATTTAGTTATTTTAAAGTATATTGATTCTGGAATAAGTACACAAAAGTATACTAAAGTGTGCTTTTTTATGGTATTAAGATATAATTTTTTAATGAAGCTTTAATCAATCAAACTACTAAATATTGACCAATTGTCTGTTGTTTAAAGCGCTATATAAAATAAAATGATTTGACTTAATTAAGCAAAAAGATAGGTAAGGTCTGAAAGGAATGGGGGTTTGAAGTAAAACTGCCATCAAAATGACTAAAAATGCCCCCAAACTTCGAGTGTCAGTATGAGAGTGGAGCAGGATCATCAAAAAAAGAGCGTTTCAGCATCACCTCACCTTATGTTCCAACCCCACATCAATTATTCACAGCCTCGAGATTAAAATTTACGACTGAGCTCCACGACGAGTTCTGAAAATGAGCTCCATATCATTGTCTGACCATCTGTCAGCACCAAACTTTTCCTGACTGTTCGACTCCCCTAACTGAGGAAGTGACACTTTTCCAACTTCTACTGTCACACTTACGACACTTTCACACTACAGTCTCGGAAAGGCCACAGTAAAAAAATCCTAATTTCTCTCTTTCTTTCTCAAAGTTGATCCAAAATTTTTTTTCCAATGTTTTTTTTTTGGGATGGTGGTTATGGATGGTTATGCTCAAATGTATGATTGGCTGGCTTCTATGCTTCAAGTTATCAGGGTACTAAGTTCAGCACTTTTTGAGGAAGAGCACGTCACTGGATCTGCAGGCTCCTCGTCCCTAAATTATTCCAACAAATTTTAAACAAATCGCGTGAATGAAAAATTCAATAAGCCATTCATAATCTCAGTTGCTAAATTTAGCATATCTTTCTATAACATAACTAGCAGGAGAAGTATGCTAGTACATTGTTCTTCAGTTGCTAGTCAGCTGCTTCATTCCTGAATCAATCAAACGTTTGAAAGAAAACGGTTGAGTGAGTAAATCAATGACTCAGTCATTAAGACTCCACCTACTGGTGGTTTTAGTTTCATATTTAAAGTGTCATTTCATGGTTCTATGTTCAGTATATTTTGTATTTAACACATTAATCTCATAACATTATTTATGCATTTGTAACTGCAGTGTAAATGCACTCATTGCATATCTGAGCTGCATTAACCAGTCTGTGTAAATACATCTAAATGCCACTTCAGATGCAGCTTGTGTGTCACTTCTGCAGTGCAAAGAAAGATTTTGTTGATTTAATTTAATTGTCAACAGCCCTATTGAGTATTATTATCCGGTAACACTTTACATTAAGGTTCATTAGTTAGCTACATTAGTTAACATGAACTAATAATGAGCAATACATTTGTACAGCGTTTATTAATCTTTGTTAATGTTAATTTCAACATTTACTAACACATTATTAAAATCTTGTTAACATTAGTTAATGCACTGTGAACTAACATGAACTAACAATGAACATCTGTATTTTTATTAACTAACGTTAGTGAAGATTAGTAAATACAGTAACAAATGTATTGCTCATGGTTAGTTCAAGGTTAGTTTATACATTAACTAATGTTCAACTAATGAACCTTATTGTAAAGTGTTACCTATTATCCTAACTGCATTTATTGAATAAATAGAAATGTTCACTGTAACTGTATACTACACTTAAAAACATTATGTAAAAACATTTTTAGGCAGATGGACATTCTTACACATAATGAAAAAAATTATAAACACATTTCACAATTTCTCTGGTGTTTTCAGTAAAGACGTTCAGAGAGACTGCTGTGTTATACCTGAATGAGCCATCATGCCAGTCTTTCATTTTGATGCCATATTCATTTTGATCCACCATTAAATGACATGTAAAACAAAGCAAACTGTGATCACTAGCTCTGGTTTGGATAGTCAGAAAGCCAAAATCCAAGCAAAGGTTACAGTTTTGTTCAAATTCCCAACCTTACAAGTAACAGTGATCATGCTTGCCTTAGCAAACACCACTAAAACACTTCACAGTGCGGTAAAAGTAGCAATTACTGTGTTTCTTCCCTTTTGAATTCTTCACTGAATGGACTGGTTACAGGTGGCTTTTTAAATATTATTCTGTTTTAACAGTCCTTTCATAGCCCTTTAACATTTGTTCGGTACAACACACACACACTTATTCCCTGAGCGTACACCTCAGCAGACAAGCTGAACTCCTGAGGGAAAGTGTTTTTAGAAAGCAAGAGGAAAGATAGGGTTTCATCCTCTCAGCTTCACATCCATTACCTTCCGATCTGCCGGGAGGAGGAAAACACTAGGGAAGAAAGAAAGAAAAGCGGAAAGAAGGAAATGTGGCTGTCATTATAAGTGCCAGCTTCCCATTTTTCATTTAGTCCGTTCATTTTTTTCTCTCCCACACAGTGAGATATAAATTAGAGCTTGAGCTATTCAAGCCTTTTTCTGGTTCTTCCGCCCCGTTACACTTTTATACACATATAAGCATCATGAATAGAGCATTAGAGAACATGCAACGCTAATCAGACTCATTATCACTCTGCCTGCCGTTATTCAGCACCTGCACCCCTCTCTTTCTGCAAGGATGGGAGGAGAGGACGACGACGGAGCTGGGAATATGACATTTTCATATTGCCTTAAGGGGGAAAATGTATTTCTCTTTCTTGTGAAAGGAGGTGGAAGAGGTTGAGTTGACGCTTTTAACTGCGGTTAGAAAGGTGTCAGCTGCTTGGTCTATTCACTGACTCCATCAAAGCACCTCTCAATGTGTCTCTGTGTGGCTGCTTTCAGATTTATGAGTCCGCCACCCTCAAAACTAGTCTTGCGGTAAAGCATTAAGAATTTCTTTAGGGCCCCGTGTTGAGTGCCCTAAGAAGTGCACCGGAGAGTGTGGGCTGAATTACTTCACTTGAATTTCACCAATGAAATCGGTTAGCATAAGCTCTACAAAAAGAAATGAGAGGATGGTTGGACCGTAAAGGGATCAGATGTGTCTCAGTCCCCGCATAGCTCAAAGTCATAAAGGCACACATTCACAGTGCAGCTGAATAGGGTCGTCACTTTACTTCTGCGTAATCTCCTTCTGTTCAGTTATGCATGGTGACAACCAAATTCCAGTGTATGTATATATATTTCTGTCATGTCAACTCTCGGAGGGATTGGCATGGTAATGTTACATGACAATGTTAATGTATTTGGTCTTGGCGGAATAGATCTGCTACGCTGCTGCTGCTGGAGCAGAGCAAGTACCGAGACTTGCTATTGCCAATACATCCACATCATTCTGTTGTGAGCATGTAAGAAATACTGCTGCTGCACATATAACATACATGAAATAACCCCAAATAGCGTACATGAATCACCTCATAGCAGATCTATGCAGGTGGAGCTGGGGAAGGTGGAGGGTTTCTGAGGCAAGTCCTAGTCATATGTTTGAATGTTGAGCAGCGAGCTCATTGGCTACCGATAAAGGAGAGAACCAATCAGCTGTGCCAAGTGATAATGATGTCATTAGGTCAGATTGAGTTAGACCTATAGACTGCGCCATCTAGAGTTTCATGCCAGAACTCGGTATATATATATATATATAGATATATTACAGGGGGCAAAAAAAGTATTAGTCAGCACAAAAAAACCTTTGGGGTGCAAGTCTCCCACTTAAAAAGATGAGAGAGGCCTGAATTTTCATCATAGGTATACCTCAACTATGAGCGACAAAATGAGAAAAAAAATCCAGAAAAAACACATTGTAGGTTTTTTAAAGAATTAATTGGTAAATTCTCGGTAAAATAAGTATTTGGTCACCTACAAACAAGCAAGATTCTGGCTCTCACAGACCTGTAACTTCTTCTTTAAGAGGCTCATCTGTCCTCCACTCGTTACCTGTATTAAGGGCATCTGTTTGAATTCGTTATCAGTATAAAAGACACCTGTACACAACCTCAAACAGTCACACTCCAAACTCCACTATGGCCAAGACCAAAGAGCTGTCAAAGGACACCAGAAAAAAAAAATTGTAGGCCTGCACCAGGCTGGGAAAACTGAATCTGCAATAGGTAAGCAGCTAGGTGTGAAGAAATCAACTGTGGGAGCAAATATTAGAAAATGGAAGACATACAAGAACACTGATAATCTCCCTCGATCTGGGGATCCACACAAGATCTCACCCCGTGGGGACAAAATTATCACAAGAACTGTGAGCAAAAATCCAAGAACCACACGGGGGGACCTAGTGAATGAACTGCAGAGAGCTGGGACCAAAGTAACAAAGGATACAATCAGTAAGACACTGCGCAGCCAGGGACCAATCCTGCGGTTGCCAGACGTGTCCCCTGCTTAAGCCTGTACATGTCCAGGCCCGTCTGAAGTTTTGCTAGAGAGCATTTGGATGATCCAGATGAGGATTGGGAGAATGTCATATGGTCTGATGAAACCAAAATAGAACTTTTTGGAAAAAAACTCAACTTGTCGTGTTTGGAGGAGGAAGAATGCTGAGTTGCATCCAAAGAACACCATACCTACTGTGAAACATGGGGTGGAAACATCATGCTTTGGGGCAGTTTTTCTGCAAAGGGACCAGGACGACTGATCCGTGTAAACGAAAGAATGAATGGGCCATGTATCGTGAGATTTTGAGTGAAACCCTCCTCCCATCAGCAAGGGCATTGAAGATGAAAATGTGGCTGGGTCTTTCAGCATGACAATGATCCCAAACACACCGCCCGGGCAACGAAGGAGTGGCTTCGTAAGAAGCATTTCAAGGTCCTGGAGTGGCCTAGCCAGTCTCCAGATCTCAACCCCATAGAAAATCTTTGGAGGGAGTTGAAAATCCGTGTTGCCCAGCGACAGCCCCAAAACATTACTGCACTAGAGGAGATCTGCATGGAGGAATGGCCCAAAATACCCGGCAACAGTTGTGAAAACCTTGTGAAGACTTACAGAAAACGTTTGACATCTGTCATTGCCAACAAAGGGTGTATAACAAAGTATGAGATGAAATTTTGTTATTGACCAAATACTTATTTTCCACCATAATTTGCAAATAAATTCTTTAAAAATCCTACAATGTGATTTTCTGGATTTCCTCATTTTGTCTCTCATAGTTGAGGTATACCTAAGATGAAAATTACAGGCCTCTCTCATCTTTTTAAGTGGGAGAACTTGCACAATTGGTGGCTGACTAAATACTTTTTTTCCCCACTGTATATACATGAAGAATTCAGATGCAATAGCATCTTAGTGCCGTCTGCCGCTAAATACAATTTAAAATTGATTGATTGATTGATTGATTGGTTGATTGATTGAGTCGTTCAGTCAGTAATGTGAGACACACCTAAAATATATATATTTGGGAATTAAAACTAGCAGTCTTTTGTTAATGTTAATACTTTTTTTACATTGTTAATGTTTTTGCATTTACTTTACCATTTTGTTCATGTTAAAACTTTTGCATATTTTTGGGGAATTTGTGAGAGTATTAATAGATTTTTGTTTACTTTGTACAATACACATGTTTTGCTCTTTCTTGGGTCACCACCATCAGGGTCATGAGGACAAACCATTTGAGAACCACCGTCTTATAATGTACTGATAGTCATATGCACAACTTACATACAGTCTCCTTAGACGTGCTAATGTTCTCTCAACAGCGACTCTCCCAATGGGATCAGAACTAGAGTAGCTCTTCTTTAGAGGTTAATTAAGATTAATTGAATATATCTAACTCTTCTCTCCAGAGAACCAATGACTGCACTCAAGATTGATCTTTCTTTCCTCTATCATACCACTCCAGACCTTGCAGGGTTGCCCAGGTTACCTTTCTCAAGTTTGGAATGAAGGACACACAAATAACAATGTGAAAGCCAAGCATGTGCTGCAGTCCATCCTCTGCGGCCCCATTCATTACTGGCAATAACATCTGCTTTGGTGATCCGATCACAAGTGGTCAGTAAAGACAGATTGGCATTTACACCTGGCATTAACATGTCTCAAATGCACTTCAAGTGAACACTTGGGATTGGATTTCGTTGAGTCTCTGATTTCATGACATTTCACTTTACATCAGCACATCACAGTGCGTTCATGTCACACATGCTGAGAAGAGGTATATGTGGTTCTCTATAAATACAATTTCAGATGTGCTTTCTGAGCCCCAGAATGTGATTTCAGTGATCCGATCACATGTTTACAAGATGGATCTTCATACCAGGTGTAAATGAAGCACAGTCGAGAAACTTCATTCATTCATTAAAGAAGCCCATAATAATGTTTCATATAATGGCTCATCAAGCAAAACCCATCTCTTCAGAAAGTGTCGAACAAACAGAAATTAATGTGTTTTTAATGTGCAATCTATTTTGATGAACGTCTCGGTTACGTATGTAACCCTCGTTCCCTGAAGGAGGGAACAGAGACGTCACGTCGGAGGACCGACGAAATTGGGATCTCGCTTAGAGGGACCAATCTACTTCGAGTGTAAACTAAACGAGCCAATGCACATTGGCATGCGATTATTGCATCCAGCTGCTGCTGATCACAGCGTGAGTATAAGTAGGCAGCAGGTGCAGCGCATATTCAGGTTTTCGCTGAGGAGCCGAGCCGGTGACCCGGCCGCTCAGCGGTGGTACAGGAGCTGTGGCGACGGGACGTGACGTCTCCGTTCCCTCCTTCAGGGAACGAGGGTTACATACGTAACCGAGACGTTCCCTTTCAGTCGGTCACTCCGAGCCACATCGGTGACCGACGAATTGGGATTCCTACCAAAGGGCCACAGCTACTGCCCCTTCCCGTGTCCTGTGGAAGCCACCTGCACCCATACTTTTTGGCGTAGGCCAGGGCCTCACCAGAGGACCAACTACTGCTACTATGGCACTACCCACTAAGTAGACTGGATAACACTGGGAAACGTACACGTTCTACTTGGAACAGGGACGTTACAGAAACTCCAACCTTCCCGAAGGAGGTTTCGGAAGCAATACACATATGAACATCCCTTAGGTGCATATGGAAGAATGGAGGTGATTGAACCCTCTTGGAATGGCAGAAGTCTGCCGGGGAAACACGGGCTCAAAGCTATACCATGGACTTTACACATATGAGAACCACTTAGGCCTCTACATATGGAAACCAGCCCTCTAATGGTTACGGATTCATCGAGTGAAGGCCTGGCGCAGGACGTTCCGCCACGTCTGGCTGCCGAGGGGACGGAGGAACACAACAGGGTCTACTGTATGGACTCTCTGGAGTGATTTTGCAAGCCGACCCGAAGCCGGGGCCTCTCAGTGCTTCTACCCGTTTGAGGTGAGAACACAGGAGGATACCGGCTCCACACAAAGGCTATAGAATCTAGCGAATGTGTTAGGGGTCGCCCAGCCCGCAGCCCTACAAATATCTGTCAGCGAGGCGCCACGAGCCAGCGCCCAGGAAGATGCAACACCTCTAATTGAGTGAGTTCGCACCCTGAGCGGGCAGGGCACACCCTGTGACTGATAAGCCAGGGTGATGGCATCCACTATCAAGTGGGCCATCCTCTGCTTTGAGATGGCATTCCCCTTCTGCCACCTCCGTGACAAAGAGTTGGTCTGAGGTCCTGAAGCTTTGCGTCTGGTCTACGTAGCACCTTAAGGCTCGGACAGGACAGAGCAAAGCTAGGGCTGGGTCTGCCTCCTCCGAGGGCAGCGCTTGGAGGTTCACCACCTGATCCCTGAAGGGAGTAGCGGGAACCTTGGGCACGTAGCCGGGCCGGGGCCTCAGGGTTACCTGGGAATCAGCCGGCCCGAACTCTAGGCACGAATCGTTGACCGAAAATGCGTGCAGGTCCCCTACCCTCTTGATAGAGGCCAATGCCAGCAGGAGCAAAGTCTTCATCGAGAGGAACTTCAGCTCCACTGCTTGTAAAGGCTCAAATGGGGCCTGCTGTAGTGCTTTGAGCACTAGAGTCAGGTCCCAAGAGGTTATAGAGGGGGGCCGTGGAGGATTTAACATTCTCGCCCCCTTAAGGAACCTGACGACTAGGTCATGCTTCCCCCACGACCTCCTTCTCCGGGGTCGTGGTTAGCAGCGATCGCGGCGACATGAACTATAAGGGTGGAGGGAGACAGCCTTCGCTCCAGCCCCTGCTGCAAGAAGGACAGCACAACTCCGATCGGGCATCTCCGGGGGTCTTCTCGGCGAGAAGAACACCACTCAACGAACAGGTTCCACTTCAAGTGTAGGCGTGTCTCGTAGACGGTGCTCTCGTGAAGTGATGGTGTCAACTACCTCTTACGGTAGGCCACCAAGAACCTCTGCGTCCCGTCCAGGAACCAGACATGAAGTTTCCAAAGGTCTGGACGCGGGTGCCAAAGGGTACCCCGTCTCCGAGTCAGTAAATCCTTACTCAGAGGAATCGGCCAGGGAGGGGCTGTCGCGACGAGCATGAGTTCCGGGAAACAGGTCCAGGTAGGCCAATAGGGTGACACCAACAGGACCTGCTCCTCGTCCTCCCTTACCTTGCACAGCAACTGTGCAAGAAGACTCACTGGGGGAAACGCATACTTGCGAAGGCCCCGAGGACAGCTGTGTGCCAGTGCGTCCGTGCCGTGTGTTCCCTCGGTCAGGGCGAAGAACAAATGGTAGTGAGAGGTTTCTGGAGAGGCAACAGGTCTACCTGAGCGGCTCCGAAAACGTCCCCAAACCAGCTGAACCGTCTGGGGATGCAGTCGCTATTCTCCCAGGAGCGCAGCTCGGGACAACTCGTCGGCTGCCCGGTTGAGCAGCCCAGGAATGTGAACAGCACGAAGCGACCTCAGATGCTTCTGACTCCAGAGGAGGAGGTGGCGGGCAAGTTGCGATAAGCGACGGGAGCGCAGACCACCTTGTCGGTTGATGTACGCAACGGCCGCTGTATTGTCCGTGAGGACCAGTACATGCTTGCCTCGTAAGAGCCCTTTGAGACTGCCCCTGGCAAGGTGCACTGCCAGCAACTCGAAGCAGTTGATGTGCCAGTGCAGTCGGGGCCACGTCCAAACCCCTGACACTGCAAGCCCGTTGTACGCGGCCCCCCAGCCGGTGGTTGAGGCATACGTGCAAACCACAGAATGCCTGGAGACCTGCTCCAGGGCACTCCTGCCCGGAGGAACGCAAGGTCTGACCACGGGGTGAAGGTTTGGCGGCAGGCCGGTGTCACCTGGACCCGGAAGGTGCCGCGTTGCCACGCCCACCTCGGGACTCGGCCATGGAGCCGGTGCTGCAGCGGTCTCATATGGAGTAGCCCCAGTGGCGTGACTGCCGCCGTGGCCGCCATATGCCCCAGGAGCCTCTGAAACAATTTCAGTGGGACCGCCATCCTGCTCTTGAATGTATTCAAGCAGTTCAACACCGACTGAGCACGTTCCTGCGTGAGGCGTGCTGTCTGTTCGACCGAGTCCAACTCCATACCGAGAAAAGAGATCCTCTGCGTCGGGGAGAGTTTGCTCTTTTCCCAGTTGACCTGAAGGCCCAACAGGCTGAGGTGTGAAAGCACCAAGTCCCTGTGCTCGCACAACTGATCCTGAGACTGGGTGAGTATGAGCCAATCATCGAGGTAGTTGAGGATGCGAATGCCATGCTCTATGTGGAACAAGGGATGCCTCCGTAACTTTCGTAAGACACGGGGCGACAGGGACAGCCCGAAGTGCAGGACCTTGTACTGGTATGCCCGCCCCTCGAACGCAAACCGCAGGAATGGCCTGTGGCGCGGAAGGATCGAAACATGAAAGTACGCGTCCTTCAGGTCGATCGCTGCGAACCAGTCTTGGGGACGGATACACCTGAAAGTGCATTTCTGCGTGAGCATCTTGAACGGGAGCCGGTGAAGGGCCCGGTTCACGACGCGCAGGTCCAAGATAGGTCTCAACCCACCGCCTTTCTTGGGTACAATAAAGTAAGGGCTGTAAAAACCCGACCTCATATCGGCTGGAGGAACAGGCTCTATCGCGTCCTTCGCCAGTAGAACTGCGATCTCCACACGCAAGACAGGAGCATCATTCGCCTTCACTGATGTGAAGCGGATGCCACTGAACTTGGAGGGATGCCGGGCGAACTGAATCGCATAGCCGAGCATGACGGTTCGACGGAGCCATCGAGACGGGTTGGGTAGCTCTAGCCAGGCTCCCAGACGCCGGGCAAGTGGCATCAACGGAACTACAGGAGTACCCGCAGCGGGGCAGCGTGAAAGAAAGCAGGGACCCGGCCCGGGCGTCTAGTAGCAGGTCCGAGGCGGGGTCTGAGTGTGTGAAACACTGACCTGCGTTTGAGCAGAGGTTGCGTGGGTAGTCCGTTGGTTCGTCCTCCCGATCCGCCCCCTGCTGCACACTGGCGAGAGAGGAGGGTGAGTGTGAGACGTACTAGATCGTCCACAACCCCCCATCCCCTAAGGGGACCCAGAGAAAGAAGAAATTGCTCTTTCGTCGAGAATTTGGGTACCACTGACCGAGAGGTCATTGGTGGAAAAAGATTCTCCGCCCGGCCCTCCTCTGGGGGAGGGAGTGGTGTGCTCACCATCTCTCGAAGAGCTGGTCCCTCCACCTCTGGGTTGCCCGTTTCAGGGCCTCTTGCTCTTTTGCCTGCCACCAGGTTTGGCGGGGGCCTGGAAGAGCGGGGCGGCTGCCCTGCGACCGGCTCCAAGGCACAGCTTTGCTGGAGGCCGCAGGAACTCTGCTCTTGTTTTGGCGGTGGCAGGGGGCCACCCTCGGCGACGGCAGCAGCTGCACACCGGCAGGATGTACCTGATGGCCTCAGTCTGCTATGGTCAACGGAGAACCGCTGGGCAAGTTCTCCAACGTGTCGACGACAGGCGGGCCTGGGACGTTCAAGAATCGTGTCTTGTCCGTCTCGCGCAAGTCAGCCAGTCACAGCCAGAATTGGCGCTCACGGACCACCATAGTGGACATCGCACGAACCAGAGACCGCACCGTAACCTTCGTCGCTCGTGGCGCGAGGTTCCGCCGCGGTGCGGAGTTCTCTCTGAAATTCCGGGTCGTGACCACCCTCGTGCATGTCCCTCAGTGCCTTGGCCTGGTGCAATTGCAATCACGCCGTAGCGTTGTAAGGCGGAGGCGCTCTCCACCGGGCCGTATAAGCATCGCTGGCCAGATGAGTACCTACAGACCCGGGAGGGAAGGCACGGTTCTCCCTGCCGGTTGGAGGGGGTATTAGGACACAACTGCATCGCAAACCGACCGCTCCACCGGGGGGACCCATGTAACCCCTGAATGCTAGCCATTATGTATGGATCGATCCAAGGCCTTGCTACGTCCCGGAGGAGGCAGCGCGCCGAATCTTACTCTCAGAAAGCTATGGCTCACACTACGATGCGCTAATCGACATCCGATCGTCGGGGGGAGCCTCGGAAGAAATAGGTGGTACCCCCTGGAAGGGTCCAGCCCGCTCTTCCTGAGAGCTCCGCTGTTTCGAAGTGCCGGTGGGCTTGGGCATCCACGGAGGGGAATTCCTCTCCGTGACCGTAAGACCAGTCCGCCCATCGCTAGAAGAAGGACGCCCCCGGCTGCCACCAGAGGGAACCCAAGATCTAGGCGGTGGCACGGGCACTCTGCCCCCTTGCAGGGAACGGAGTCCGGTCCGCAACTCCGAGAAGGTCATACCCCCGCAATAGGAGCATGAGCCATCCACGAAAGCCAACTCAGCGTGCTTCATGCCCAGGCACGAAAGGCAGCGATCGTGACCATCACCCAGCGCCAGGTAACGACGCATCCAGAAACGCCAGGGTGATACATTGTCTATAGCAAGACCCACAACGTCTTTATAAAGACGTAACGTCAAGATTGCCAAGCAACGTCTTCTTTAGAAAGACGCACCCGAAATTGCTCTTTTTAGGGGAAAAAGCTCTTTTAGCATGCTGAAACGCACAGGGGATATGGCTGCCTGCAACACAAACAGGGGTAGTGCAGCCTGATATGTGCAACCCACTCAACACGGGAAACCACCAACGCTGAAGCGCCGTCCGCCAACACGAAGAGCTCTCCAAGAGCGTGCTGAACTCGTTCAGTCTTCTCTCCGTAGAGTCGTCAGGAGCGGAACGATGTGTCGCTCGGCTCCGAAGCGAAAAGTTGATATGCGCTGCATCTGCTGCCTACTTATACTCACTCTGTGATCAGTGGCAGCTGGATGCAATAATCGCATGCAAATGTGCATTGGCTCGTTTAGTTTACAATCGAAGTAGATTGGTCCCTCTAAGCGAGATCCCAATTTCGTCGGTCCTCCGACGTGACGTCGAGAGTGACCGACTGAAAGGGAACTATAATTCCTCCTTGACTTGGAAAACACGACTTGCTATTTCATTCTTCAACTACTGTTACACACAATCATCAAAAGCAATTGAACAAATTGTGTCGCTAACTTCGAAATACGTGAACAATTTAGCAGTTGTGATGGTACTTAGCATTGTTTTTCTGTCCCCTAAGAGCATGGCATTAAGTGTTTTAACAGCTCTAGTGTGGAATCAGAATTAGTGACGTTCTAAAAAAAAGCAAACATCCCCGAGAGATTCTCCTCAGCAAGCGTTTAGTAGAGTATTTGCATACTTTAATGGATCCATTTTGCTAAATGTGTTTATTTTCTGAAACCCCTTTCATCACTAAGATTATAAATGGATGTTGTTTGCAAATTGGCAATAACATAAATGCTTGATGATTTAGGGGATTTGTATGGGGACCTACATTCACATGTAGTTCCTACATTCACAAGGAACTTTGAATTTGACTCTTTCAAAATAATGTATCTGGTTGAAATGAAATGCTTTGACATGCAAAGATAAAAAGTAGCTGTCCTACAATGTAGATGTTGATCAAATGTATTAGTTGTGCACTGACACTTCAATCAGTCAATGAACATTAATACCCAGACATTTTAGCTGAAAATGTCCTTTAGCATGAGATACTCCGCTCACACTTGAATAAAATCAAAAATGATTTAATTAAATATATAGATTAATTAAATGTATAACCATTTTAGCAGCACTACAAATAGTTGCATTCATGCATAATACATGAGCGAATATTTGTATTACAATTTTACATATTTATTTTAAATAATATTATTTTAATGTTAAGTTCTAAAAGCCAAAATAATATCTCTAAAATATGTCAAAAGTTCAAAAGATGAGTTTTAATTGACTTTTTTTTATTGTTTGCAAACAGGACCAGACAGAATCTGCAGATCTTCTGTATGCAACTGTAAATGTGCATGGATGTAAACCATTGAGAGGCATCAACCAGGGTTTTTATTATTAGCTGAAAGCATATTTACCAAAAAGTATCCAAAATGGCACTAATTACCCAACATTTCTACTAAACAATAAATGTTAATGATCATGAATAAGCTTTAATGGTCTTGGTCATAGAGTGAGAAGATAATAATCAAATAAAATAATCTATAAGTAAGCGATCCTGCATGATATCTCATATCTCAGCTCAATATCTTGTTCCAGCATGAGACAGATAATATGAAGATTCCAGAGAGAAAACAAGGACATACTGGGAATGAATCCACAGCTTCCTCGGGGAACGGAAGAGCAAGTAAACAGACCAGAATCAGTAATACAGGACAGTAAATATTAGCACAGCAGCAAAGGGGATGAAAAGAGTGAAGAGATGGATCATAGTATGTATCTATTATTCATCAGCAGTCTCAGTTCATTTCCTACATCTTATCTTGGTTGATCTATTTTTGTGTATTACCTAAACTCATCTTATTTTTTTATTTTTATGTATGTATTTTTTTAACAAAAAAATGTTGGAAAAGGCTATTTACTCAAACTCCGGCCACTATTGACAAAATTACAAAAGAAACATGTCTGGTAACAGTAGCAGTGGTGTGGAGAGTAAGGACCCTGAATTGAGTTTTTCACAAATCCGAACTGAGGTTGTTGTTTTTTTTCAATCCCTTCTTTATGAATTCCCATCTCATATCAGATGAAATAGGCATTTATTTATTTCAACATGGTTATGGGTCATGCAAGGTTGGGCTTTAGGGACAGGGACAAGTGTGGTCCCAAATAAAGCAGCATCCAGTTATGATTTGAATAAACATACACTGAATATGCTGTTAATGCTGCATAGTGTTTTATAATTTACTAAAATATACCAAGATGTTAATGGTATCTGCCACTATTTGCACTAAGTATAAATACCATCTAACGCCATTTACCGCTATTTCCAGTTAGTGCAAAAACCCATCTGCTCTTTTGATTTATTTACCTAATATGATGTTTGATTCTGTTGTTTATCATCTTCATATGGTGTGCTATAGTGATTTCTTCTTGTTTTGTTCGTTAAGCTTAATTTAAATCAAGCTTCTTACACCACACTGCACATAAATAACCAAACAGTACTAACACACTGAGATTTGTTTTTTTTTTGTCTCTTTTTTTTCTTTCTTTTATCTCACTCAAGCGCACACAACAAATGTCACATTCATTTGAAGAAATCACACCATCTTCCAGGTGCTGTTTCCTCTAGTTAGTGTGGTTTCCTGTTTCTTTGTCATTTGTGATTGTGATAATAGCAGTAGGCTTAAAATAAATAAGCCACTGAATGATAAATCGAGTGCAAGATGTTAACAAGATGAAGATTCAACTTTGTTTTAGAAGTTAAAGAACACAAGCTGTTTTTAAACTATCGTTGGCTACATTTCAAACAAGGATAATTGGAAAAATCCACCTGTGGTGACATTTCTGCAAATTCTGTGTTCTGTGCATCTTGCATGTTTTGTGACACTTTCAAAGTAAAATGGTTAGTGAGTGGTGCTAAAGTGTGTTTTATCGGAAACAGAGCTTAAATGGTGATACAGATGATATGTGAAATAAAAAAAACACATTTGCTATAACAACCATGCTATTTTAGCTTGCTTTGAGCTTTTATAGGACTCGTAAGTGCTCTGCATCACAAGTGCAATGTTGTACCGGGTGCGCTACCGAGCAATTTTACCATGTCAGAAAAGCCATCCATCCAAAGCGGGGTTATATGATGCAAATATCAAATATATTATTATCAAATCCACACGGTGGTAAAAGTGTTTTGAGGTCACAACATACTGTACTATTGTGCAAGGAGCTGCACGAAAATAGCACCGTGTCGTAACCAGACGCGGTGCGACAAGATTCCAGTGACAAGCAATTTGACTGTGCACACCAGATGCGACGAGACACGACTGTACAACGCGACAGAATCTATCAAATATCACAGCCAATCAGAACCGTGTGTGGGCGGGCTCTCTCTGGAAGAACTCTGCACTCACAAAATGTACGTTTATGATTTAATCAAAAAAAAAACAAACCCTTTTGAACATTTATTACAGTTTTGTTTTTTGATTGCTAACCCGCATTCTGAAACATTCACTTTTTCTCACAACTAACACACAATCTCAAAACTACACACACCATCTTCTGGGGGGGAAGTCATGGCCTAATGGTTAGAGAGTTGGACTCGTAACCCAAAGGTTGTGGGTTCGAGTCTTGTACCGGCAGGGATTGTAGGTGGGGGGAGTGAATGTACAGTGCTCTCTTTCCCACCTTCAATACCATGACTGAGTATGGTATTGAAGAGCAAGGCACTGAACCCCCAAATGCTCCCACTGGTTGGTGTGTGTGTGTGTGTGTGTGTGTTTGTGTGTGTGTGTACACATGTCCTTTGGATGGGTTAAATGCAGAGCCTAATCAAGTATGGTTCACCATACTTGGCCACATGTCACTTCACTTCACTTCCCACTTGTGTTCAAAAACATGTTCTGTGTTTTGTCAGACTCAACGTTGGCCTCAGAGATACTCAAACCGTCAATACACACACTACTTCCTGCCTAAGCACTCTAGTGATATCATTCAAACACTGGTAACAAAACCTCCTTTTGGAAACAGGAATCCTTTTGCTAGCCATGACTATACATTAATACAACATAAACAGCTGGTTCGATACAGTAAAATTCGCATAACTGTAAGAAAAGTTTTACTTTCATTTAACTACTGTGAAGAGATCTTAACAGAGATAAAGCACTAGCAAGAAAAGTTCAAAACCAAAACAGAATATACAGTAACCACACATTGGAATCTACCGTCAGTTCTGTAAATAATAAATTTCATTCATTCCTTTATTCCTCATCCGTCTGCCATTGCATCACAGTAGTGGTAGGAATCCGTATTTGTTATAGCAGTTTCTTAGTCTTCTGACAAAAGACTTCTCTGCCTCCCCTATACAATCGTCTCTCAGTTCTGCACAATAACAGTACATACAATAATTCACAGTAATGAGTTGAGTGTGCACACATGTCTACGTATTTACTGTACATAGAATAAGAGTGTATGTACTGTAATTATATTGTATGTGAAAGTATTATTGAAACCTTGTAGATGAGCCTGTAGGCCAACTTCCCTCATGGTCAGTCCATGCAGAAGAACATGCGCAGCTATAGTGCTTTGTATTTCATCAGGAGGTAATGACCTTTGACCTCATCCCCTTCATGTTTATTTTCCCCTCCAATTCCTCTTTGTCTCCCACTACCAGTATTAATTTTCCAAAACTCATAATCACTCATGCTCTTGTTCATATCATCCTGAGATTCTGACCTGTGTGTCATCAGTTTTGCTACTGAATGTTCACACATGGATAAACATGCACTGTTTGAGTTCATTTTTTGATGCTTGAGTTAATTATATTGTGCGTTTGTGTTTTCTAAATGAGAACATGGTTAAACCTGTGCAAAATGATGGCGTTTTTGTGTAGAGTTTTGCAGAAAAATTGGAACGTGTGTGCAAACAGGTGAAATGTGTTAACAGTTTTGAGAAACATGTCTTTGTTTCGAGAACTGTATGAATGTTTTGGAAAACTGGGCCAAATGAATCAGTTATAGTGTGTTAGCAATCGAGAAAAACTGTAAATGTATATATACTGAGTGACTGATACCATATTTGTTATGGAATACACTTTTTGCTTCACATTGAGATCTTTATCCTTATCGTTTTCATAATTTGTATGTTGTAGGTTGTTCCATATCTGTTATTTTATGCTCATTAAGGTAAATTTAGTCAAATTGGCCAGTTTTTGTGTCTAAATAGAACAAAAATTGGTCCCTTTTTAGTGACACATTTATTTGGCATTCAGCGGCTCATATTCCCTGCATCAAAGACCACAGCAGTCAATAATGCGGCTTCCTCTGACAATACGCATCACAGAGTGACCAAACATACACAAACACACTCTTATGATGCACTCAATGGCAAATGGCATGTCATGTTCTACAGTGTGTGTGTGTGTGTGTGCGCGCAACAGGACAAAGTAGAAGAGAGGAGAGGACAAACTTCAAATGAGGCGAGTGAAGTAAATGTGAAAATAAATGGAGTGATAAAAAAAATGGAGCAAAGTAGAATTGTGCAAAGCCATTAAGGAGAGAGAAGAGAACAGGAAATGAAAAAGATGCCAACTTTTGATGTGTGTGTGTGTGTGTGTGTGGTGTTTTCTGAGCGTAGTTATGAAAAAGACGTGATTACTCTCTCATGACTCTCTCTCTGTCTTTCTTTCTGTGTCCTCGTGTGTGTGTGTGTGGTGTGTGGGTGTGTTGTGTGTGTGTGTGTGTGTGTGTGTGTGTGGTGTGGTGTTGTCTGAGCTGTAGTTCTTGATAGAAAGACAGGGATGGATCTCTCAGTATCTCCTTTCTGTGTGTCTGTGTCTCTGGGTGTGTGTGTGTGGTGTGTTTGTGTGTGTGTGTGTCTGACTGTATTAGTGATAGAAAGACAGTGATGACTCTCTCAGTATCTCTCTCTCTGTCTGTCTGTCTGTGTCTCTGTGTGTGTGTGTGTGTGTTGTCTGAGCTGTAGTTATTGATAGAAAGACAGTGATGACTCTCTCATTATCTCTCTCTCTGTCTGTCTGTCGGTTTCTCCTTTTGGTGTGTGTGTGTGTGTGTGTGGTGTGTGTGTGTGTTTGTCTTAGCTGTAGTTATTGATAGAAAGACAGTGATGACTCTCTCAGTATCTCTCTCTCTGTGTGTGTTGTGTGTGTGTGTTGTGTGTGTGTTTTGCGCGTGCAGGTACGGATCAGAAAAGTTCAGGGAGTGTGTGCAGGAAAGAAGGTCTAGAACAGCATGAGGGCAAGTGAATGATGACATGATTTCATTTTCAAGTCATGCACCCTCAATGCCAAGAGAGGCCTTAAAGGGGTCCTATTATGCAATTTCAAATTCTTCATTTTGTTTTTGGGGTGTACTAGACTTCTCTCATGCTTGGTGGTTCGAAAAACACATTGTTTTTCCACATAATTAACATTATTACAATACCTTTCTCCCTAGCCTGGCATGAACGGCTCGATTAGTTACGGGTTTGATGAATGCCCGCCTTCCGAAAAATGAAATGTGTTTTGATTGGTTAGCTGTCCCAGTGCGTTGTGATTGGTGAACAGCTTAGACGGAGTTTCACTACTGCCCCGCCCCTTGCCAATACAGCAAGTTCCGTCTGCTCTGGATGGCGTCAATATTGCCATATCAATTTGAGCCGGCTTCAGACCTCGAGAATATTGAACAAGAGGATTGCGGAGAACCTTTGCACGCACGAATATTGCAAGAAACATTAGACTTGTAACTGGGTCGATAGACGATGGCATCCCAATACCGTTTTCGGAAATAGAATGATGTGTATACGTACGGAACCCGAACCCCTAAAGGGAATAAATACGAGATGGTAGGGAAAAAAAATTCTTAAAAAAAATATATATATTTCAATATTTTCCCTCGCAGTTATATCATTGGGTAATTATGCTGTAGGCCTATATAAATTATTATTTATATAGGCCTACTTTTTATGCCTAGCATTGAAACTGCTTTTGAGTGCACGATTGCTTTTTAGTTTCACTTACACTTTCGAGATCCGCGATCGCACGTACTCTGTTTATACAATGGAGCAGCACTACTTACCACACATTTTACAAAATTAGATGTTTTGTCAGTGGTGCTCAGAATCTACAAATCATTTGCCATCATCCTCAGTCATCCCTCCTTACTCTGATTATGTGGTAAGTGAAATCTTATTCGGTAATTTAACAGGCAAACGTTAGCAATCGTTATTTGTTTTCCGTGCATTCTGAATACAGATTCACGCTTTGGGCACACCCCCACCCGCTGAAAAATAACTGCATTTACTATGTACAGATAAGTGCAACGGTAATATGTATTATGTTTATTTCAAAAATTCAAAAGTTACTGTAAATATGCATTGCTGTCAATTTTAATAGTTATGAATTACTTTACGTATTACAAAACATGAAGCACATCTTCTTCTTCTTCTTCTTCATCGTCTCGTCTGATGCATTCACTCAACCAAGCTTCTAACCACAACCTCGCCCCTCCCCACCCCCCACCCATTCGAATTTCTGTAGGCAGGAATATTTTTAATGATATTCTAATGGGCCACTTTGTAACATCACAAAACCCCGGAAAACAACGCTGTAGTCCGTTGTAGTTCTTGAAAAGATTTTTTTACAAAAAAAAAAACAAAATATCTCCCTTTGGAGTGGACTTTGAGATTTGTAACTTTGTAGATCTTTTTATGCCCAATCATACACACTACACACTGACTAAAATTCAAAAAGTGAAAAAACATAATAGAACCCTTTTAAACACTCACACTGAATGGTAAAATGACTTAACAAGAGGTCAACATGACCCGCACTGCTGAATCCATCAATCAAAACTGAAACTTGTATCTAATATATATATATAATATATAGCTCGTATTTGTACAAAAAACACTAAGTTCTGTTTATTATTAGCCTGCACTTTATTATAAGTGGTCTGCCGCTTTAAATGGTTGTGCTCTTTAAAGCAGGATGAATTCTGATGGATTTTGAAAGTGATTTCAATGATATTGTTCCTCAGTGTTTTTGTTGTTATAGTTGTGATGTGGATTCTGCTTTTCTTCTAAATTTAGAACGATTTTTAATGCAATATCTTTATCGTTATTATTATAGTTATCATTCTTGGTGTGAACAGGTCTTTGTACAGCTTGTACATTTGAACAGAATTGCTTTTTACAAGTTCAGTGAACATAGTTGAATAAATATTTATGATTAAGACCACATTTACCTTTTCTTTTTTTCTTTCGCCAATGAAAATACTCCCACTATGGCCAAAGCCTCAGGCTTAAAGTTCCACCAAGAAACACACAGCCTGAAAGCCTGTAATAAACACTGAAAGTCAGAATATAACTGTTATTAGTGAATTGACATGATTAAAACATGAGGGCGAGTGATTGACGACAGGTTTCATTTAACAGTCATGTAAAAAGAGGCCTTAAACACTTACACTGACGAGTTACCAGATCACCGTCCCATGTGAAAATGACCTAAAAGAGGTCAACATGACCCGCACTGCTGAATCCATCAATCAAAACCGTCGCATTGCCTCCTGATCTCCAACTTGCCCTCTGCAGCGCGACCCCGAGCCAAGTCAGCTGCCGGATAACCGTGGCTCTCAGACGGTGTGCTGGGAGAACAGGTGGACTCTGGTGCGAACAAACATACGCACCTGTTCCGAGAGATGGACAACCGGTGTCAGCTGCACAAGGTCACTCCCATGCTAGATGGGGTCAAAGCAAGGCACGAACTAAAAGTAAAAGTTGCAAGGACTTGCATAATAACGCCGACAATACAGTGTCAGTGAATGCCGGGCAGAATAGGATTGTTGCGGGTGTTTGCAACAGAAAGACTTGACAAGTAATGCTGTAGGAGTGTGATGTAATTAGAAGCTAACACAGTGGATGTGCTTATTAAGGAGCACCAATTGCACACACATTCAATACACTCCGTCATGAGAAGATGCGTTCAGCACAAGCTATTGTTCTGTTGTGAATAGCCTATATGATTAAAACTGTAACTCAAAAACTCATGCGGGTCACGTCTTATGACTTTAAATTGGTGGGAAAGCAGTGAACAGCTTTGTTAAAATGAGGACGAGTAAATGATGACAGATCTGTCATTACAGGGTGTTTCTTTAAAGTCGATATGAAATTAAAATTCACTATCTATTTTCTTGATCCATCGGTGAAGCAACTGACTTCTCTTCGGTTATGTATGCAACACTCCATGCTCCAATCATTTAGTCATATTTAACCCCATTATTTCCTTAAAATTGACTACAAGCTCGCATTTAGCTGTTCTGCCTCCAGCCCAGGTTTGTTAGTTAACTAAAACTAAAACATAATATTGCTGAATAAAAGTATTAATTTAGTTAAAAAAAAAACTTTTGAACAATAGTATATGCACACAGGAATGAATAATGTTTTCAAGCTCTTTGCACATTTTGACAAACTTACAGCATGATTGGAAAAGGCATACAATGAAAATTTTCTGGTCACGAGTGATATTTACCTCTGCTTTTCTTTGTACGAGTGAACAAACATTTTAAGACACTTTATTGTACTCATTGCTTAGTTTAACATTTCATAAAATATTTAGATAGGAAGTCTAGTTCTGGGAAAAGGCTAAAACAATCAAATCGACGCATAAAAGGTATTTGAAAAGCAGCAAAAAATAACTCATGCTACAAAGTTTCCAATAAAGGTTTAATGTGAACATCATATAACAATTTATTAGTTATAAATAAAAATGTAGCTGCAAGCAGCGATTGCAGGGTTCAATCGCTTTAAGGCATTTTAGCACATACAAAAAAACCCATTATGTTTTATTTAGTAAGCCTGTAGCCACCTAAATCAATGATTAAATGGAGCATGTCTGGCAATTCCATTGGAGTCCATAAAAGTTTGCATGGTATCTTTGCAATGGCACGTCGCATGCGTTCAGCTGTTTTCATGAAGGTCTACGCTAAATTGGGCCCAAAAAAGGGCTTTTTCAACACTATCATGTGATTTGCCATCGATATACAGTGTTTTGTAGCTTTTTGACATTTATAGGGCTACCGATGGGCCGATATCCATAAAAGTTTGCATGCTTCTTTGCAATGGCACGTCGCATGCACTCAAATGATTTTGTAAAGGAGCAAGGGCTTGGAAATACATGCTTGGAAAATGTGATATCACCCCCCAGTGGTTGATTTCTTTCAAATTTCTCACAGACCTTAAGGGGCGTGAGTCAAAGAGACCCACCGAGTTTCGTTCCGATTGGCCTTCGTTAACCCTGTCTAATAGGTCCTTGAACTTCATTGGCCAATGGCGGCCATGTTTTTCAAGATACACAAACATGCTCAAAGACAGCCGTGGCTCTTTGGACACAGACAATGCATGTGAATTTTCAAGTCAATCAGACTAACGGATGTGTAGTTATAGCAGTTTTAAGGTTTTTGTCCTATTATAGAGCCAGACTACACAGTAGCCAGACTCCATGTTTTTTCTCATGTGACCTCAGATCGAGCTCTTACATATGTGTATCCACTTTTGATGTGAATACCTCATTCTGTAGAAAGGTTAGCCATTTTAGGAAAAGTGGCCCCACCTCTTTCAAAAGTTGTGCTGTCCCTTTGCGACAGTGAGTGGAAAACTAAGATTGTAGAATTTAGAATTATTGATATTCACTCTCCAGAGAATCTTTCTGCACTGGTTTGGTTCTGATTGGGTGGAAAACTAGACGCGTTCACAAAGCAGTGTTCAAAAATCCAAAATAGCCAAAAATGTCACCAGGATGGCAATCAAATTCATCTTGAGCCAAGGATTTCAGTGATATACAACTTGGTCTGCATCAGCTATTTGGAGTTATGGCTTTTCCGTTTTCATCGCTGTAGCGCCTCCATAAGGCTGATTGGGGCGAGCCTTGGTGACATTGTAAAAGGGATGGGTACTACAATCCCTCAAAGTTTCAGGTCTCTACGCTTTACGGTTTGGTCTGCCGATCACTTTTAAGTCAGAATGGTGATCTTGATCGTAACAATTGCAGTAGGGTTTCCGCACTATGCGCTTGAACACCTAAAAAAAAAAAAAAAAGAGCTGACAACAAAGAGAAACACTCCTCTAATCACTGCGGAGGTTTTTTTGGCATTTATGTGTGGCATTTATTCCACTGGTGGACTGACATGATCCACTGCCGTTCTGAATCATTCAGCTGTGCTCTTTATATCAGACATCAGACTGATACTGTGCATATATTTCCAGTCAATTGTGGTCATTTACTTCTACAACAACAGTAATTATCATCGTATCCAATGGCATTCAAGCTGATGCTGCCATGGACATCCACAGAGAACACGAGAAGCTTCATAAAGTCTTTTTCGGCTCTTCAGAGCTGGTTTAAAATCTAAGAATGAATTGGTGAAATGCGTATATCTGTTATATCAGCAGGATCTCAGAGGAGAGTACAAACAGACAGCGCTGGAGGAGACGCAGCATGTGGAAGCCATGAGGAAAATGATTTGATTCAAATCCCCAAACTCAACACATATACTGGGAACATGTGCATGCGTCAGAACATGTAATATAATTCCCATCACACACTCCAGAGCCAGTGGTGCTAGCGCTGGGTAACACTGGAAATGTTAAGGCCTGAAATAAACAAAAAAGAGCAGCAAACACAGCGGGCTCGGTTTAATGAAACCTTGAATGTTGTGAGCCATGTGTTACATTTCAAAGCAACTACAGTAGATTCAGATACAGCATCGTTCAAACGCTGCATAAATTATGCTGCGAGCGGCGCGTGCCTCCGTTTGCACTTGAAAACAACCAGTCGTGGGAAAAACAAATGCAGTTGCTCCATGTCAGGTCTGTGTAAAGCTCGCTAGCTGAATCTGTATGATCCGATCCGTTCTGGGACACGTTAGGAAAGCTTTCAGTTGCCATACGAGCAGAATATTGGAGAATCACTAAGAAATGATTCCACTAACAAAGGCCCAATCCCAATTCTATCCCTTAGCCCTCCCTCCCTCTTTCCTTTCCCTTTGTCTCGATTCTCTTTTGGTTGGAGGAGTAGGGGTAAGGGGAAGGGCCAGATAGCCCTTCAAACTAAGATTTTTAGGACCACACTTCAAACGAAGGAGTATGAAGGAATCGTCACTATTAGCTGACAGGTTAAAACGGACTTCCAGCGACAAAAAGACAACATAAATGTAAGCATTTGGCATTTTAATAAAGATTTAACGAAACGTAATCATTGTTTACTGGTATCATTCACATGCGAGAAAGCAGACTTCAGTTTATTTGGTCCAGAGGTGGCTGTCAGGGGGCCGTCCAAAGAGCGCAAGAGCTGTGATGTTTGACTTATTAGGTGCAAAACTAACAGCATATCATTTAACGACTGCACGATAGGGCCACAGAGCATATTGTGGTGCTGTCGCTGCTCAGCTGGGAGCCGAATAAACCGACCGTCGGTAGACATTGAGGTGGGCCGTAGTGCCCAGACCAATATAATGTAGAAATCGCCAAAACCTTTTCAAACACTATTGGCAATTCGAGAGAGAGAGGAGAGAGAGAGAGAGATTAAAGTTGCGTGTATGCGCGTCTGTGCATCTCTCTTTACAATGAGTTTACTTCAAAAACAGCGATTATATCCTGTCGTTGCTGGAAAATATAATGTAGCGAAGGTTCAGTATTTAAAAGCGGGTTTAAGAAAAGGCGTGATTAGAGGGGGCAGCGGTTGACAAGTTTCTTTCTCCTGGATTGTGTGAGCTCGCGATTCGCCGATATATATATATATATGTGTTGTGTGTGTAGTGTGTGTGTGTGTGAACTGTAATTAAAGGCTCTAATGCACACCAACACACCAGTATAGGTGTGTGTATTGTAGAAGCTAGACGACGTATGATGACGTGTGATGTATAGTAATGGTGTCTGTTTCTGGTCCAATTTTCGGGAATTTTTCCCCCCCCCTGACATCTGTTTCAAGGGGTAGGGGTAGGGGAAGGGGAAGGGGAAGGGGTAGGCGGAGGGGTAGAGGAAGGGGTATAAAATAGAATTGGGATTGGGCCAATCAACAGTTCAGTGTAAAAAGATAATAATAATATTAAATAAAATGTAAAAAAAATAATAATAATAAATAAATAAAATTAATACAATTCCCCAGTAACTATGTTAGTAAATGCCGCTTTACAGCCACGCCAAGATGATTAAATAAATCTTGCTTAAAAAAAAAAAAAATAATACTAAATAAATGCTGCAAAATGTATTGCACACTGAAAAAAATAAATAAAAAAATAATAATACTAAATTAAATAAAAAGGTTTTCACTGAATAATTGCATGTAAATTTCACAAATAATTACAAAGAAATGGCAAGCAATCAATTGAATTAAACATTTAATTTTGAAGTAGAAAGACTTGTCAAAACATACCAGTATCAGTACATACAACTTCGGGTGGGGGAATTTTTTTTTTTTTTACAGTAGCAAAAATGTTTTAATTAGCTGTTTTAATGGATATGTTCAAGATAAATAAAGAGCTGTGGATAATGGTTATTATTACATAAAAAGATACAGTGTGTGTGTGTGTGTGTGTGTCTGTTTGTGTGTGTGAGTGTGTGTGTGTCTCTCAGTGGAACAGTGTGCAACACTGGACTAAATTTAATTTAGCAGCTACAGAAGAGCGTGTCCATTTCCTGCAGAACTAAAGGACAGGTAAGTGAGACAGATAGAAGCAAACAGTGGATGTGCTATCAGGAAAGAGAGATGAAAAGTTCATTACAGCTAAGAGAGTAAAGATGAAAGAAAACAGCCCTCCGTACAACACACACACACACACACACTACAGCTGCCCAACACTCACATTTTCACATTTCTGTGGGTGATCTCTGAACAACGAGTTGGAAGCTGCTTTAGTGACCTTCTGTGTTCAAAAACAGCTGTATGGAGAACAGCAGACCAGACCGCTATCATCTCAAGACACAGTTTAATAGTTGAACTATACTATCTTCTAAATGCAACACTTCATGGGATGAGACACATCAAAACATGACACAACCACCAAAGACATCCATCTGCTTGTGTACACAGACCAACAATGAAAAAAGATGTTATGGTCTAACGGTAATTGTCTTGAAATGTATTGTTGAAGGCAGTAGATTTGTTACAATAGCGCTGCTTGGAAGGCTTTAAAGAGGATATATTTAGAGACGCAGCTTCTCAGAGGGAAGCTCATCAGTCAGTCTCTGCACTCGCAGTAAAACCTGCTGATGCTGCTGCACATCAGACACAGAGTCATTTACATCAGGTAAACATTTACCTGCCAACAAGTCGATTACTTTTCTGGACGACTAGTGCAAGCCCTCGCTCAGATTGAGGATCACAAAGAAAATTGAAAAAATAATACATGCCCCAGTCTGCCATTGGTCAGATGGACAGCCCATCCAACTCACGCCACTGACTGAACCAATGCTCTGCTCAAATGGTAGAGCATAATACTATCAACACCAATGTGAAGAGTTCAATTCCCAGGATAGACACGTGCTGATATATGTGATGCACAGTAAATGGTGATTCTTTGACCTGTTCTTGCACACATCTGTCACCTGGTCAATGCAGCGCTGCAAACTTAACACACATGCATCCACAAGCACAAATGGATGATCTCAGCTGAGCACTCAACCCCTCATGAAAATCTGCAAATGACACTAATTAGCATATTTAAGCAGCCTGTCCCACATACACACACCCACTCGCGCTGGTAACGTACACACACAGAGCCTTCAGCGCTGCCAGTGAATGGGGATGTCTAGACTAACCCCTGGAGCACAGCTCCGCAACCACAAATTAAACCAATGCCAAATTACAGAGAGGACGAGAGCGACACAGCGAGTGATGAAATGAGTGTGTTTTGAATGTAAGTCGAAGGAGTTTGTGCTACTGTGGTGTCTGTATCCACTGGGCTAACAGGACTACCGAAGAAACATTAAAGGAACAGTTCACCAAAATATTACAGGTCTGTAATATCATTTAAACTTTGTCTTTCCAAACCTACAGGCAGCACGCTGTTATTTATATCTGTGGAACACAAAATTAACTATTTCCAATATAGGAATGTAGGAAACTGGTTATCTATACATCCTTATACAAGAAAATGTGCCTTAGAAAGTGACCAAACGCAATCAAGTATTCCAGAGTGCTGTGTCATAATGTCATATAGTTTGGCTCAGGTGTACAACAAAAAAATTGTATCCGTAGGAATAAAAAAAGAGAAGGGATTCATTCCCTTCTACTGCTTTTCAGTGTGTCATTTCAACTATATCACTCACCCATAGACCTTCCATTATTTTTCTCCATTTTTAATCTGATTTTTTGTGACACTGGAGCACAAAACCAGTCTTAAGTATCACTGGTATATTTGTAGCAATAACCAAAAATACATTGTATGGGTCAAAATTATAGATTTTTCTTTTATGGCAAAAAATCATTAGGATATTAAGCAAAGATCGTGGTCCATGAAGATATTTTGCAAATTTCCTACCATAAATATATTAAAACTTAATTTTTGATTAGTAATATGCATTGCTAAGAACTTCATTTGGACAAATTTAAAGGTGATTTTCTCAATATTTAGATTGTTTTTCACCCTCAGATTCCAGATTTTCAAATAGTTGTATCTCGACCAAATATTGTCCCATCCTAACAAACCATACATCAATGGAAAGCTCATTTATTGAAAAATTTACACTTAAGACTGGTTGTGTGGTCCAGGGTCACATATTAATAATATATAATATATCTATATATATAATATATATATATCTATATATAGACACGGCATTCAAAAGTTTAGCGTCTGTGAGATTTTGAACATATTTCTCCAAAGTTGCATGTATTAATTTACTAAACACTAAAACCATAAATCTGAATTTTAGTACAATTAAAATAACGGTTTTTTTTCATGTAATGTTTGTAAAATGTAATTTATTGCTTGTGATACAATGCTGAATTTTCTGCTCGATACTCGTCCTTCAGTGTCACAATCCTTCAGAAATGATTTTTGGCTGCTCAGACACAGGTATAATATAATTAATAATAATAATTAATAAGCATATGTAATAATAAAATTATTATTATTATTGTTGTTGTTGTTGAAAAAGTTGTGCTGCTTCGATTGTTAAATTTCTTCAGGAATTATTGAGGAAAGGAAGGTTTAAAGAAACAGCATTTATTTGATTTTTTGGTAACACTTTAGAATAGGGAAAACATATTCACTATTAAATACGAGTTTCGGAATGAATTCCTAATTTGCTGATTATTAATAGTTAGTAGGGTAGTGCCACCATATGAAAATTCTGGCGATACCGATAACCGATTACTTTTTATTTTTGAAAGCCGATAACCGATATGTTGGCCGATAAATCTATATCCAAATTGTTATATACTTCTTGAGAGCCTGATTACAAAAAAGGTCCCATCATTAAAAGCCACACCCCAAACACTTCAACATAAGCAGCCTAATTTGAACAGTGTATGTTTTAAAAAATAATTTTACTCTCCCATTACCAAACTTAGTCATAAAAAAGTCTTACAAATAAAAAAAATAATGCATAAATAATGCAAACAAATCACTGGACATCATTACACGTGTAAAAAATCAAAATGAATGCGCCACAGATCAATAAAACGGAATAGCCTCTGCACGGACAATAATTAAATGATTTTAATTACTAAACCATATTGTTGATGAAAATAATAATAGAAAAATACAAGTGGTTGTTATTATTAATAATGTATCAATGATTTTGAAAAAGTAACAAATGAATACCAGTTTTAAATAGCAGCTGTTTGAGCTGCACGTGCTGAAGCTGAAGAGCTGAATGAACATGGTAACCTGAAGCGTTTTGCTGGCGGCTTATTTAACTCAAGGAAATGCATCCTGAGATTAATATGAATACAACATAAACATAATATTACAACTTATATATGTACAAAATGATGCAGTTATTGCGTGCTATAGTCAGAATGTGGGATCCTGTTGTGGATGCGCTCTTCCCATATCAACGCGCTGAAACACAGCAACTAACCCCAAAGAATTAACAAAGTTTTATATAAATAATGTCTATAGAATTTATATACAGTGGGTACGGAAAAGTATTCAGACCCCCTTAAATTTCACACTTTGTTATATTGCAGCCATTTGCTAAAAAAAGTTCATTTTTTTTCCTCATTAATGTACACACAGCACCCATATTGACAGAAAAACACAGAATTGTTGACATTTTTGCCGATTTATTAAAAAAGAAAAACTGAAATATCACATGGTCTTAAGTATTCAGAACCTTTGCTCAGTATTTAGTAGAAGCAGCCTTTTGATCTAATACAGACATGAGTATTTTTGGGGAAGACGCAACAAGTTTTTCACACCTGAATTTGGTGATCCTCTGCCATTCCTCCTTGCATATCCTCTCCAGTTCTGTCAGGTTAGATGGTAAACGTTGGTGGACAGCCATTTTAGGTCTCTCCAGAGATGCTCAATGGGGTTTAAGTCAGGGCTCTGGCTGGGCCATCAAGAACAGTCACAGGAGTTGTTGTGAAGCCACTCCTTCGTTATTTTAGCTGTTAGGGTCATTGTCTTGTTGGAAGGTAAACCTTCGGCCCAGTCTGAGGTCCTGAGCACTCTGGAGAAGGTTTTCGTCCAGGACATCCCTGTACTTGGCCGCATTAATCTTTCCCTCAATTGCAACCAGTCGCCCTGTCCCTGCACCTGAAAAACACCCCCACAGCATCATGCTGACACCACCATGCTTCACTGTTGGGACTGTAATGGACAGGTGATGAGCAGTGCCTGGTTTTATCCACACATACCGCTTAGAATTAAGGCAAAAAGTTCTATCTTGGTCTCATCAGACCAGAGAATCGTATTTCTCACCATCTTGGAGTCTTCAGGTGTTTTTTAGCAAACTCCAATGCAGGCTTTCATGTGTCTTGCACTAAGGAGAAGCTTCCATCGGGCCACTCTGCCATAAAGCACCGACTGGTGGAGGGCTGCAGTGATGGTTGACTTTCTACAACTTTCTCCATCTCCCGACTGCATCTCTGGAGCACAGCCACAGTGATCTTTGGATTCTTCTTTACCTCTCTCACCAAAGCTCTTCTCCCCCGATAGCTCATTTTGGCCAGACGGCCAGCTCTAGGAATGGTTCTGGTCGTCCCAAACGTCTTCCATTTAAGAATTATGGAGGCCACTGTGCTCCTAGGAACCTTAAGTGCAACAGAATTTTTTTTGTAACCTTGGCCAAATCTGTTCCTTGCCACAATTCTGTCTCTGAGCTATTCAGGCAGTTCCTTTGACCTCATTATTCTCATTCGCTCTGACATGCACTGTGAGCTGTAAAGTCTTATATAGACAGGTGTGTGGCTTTCCTAATCAAGTCAAATAAGTATAATCAAACACAGCTGGACTCAAAATGAAGGTGTAGAACCATCTCAAGGATGATCAGAGGAAATGGACAGCACCTGAGTTTAAATATTAAGTACTGAGCAAAGGGTCTGAATACTTAGGAGCATGTGATATTTCAGTTTTTTCTTTTTTAATAAATCGGCAAAAAGTGTCAACAAGTCGTGTTTTTTCTGTCAATATGGGGGTGCTGTGTGTACATTGAGGAAAAAAAAATTAATTAAATGATTTTAGCAACTGGCTGCCATATAACAAAGAGTGAAAAATTTAAGGGGGTCTGAATACTTTCCGTACCCACTGTACACAACATTCCCAATCATAGTTATTAATGTTGTGCACTGCTGTTTGAGTTTATCACTGGTAAACTGAAGCACTCTTTTAACTTAACCAAACGCATTCTATATGAGATAAATCAGATATACATCAAATAAACACAATATTACAACGTACAATTGCACAAAAGGCTGCAAACGAACAGCGCGCATCTGAAGTGTCTCTGAAGGAAATAATGCATTATTTATCGGCTTTAAGATATCGGCCAAATTTTCTTATCGGGCCGATACCGATAACAGAAGAAATGAGCATTTATCGGCCGATACCGATATGGTGGCCGATATATCGTGCATCCCTAATAGTTAGTAAGGTAGTTGCTAAGTTTAGGTACGGGGTTGGATTAAGGATGTAGAATAAGGTATTAATATGTGCTTAGCTAGTACTAATAAATGGCTAATATTCTAGCAATATAGATGCTAAGCAACTAGTTAAGAGACCCTTAAATAAAGTGTTACCGATTTATTTGTATTTATTTTTTTACAACCAATTAGTGTTAAATTAATGTAGACTTGTAGACACATTGTGTAGACACATTTTCCTTAAAGGAGAACACAGAGTTTTCATTAACAGCAATACACTGAAGCTCAATAATGAAGCAGAACAAACAAGCTGTGAAGGACAGAACAAGATGAAGAGAGCGAGTATTGGTTACCATCTTTTATCCCGACCACTTGGCAAACCCTGAGACGTTTAGATTGATCAGCAGAGCAGTTAACCCCCAGTGCTCGAAAGATCTCCAACATCCAAACACATGCCCCACAATCCCAGCATGCTTTGATTACCATTAGGAGCTCTGAAAGGACAGACATGCCAAAGTCACTGCGTCCCAATTCACAGATTCCCCTTATTAAAGAGCATTCAAGATTAGAAGTAGTGACTCATATTACCTTTATGAAAAGTGTATATTAATGCATGTTTTATTGACTAGTATTGCCCCAAATCTCTTGCACTATGAAAGAGAAGTTTGCGATGGTTCACTTTTGACTTTTTCAGCTGAAGAAACTGGCAAGTAATGCAAATTAAAACAAAATAAACTGTATACTTATTATGAAAAACGTGCATGTTTGTTTGTATGTATTCATTTATGTATGTGTGTATGTATGTATTTATTTATTTATGACAATGCAAGATTAGTTCAAGTCGTAAAATGGCATGTGTGTGCTCACATGTATTTCATTACATTTTTTACCTAATGGTTACAGCACATGACATTTTCTTTCATTTTCTGACACAAGAGTCAGTGACTGGTGACTGCTCACTTTCAAAAGTTTCAACTTTTCAGAAGAGTGGTAAAGTGGTAAGCAAAGCTCTTTTAAAATATATGAACCTAAAAGTAAGACATGTTAATGTAATGAATCTTAGATGTTGCATGGAAACACTACATCTGTGCACTTATTACAAAAAACAAAAACAAAGTGTATAATTAAGTCTGAACTGAATGTAATGTTTTACACTTAACTACATGTTAATTGCAATTAAATGAAAATGTTTAATTAGAATGAAAAATTAAATACAATGAACTTTCATTTGTTATTGAAATGTATCCCATGTTTTTAAATATATTTAAAATTGCATATTTGTAATGATGAAGTTGCAATTTAGTAAATTTAAAATATATCATCTTCAAATGTAATATTGAATAACATGATGCATTTAAAATTATAATCAGGTAATTTAGATGACACATGAAAAATAGGTGTACTAAAATGTACTTTCAAGTAAAGCTTAATTTGATTGTTACGACTGCACTTTTGAAAGTGTACTTATGTGTGTTAAGAAGCAGTCTTGAAAGTGTCTCTCTTTAAGTGCACTTAAGTGGCCTTTTGTTATCATATCATGCACCTATAGCTTCCAAAAAAAAATAACTTTTAAGGTCTGAAGTACTCTACAAATGTACATTCAATACAATTAAGCACACTACTGTTTCACAAAGCAAGGGCATTTGGGTTTCAGAAGCAATTAAATATTGTAGCATGTCCTTATACTGATACATTACTACATATTTAACAGTATACTTTATAATAAATCTATATAATCAATAATAACAGTAACTTTGCAATCACCAGTGAAACACATACTTTCAGTGCATAGTATGGTGCTCTATTCAATTCAACTCAAATTTCCGACTTCCTGGAATAGTGCGACAGAACAAAATGACTCATTCTCCAGAGCGAGACAGCGGACATAGGAAGCTAAAATGTATAATGCAATACATACACGCAAATATCACAATCCCCCCCTACGCTGCAGAAAATGCAATTTGAGGGGGGAAATTGCTTTGCATCAGTGAGCGACTTCACATCAGTGCCAAAACAAAGTTCATCCCTGTCTTCTATTGTCGGTCCGTACCCTTCGCTGCGTTCGGCAGCCCAGACCACCCAACACACCCTCTCAGACCAGGGTTTATTTTATTTTTCATCAGCCGGTTCCATCGGCAGTACACAGAGTGAATAATAAGACACACAAACACGAGCTCACTGCTGTGCGACGTGATGGAGCTTGAACGAGGACACGGCGGGGAACGGACCGAGATTTGGGACCCATTTCATTGTAGAGATCAGAGGCAATCAGCCGTCAGGCAGCACCTGCGAGCTCAGCGGGACCGCCCTCCTCTGCCCTCTTGGAGAGAATTACTGGAGAGAAATGCAGCTTGTCGCAAAGAAAAGAATGAATGAGAGCAAACATGAGTGAAGCGACACATGGAGAACGAGGGAAAGAGAAGCAGCCCGAAGCGTTCGTGCATCGGCTGTTTTCGCCTGAGTGCTGACATTGATTAATTGAAGATGTGAGACCCGCTGTGCACTTTCTCTCTCTTACTAGAACCTTTTTATGGCCAGTTTCTGGAGGTCTGAGGGTCTGCTGAGACAGTAGCTGTCAGTCGGTGGACGGGTGGCGCGCAGCCCACCAGGAGGCTTTTGTAAATCATTTCTTTCATTAGAAATTATTGAAAAATGAATGGACAGAGCCGTGTGAAATAGCTAGAACAGCAATTTGATGAACCAAATGGCATTTGATGTCGTTGAGAGCTTTGAGGGATCAAGTTTGGATCCTCCTCACACAAAGCTACTGTACAACTTCTGAATTAGTCATCTGATTTACTTTTAAGGTGTTTTTGGAGCTTGACAGCTTGTGGTGACTGTATGTTTTTATTACATGCAAATGAGCAGAGTGAACATTCTTCTAAACATCTTCCTCAGAAAAACGCCGTACAGGTTTGGAGTGAATGATGACGAAACTATCGTATGAGAGGTTAGGCTGAAGATGTACTGGCACATTGTGGCAAGGTGCATTGTGGGATAGCATCAATCACACAAATGAAGCCCGCAGTATGACTGGCAGGAATCAGACTGGATGAAAGCAGACACGCTTGAGTCTTGACCACACTCTAAAAAATCCTGGGTTTCAGTGTTTGGGTAGTTTTTGTGTTACCCAGCTCCTGGGTCAAATGTAACAACCCAGTGTTTGGGTTGTTTTGCAGCTCCTGGGTCAGACATAACAACCCAATTTTATTGTTTTTTTTTTTTCTTTTTTTTTGCGTGTGGTGAATCACCTTTAACGAGTGTCGCGGTCTTATCGCGTGACGGAAAAGCCTGGTGCTTTGCATAAAATAAACTATTTTATTCATAAAGGTACAGAATATAATACTTTGGATGTTAAAACATGTCCTCAGAGCTGTTTATTGTTTGTTTATTGGCAGGTTATGGAGTCACAGCATGTTTCGGCGAGTGAAACGCAGGGCGGCGGTCCGTTAGCAGTTCCCTGCCGAACACGACTCCAGCTTGGGCACGAGAACCAGCGCCGTTACGGTGGAAACAGAATAACAGAGACCCCCCTAGGGCGGTCGATTACAGCGCAGTGCACAATCTAACTCTGTTTAATGTGCACACTTTTCTTCTAACTGTTGGACAGAGACGGAGGTGTGGGAGGGGGACGGGAGACCAGATATAGGACCATATGGGTGATCGGGAGCCTATAAAACAAATATAACGCAGTAATGACGTACAATGAAAATAAGGAAATAAAGGAAGTATCCTGCAAATACTGCGAGTGGTGGTGTGGCTGAAGTAGCCTATTTTAGAAAAGTTTAGAGATTTAAGTTAATCTGTAAACATTATTTAATGTATGAAGTAAAAATAAGCTAGTACATAGTAAAATTAAATAGTAAAGCAACGATTACCACTCTAAAATGTGCCGTGAGCGTTAACTATAAGCAGTGCTCGGTTTAAGAAAAGGAGACGAAAACCGCATATATTGGGTTTGTTTTGACCAGCGGTTGGGTTGTTTTGACCCAAAGGTTGGGTTGTTTTGAACCAGCGGTTGACCCAGCGGTTTGGTTGTTTTGACCCAGAGGCTGGGTTGTTTTGACCAGCGGTTGGGTTGTTTTGACCAGCTTTTGGGTTGTTTTGACACAGCGGTTGGGTTCAAAACAACACAACCGCTGGGTCAAAACAAAACAATAGCCGGGTTTGTCCCTTTTTACCCAGCGCTGGGTTATATTTAACCCAGCATTTTTAGAGTGTAATGGGTTAAATCAACCCATTATGCTGGGTTAAATAAACAACCCAATTTGCTGGGTAAATTTAACCCAAGATGGGTTCTGTCCTATATTTACCCAGCACTTGGGTTAATAACAACCCAGATTGGGTTGTTTTTAACCCAGTGTTTGTAGAGTGGAGTTTATTCTTGCCGAAACCACTGACTTGGTCTGAAACCACGAGACAATCTGACCAACGTTTAAAGCGACCAGACACAGTCTGTTCAGAGATAGCATCACAAAGTCCCTTTAAGGCAAGTCATTTAACTCGGCGACCATATTTGAAACACCTCTCGGGCATGCAAGCGCAGCTCCTATCTCTTTGAATGGGGAAACAACTAATTCTCCAAAACTGTTCGCCAAGCTTACGATAAAATTTAATATTTGAAATCACCAATGAAATCTAACAAAAAACTGTATCATAAATGTTGTTTATTTTGCTCAAATAGCATTAAAAGTCTAGAGCGCTTGCGATTGCGCAGTCAAATGGCGATACAGATGCTGATGGTTATCTATAGTGTGTGATAGTGGGTGTGGGTGTGGTGTTGAGAGGGAGTGTGTGGTGTGGTGTGTGTGTGTGTGGGTGTGTGTGTGGATGTGTGTGTGTGTGGTGTGGTGTGTGGTGTGTGTGTGTGTGAGTGTGAGTGTGTGTGTGTTGTGTGTGTGTGTGTTTGTGTGTGTGTTTGTGTGTTTTTGTGACAAATGAGGACATATTTGTATAATGACAAGGGTATGACATAGGTATTACAGGAGAAGGTGACTTTTCAGGACATTAACCCATGTCCCCACTTTTCAAAACACTTATAAATCACACAGAATGAGTGTATTGAAAATCTGAAATAGCACAAAGTTTCCTGTGAGGGGTAGGTTTAGGGGTTTATGGTTGGTGTAGTGCAGGGGTGCCCAACCCTGCTCCTGGCGATCGACTGTCCGACAAAGTTAGAGCTCAAACGTAACAAACACACATGCCTGGAAGTTTCTAGTATGCCTAGAAAGACCTTGATTAGGTGCTTCAGGTGTGTTTGATTAGGGTTGGAGCTGAACTTGGCAGGACAGTCGATCGCCAGGAGCAGGGTTGGGCACACCTGGTGTAGGGCAATAGAATATACGGTCTGTACAGTATAAAAAACCATTACACCTATGGAGAGTCACCACTTTTCACAAATACGGAGCTTGCAGTGATTGAGATGACTTTACCGATTAGCGATTGGCTCTTTATTTGAGAAGGCGGCCCATTTGCCAATGTGTGTGCGCTTCTCCACTCAAAGTAATGCAGTGCACCGTCTGTGGACATGTAAAGTCTTTGAGCATAGCTGGCTTGTCAAGAGCGCTGTTTTTGATGAATGTGCATGTGCGGATGAGCTCTAGTATGATGTAAGAAGGAATCTGCGACTGAATCAGAAAATAAAGCAAAACAACAGAGAACAAAAGAAAAAAACAAAGTAGTCTGCAGATGCCGTGTTCGTTATTTACAGCAATACTCTGACATTAGGCAAGGCAAGGCAAGTTTATTTGTATAGCACATTTCATACACAATGGTAAATCAAAGTGCTTTACATAAAATAAAATAAAAAATAATCACAACAATAAAACAAGGAATTAAAAACTTTGAAAATGATTAAAAAAAAAATTGATTTAAGAGATTTAAAAATAATTTAAGAAAACGATTATACTTATAATATAGTGCAATCAGTTCGGACAACGCACAGTGCTCATTCAATAAATGCAAAGCTAAACAGATGAATTTTGAGTCTGCATTTAAATGTGACTAATGTTTTAGCACATCTGATCTCTTCTGGAAGCTTATTCCAGCTGCGGGTGGCATAATAACTAAAAGCACATTCCCTTGTTTTGTGTGAACCCTTGGTAACTGACTCGATCCTAATGATCTGACTGGTCTGTTGTGTTTATATTCAGTGAGCATATCTGCTATATATTTAGGTACTAGGCCATTGAGTGATTTATAAACGAGTAAAAGTGCTTTAAAATCAATCCTAAATGTAACTTGAAGCCAATGTAAAGATCTGAGGACTTGTGTGATATGCTCAGATTTTCTGGTTCTAGTCAGAATTCTGGCAGCAGCGTCCTGGATGAGCTGCAGCTGTCTAATGGTCTTCTTGGGAAGGCCGGTGAGGAGACCATTACAATAGTCCAACCTGCTGGTGATAAAGGCATGAACAAGTTTCTCCAAGTCTTGACTGGAAACAAAACCTCTAATTCTTGCAATGTTTTTGAGATGATAGCATGCTGATTTAGTTACAGCTTTGACATGACTACTGAAACTAAGGTCTGTCTCCAGAATCACACCAAGATTCCTGACTTGATTTTTAGTTGTTAGACCCCTAGAGTCAAGGTATGCATTCACCTTGAGAACTTCATCTTTGTTTCCAAATGCAATGACTTCGGTTTTTTCTTTGTTTAACTGAAGAAAGTTCTCGCACATCCAACTGTTAATTTCATCAATGCATTGGCAGAGGGAGTCAATGGGGCTGTAGTCAGTGGTCTCAGCCCCATTGAAGGAATTAAAGGAATCTTTCTCCCAAGAATGACAATTTGCTGTTAATTCACTCACCCTCAGGATCAAATCAGTTATTTGAACCTGGAACAAACTCTCCAAAAGAAGCCGTTTGGAGAAAAGAATCAGACTTCCACAGACCACAGAACGATCGTTTCGCTACATTAGACCTCAATATATCTTCAGGGGACACATGTATTAATTCTTTGTTCCTTGATTTCTTGATTTGCTTTTCTTTTCTCTCTCTCTCTTTCAAAAAATGCGCAGACGCTTACTTGCATTTTATGAATCCCCAAGGACCACAGTTTCAGCTAAAAAAAAGCTCAACTCATGTCACCTACATCCTGGATGGCTTGGGGCCGGAGTGAGTAAATGAGCAGCAAATTTTAATTTTTAGGTGAAATATCCTGTTAATTTTGAACCAATTAATTAGGCAGAGTTATTACTCCACAATCTGTGTGACATCATTAACGTCAGTTCTATGTTGTTGAATCTAAGTGGTTTGAACCGACGGATGTGCAACAAAGTTACTACGGTTTTGGGTAGCAGTCATGACTAGCTAGTTACTTTCTCCAACCATGCATGTGGTAAAGCAGTGAGTTACACTGTTGTACGTGAAATGCACCCACGTTCTACAAAAGTGTTCATCGTAGTAACCAGTAACACATTTCCAAAGTGACTAATAAAACCGCTGCACTCAGACTCACAAAAGTTGCATAAAGCCATGCCATCAGATTACAACAAATGCTTGCCTTTTTATGCGAAATATGCATCAGAGAATCAGCGGGTGATCTGTCGGAGGCTGATACTAAACCTGTGATAGCGTGACAGTGAGAGTCTGCAATCACGTCTGTCAAATTAATGATCTATATGAGAAAGACATCGACTAGCACCTGTGCATGACAAACAGCTGTCAAGCTCTCTACACTTTTATTTAACCCACATGCTGCAGAACAACACGTGTGCACATCCTGAGCGCGTGAAGTGCCTCTTAATAACACACAGTGGCCTGACTCGCCGGCGCTGGCATAAACAGACTAACGGCTTGTTTACTGTGATGTAGACAGTGAGGGGTGTTGGTGCTAATGGCCAGGATACAGAATGTGCCAGAGAGCGCCATGAGGAGGGTGCAGTAATGATGTCCCAGGGCCAGGGACCGCAGCAGCCGGCATAATTATGTCCCCATGAGCCACGCTGGACGAGAGACATTCACAGCACATTAACGTCACAGCACATTAACGTCACCAACACACCAGTCCATGCAATGCAAAGAGACGTGACTCAACAATGACTCTCATGTAATAAATGTGCACATAATCGCTTGTGCCAGCATGTAGAAATCAGAGTAACAACTATCCTAACAGTTACATTTATATATTTGCTGTCACAAGCGCTCGACTGGGGCGTTAAACTGTCTGGCTTCATGTCTAATGGCTAATAACTCAAGCCTAATTCATCGACGTAACCCAAAACGGCTCTTCTGAATACATTGAAAACATTGAGCTGATCTGGCAAATTGTTATGCAAACTGGACATGAATAATAATTCACAGCAGTTATTTTAGCCACCGACATTAAGTCCATCAGTATCAACCGAGTGAATCTAGTTTAATCTACAATATAATCAAACGCAGGGTGCACAGTCATAGGAATGAATCTGAATTGATAAATGGTAGATTCATGCTAGGGGAAAACTGCAAAATAATTAAAAGCTTTTTCAAAATAATAATCTATAAATAGCATAAATACTGCAGTGTTTCAGATGCTGAATTTCAAGTTGAGTGTGAATGTGAGTCACAAGCTGAACTAAATGTGATGAGATGGCATGAAAAATAGATCTTTTTATTGATTTGTCCTAGTGTGCTGCACGCAATAACATATAGCGCGTCCAGTGCGCTCTAATTCACCAGCCAATGACTCTTAAGAGCTGGTTCTTGTAATGAATCAATTAAAAAATTGTTTTGAATCAATCTGATGATTCGTTCACTTAATGAAGGCCTAATGATTTTCAGCAGTTTTAGGAAATTAACTAGCCTCTTCTCAAAGTCCTTTGACAGCACCTAAATCCCAAGCTACAGATTCAGTTTGATTAATGAACAAAACGAGTGACTGAAACCCAGACCTTAGTTAAATTATCTGCACTCAACCTTCCTGCTTCTCAGCAAGCAAGACAATCTCTCTCCCCAATAAGCCAATAATAGTATTAGGACTCTGGTAAACACGGTATTGATGAGTCCCTGGGTAGAGTTGATTAGAGACTGAAGTGGACTGCTAATGACTATTAGCTCAGAGCTAATCCTCTCCAAAACGCAGACCTCTCTGAACACGCTCCAATGCTTCTAAGCAGAATTTCATGTGATTACATTCTTTTAATAGGTATCATTGCAAATGGTTTTGAAAAATGTTAGACCGACTTCAAGAAAGATTTGGATTTCATGACTCCTGTAAGCATCAAGAAAAAGTTAATAATTTACAAAACTCCTGAAATATTCATTCTCATAAATTATTATATTCTTTGTGGAAGCTTTGCGTTTGTTTAGCTAATAAAATATTAAAACTCGATTCTAGATTGTGTACAATTATTTAATTATGTCATCCTGGTATCTTTTATCGCCATAATTATGTATGTGGTGAAATGTTGTGTAACTGCACCATATCTCTTAAATGTCCATCTAGTTTGAACTTGCCGCTTGTTAGCAACTGTGTTCAAGGAAGCTTTGCGTTCAAATATTTCAAGTCAAATCAATATTTCGTGTCTAATTATTTACTTATGTGGCAAGTAGCCATGTAATAAGCGGTATAATGTACATCCAGCTGGTTGTTATCGCAGAATAACCCCCTTCAGGGTGATCAGGACCCTGACGCGAAGCTAAGTCAGTACTGAACTTACTGACCTTGACAAATAGACATGATGATCTGGACTCACTATGACAGTTTTACAAAAACAAAAAAGTATTTCAGTATTGAAAACTGTTAATAAGTAATTTGTCAAGTTTTGTCAATATATATGTCATGGTTCGATGGCTGTGACAAAGCGCACAACGAAGGAGATTTTTTGGCAGACTTTTAATGAAATCTCAAAACAGGAAGCAGGAGAATTTTCAACACAATAACACACAGAATCAATGCAGGACAAAGGAGAACTAGAAACTGAGGGCTTAAAAACTGATCAGAACAAAGGAAGAACCAAACTCAACACACCTGAACTGAGGACTCAAATTAATCAGTAACCATATAAACAAACAGGGAGAGAGAGCGGAGGAGAATAAAAACAATCTCTAAACCAGAATATATATATACATATATTACAAATGCATATATTTTAATAATAAATAAAATACATCATATCACATAACTCAATACATCAATGCAAATGTCCAATTTGCTTGTTTTCCACTTACCATATATCAAGACAACGTGTCACTTCAGTGTTGTTGGTAATGTCCTCCACATTACTTTGTTTTTTCAAGTATTAATAGCAACGATTTAATGTGTGTGGTGTGTGTGGTGTGTGTGGGTGTGTGTGTGTGTGTGTGTGTTGTGTGTGTGCTAAACTACAGAATTTTTTTTTTTTGGAAAGTTTTACAGTTAAAATCAGACCTTTTGCACAAAACGTTTTGTCTCTCCTCTCTCTATTTTTTAATTTTTTTTATTTTTAATTTTTTTTTTCAACTTCCAACAGCCTTTTTCTTCATTATACAAGGACAGTTGTACCACCCTAACATTTATTTAATTTTTGACCCTGATTTGCTCCGGCCCCAAAAAGTATTGCATTCAATATTGATTAAGAATTTGATAAATGATCTCAAGTCATTGCATACATGAATAGCATTTTTTCTGTATTTTTAAATGAATTGATACAACAAAAAATGAGTGCCAAGTTATCAACTCTTATAGCACACTTAGCCCATGTGCGTAAATCAGACATAAGCTTTTTCACAGAAACACTGTGGCACAACTGCTTACTGGATTTGAGTACAACTAAACTATATGACATAATTGGCACAAGGCTGCATTGCAATCTTCTCTCAGGCCAGCCTTACAGCATAAGCTCAGGACATCTCCAGTTGGGCAAATCAGCGGCAGCCAAGCAAAGGGTACAAGATATGCCTACAGGCCCACAGCTGAATCCCTTAAGACATGCCTCAAACATGAGCAAACAGCAACTCATCAGAAAGAGATTACGGGTAAAAGGAAGAAAAGGTCAAAGAGAAAAGGATTTTCAGGATATGCCAGTGCTTTGGAGTTTGATCTAAAGATGCAACAGACTTGAAAAACGATTAAGTTCTTCTTAGCGTCTCCATCTGCTCGATCCCGATGTTAATTTCAAAAAGAGGAGAGATCGACAGATTTTAAACCCGTCTCGCAGACGCGCCTCATCGCTGCAGTTTGCAACGTTCAGCGTCTCCAGCTGACAGCCGTGCGATGCCGCGCGCTTCTGACTCAGCACAAAGCTTTGTTTCTCCCTGATGTTGTTGTGCTATTCATCAGCGCGTCTGATGTTCTGCAGCGCTGCACATTCTCCTGTCAGAACTGAAGGAGAAGGAGCGCATGTGTGGATAAGAGAAAGACTCAGATGTGAATATTTGTTCAGCGTGTCACGGCTGTCAGTGATGCTGGATTCAAGATCAGAGCGCCTGACAGAACACGGCTGATGTCTCCAGAGCCGCGTGGCACTGCGCCCTTCACAACGGCCTTCCCTGACTGACTGACAGAACAGAGAGAGAGAGAGCCGGACTGGACTGAGACTCGGCCGTCTGGCCTCTGGTGCTTGAGCTACAGACACGCTGCTCACGTATGCACACAGGTACACAGGGCTGAGACACTGTATCAATAATCAGACAGACTCCTGAACACACATGCTCTCGCTCTCACTCACACAACTCACTCAGACATTGATTCAGTAGAGCTTGTGGAAAAGAGAAAGTGTGTGTATCAATTCCTTACAAGTGCTGTAGCATGGTAAAATAACAATACCAGAAGGTAATAGCATTTTACTGCATGATTACTACTTTAAATATAATGTCCAATACAGGCTTGCTAAAGGAAAGTCAATTGACTGAAAGTTTTTTCTTGATGTAATGATGCTTTGTTTGCTTGAGTAGTGTGTAAAACTTTTTTTTATTGGACTTTTATCTGACGTATATGATATGTTATATATTTTATCCTATGTATGATATGCAAGGTTGTGCGAGGAACAATATTCTATTTAAAAAATATATAATGTCCAAATAAACATGGCATGTTTTTTTTGTCTGTGAAACCCAATAACAAATGCAAAATTACAAATAAAATAACTTTAATATCTCAAGTTGCTCCAAGACAGGAATGAGTTACAATTTCTGGCTTCACAGATTTTTCTCCAGAATGTCCACAGTCTGACTTACGTCCACACGAAGCCAGAGCTTTCCCTATCCGATATTTTTTTCCCCCTCGTCTCAAGAAATATCTGCGTCCACACGAAACCGACACAAAACGATGTAGCATACATGCCAGACCAGTATGTGGTGCTGTAATTCTGCCACAGAGATACACTAAAAATAGAGAAGAAGACTTGGACTATGCGCATAAACCTTGCGCGAACATGGAACAATACATTTATTAATCTGTGTTAATGTTAGTTAATAAAAAGACAATCGTTCAGTGTTTGCTCATGTTTTTGTTGCTGTTACGTGACGTAGCCGTGTCTGACGTAGGGGCGAGACGTGGGCTGATGACGTCATCGTTTCAGAAAATATACGGATTGGCTGTACACACGAAAACGCAAGGGCAGTGTTTTCAGATTTATCCACTCTGGAACCCGGTTTAAAAAAATATCGGTTTCACTCTCCCAAAACACAGGATCTGTCTGGACGGACAAAAATGTATCGTATACAGCTAAACGCGTCTCCGTGTGGACGGGGCCTCAGAAAAGATCACAACGACGTCTCTAACATTTCTCATCAAATTCTCCACAGACCAAATGATCTGAACTGTACTATCAGCATTCACATCGTTCTAAACTACTACTACATGTCATCAATTGACATGTGTCTATTTTCACTACATCTATGGAGTTTTACCAAAAATCTGAGACAAAGCTGATACTTAAAGGGTTAGTTACAGTGCTTAATTTGTAAATTGCGAGGTATGATTAGAGGAGGGAGAGATAACGGAGCATTCGCGCAATGGAGGACCAGCTTACGTGATTAACAGCGTGCATCTTCTTACGGTCATGAAAAAAATTGAATAGTCATGAAATTTTAAAACAGCCACTTCCAGGCCTGGAAAAGTTTTGGAAAAGTCATGGATTTTTTTCCCTTAAATCTCCGTATAATAGAATTGTGTTTAATCTGCTTTCGAGTTTATAATGAGGGAAATTCCTGCAAACATATTCAATAGCGCATGTAGGTTAGTTGAGTAGATAAATCCACACATTTGAAAACAGCGTGAGTGATTCAGCTGTACCGCGTCTTCTCTCACTCTCAAAGCGGCTTCACAACAGCGCATCTCGTCTGCACTACTGCACGCTGCCATACAAGACTTTTGCTCGGGTTTCGGGACAGTCGACAGAATTGTCACTTGCCTAATCCAGTCATTGCTGCATCGTCACAAAACTGTATGATTTGCACATCTTTTTAAGTTTAAGCCATTCGATACTCGCGTGCTCCAAAGGGGGTTTCCAATGTGCTCACAGTCGCATCCATATCGCGCCGCCTCGCGAGTACCAAATTGAGTTATTTTTCGCAGCTTGTTGCGCTTACGCGGCCAAATACACACAAAAAATGACGTCAAAATGGCTGTCCTGGCGATTATCCTCGTAAACACAGTCGGTTTTGTCTTAACTAAATGTAAACATCTGAGAAAGAAAACGCATATCAGTATTGGATCCGTGCATTCGGGTTTGTGAGAGCAGCCACGTCGCATCTCTTTGCGCGCTCAAGTTTGTTGTGTCAAATGTAGATGCTAGGCAAGCATGAAATATATGCACGCTATAGGTCAACACAAACATCTTGCATTGGCGCGTGAGAAGAGGATCTGTCAAATGAGGTGCCGGATCAGATTTCGGACAAATTCGGAGGTGCCAGATCAGGATCCAGCTTGTTCTGGCACAAATCAAGCCCTGGTTAGTTCACCTAAAAATTAAAAAAATATATAAATAAATAAAAATTTTCAATATCATATATCTCCCTCATGTCTTTCCAAAAACATACGTTTTTAGCTCATCTTTTGAACATCAAGAATGCACATTTGATTCATTTTGATTACTTTCACCATGTCTTTATGAACATTTTGAAGCTTGAAAAATGTTGTTGGGGTGGGATGGATGAACAAAATGGATGAACAAAATTAACACAGAATATTCAAATATCTTCCTTTGTTTTCCCAAGATGAACAGAAGTCGTATAGGTTTGGAACGACATGAGTAAACAATGACAGGTTTTTAATTGTTTGGGTGAAACTATCCCTTTAACAGAAACATACATGAGAACCTCATTATATATCCTGAGTTATGAACAAGTTCAAAATTAACCTCTAGGAAGACTGACTTTGAGTACATTGCCCTAAAAGAGGTCCTAACTGGCACATACACAATTATAGTAGAATTTATTTTCGTCAGTAGTAAAGTGAAACGTGGCAGAATTGAACGATTTTTCCAGCTGTCGTAAGAGGAATGTGAAAAGTGTCCGACTGTGTGGAATCGCCAGCATTGAAATCAGTTTAACACCATGAAATCAAAATTAAAGTTTTTTGCAGGGCACACTGTCAGGAATAATCACAGATTTGATGTTTCAGATTATGCAACTGCTGTTTTCTATACAGCAAAGGTAGATAGTGACCACGACCTGACAAAAAAGAGGCAAACACAGCAAAACTCTCTCGGTGTCGCTTTCAATTAGAATTACAACTTCAATTTCTACTACAAAGCAGCTCTGTGGTGTGTTCATGTTGTTACTCGCGTCTGACCCTGAGACACTGAGCTGAAGAAATAAACCGGAGAAGATTTTGATGTCAAAGACTTTCATGGACCAATGGTAGTTCAAATGTTTCCGGGAAAGTCACTTTGGCAAGCGGTTTCGAACTCCTGAAACAAACTTTGTTTTGGCCTGACTTTGTTTGGTAACACTTTAGTATAGGGACCAATTCTCACTTTTAACTAGTTGCTTATTAGCATGCCTATTATTAACATATTGACTGTTTATTAGTACTTATAAAGCACATATTCTGCATGATTATATTCTGCATCCCTAATCCTACCCCATACCCAAACTTAACAACTACCTTACTAACTATTAATACGCAGCAAATTAGGAGTTTATTGAGGCAAAAGTTAATGGTTTGTTAATAGTGAGAATTGGACAGTAAAATAAAGTGTGACCCTTTGTTTTAAATGAAATCACTCTAGGGCTGCAACTAACAATTATTCTGATAATCGATTAGTTGGCCGATTATTTTTTCGATTTATAGGATTTAAAAAAGCCTCTTTTTTTTACTGACAAAACACACTAATCCGCATCCAGTGCAATGCTGTCCTTCAAAAAAACGTGCCAACTGAATGCTATGAAAACGTACTGTATAGTGAATATATCTCTATGCTATACATTATGTGTAAAAGAGTTATAAAGCACAGTTTAAATGGACAGTTTAAACAGACAAATGGACAAAGGACAGTTTACTCCCCTATATTAAAAATGGAAATAATAATGATGAAGATAGTAAAGAAAAACACAAACTCAGTGTCAACAGACAGGAGGAATGCTCTGCAGGAACACACATACATTCACTCTGAACACAGTAACCTGTTACTGTCATTTCTTTATTCTGTAAATGTAAGATAGTCTTACATTTATATTCAATCACACTCGCTTATCCCGTTAGTATCATAAAATACTTGAATTACATGTTGACTTTTAAACCTAAATTGAAAGTCAAATAACAGATATATCAGCAAAATTAATATTATTGCGCTGAATACTAATTTTCTCCCACTGCATTGCGTCTGAGTGACGCACATGCGCGCGCCGGTGCTCGTTCAGTGAAGCCTTGAACGCAAACTGTCGGGACGAGCCTTCATGCAAAATCTCACACATTAGACAGTACGTGCATCTGTCAAAGCGCCTGACAGGACGAGTCATGTTAAACATTACACTAATGCATTAGCTTGAAGTTTAAAATAAAGCATTCTCATGTTTCGGGCAGCTTGGATCACGCATGATTCGCGCAGCAGCTAACTCTGTTTCATCAGCTATGTTTAGTTGCATTTCGTCCATAGAAATGCGTTATTCACTGCTGTAATTTGATGCGACTGGTGGAAGTTTTCCGTGCGCTGTGGGCAGAAGCGACAAATCGATAATGACATTCAGGGCCGGATTTACACATAGGCATTCTAGGCACGTGCCTATGCTTGCTCGTCCAGGGGGGGCCCAAACATAATGAAAAGATATAATTTTTTTGTTATACTATGGGATATCTACAACAGTAAAAGAACCAAACCCCCAGAAGACATTAAGCAAATAAATATAACAAACAATAGGGTAAAAATGACAAACCATTTCCATGTCTTCAACCTTTTTTATGTACGAAAATCACGCTTTTCTCCTCTCACAGACGCACACACAGTACAGACACGCACTCGCACGGAGATGCGGACAGAAACGTTGTCAGAGCTGCGGCTGCCCCACGAATTTATCAATAAAAGAGTTTCGCAGCTGAAAAGCTATACATGACATTTTTCAGTAGAGAGGTTCTTGAAGCAGTTACACTTAAAGATTTGCTATTAGTAGACGCTGCTGCTGAACACTGCTGAGAGACGCACGTATTCACACGCAATTAATATCTCCCTCTCTCTTTCGCTCTCTCTCATTAATAACTGCGTTAGCCTGCATATCAATGGCTCAATTAGCTAGTTCAACACGGCACAAGATTCAGACAGAACTGTCAATGGTCTTGAAACAATCATCTTAATCAATTGATGTGTGATTGTGGTCTCCAGGCCGTTAACTTATAGAGAAATAATGCCACAGGTCCCGAAGTGGTTATGTGGCCACTACGTCCCGCCCATTATGGACTGGTCTTCCTCATTCTCAAACAATTAAGAACTACATTCTCGCAAGCTCTTATTGCGATAGAAAACAAAAATCACTGTTGTAAGGGAAACAGGTCAATAATTTAGCTCAAAGGGAATCATTTAAGATTTTAAAGGGAACTCCACCAATAATATGTAAGGGAATTAGGACAGAATCACTGTTTTACGGCTGATCACTGAGAAGGCCAGCGATTCAGTGAACGAGCCGTATGACAGCAATTCTGCAATGGATATCTATATCCAAAATATAGTGAAAACACTATTAATTAGCACGGTAACAAGGTCGGCAGTTTAAGACATTAACTTGTGAGCACAAAACACGAGATACTTCTCTTTTCAATATAAATAAGGCTTTATTGGATAAATCTAAGACATATAAACTAATCTAACACATGCATTCACACAAGTTTGCAGAAAGAGAGAAAGTGAGGAAATAATTAGTTTAAGAGAAGGAAAATGTGAAATCCCAAGTTTACAGTAATATGTGCAATTGCATAGATCTGAACAACCATCAATCACTTAATTAACCCTCGCATTGAGTCCCTCAATGAGGTTAAAATTTATATTAAATGCACCAGTTCAGCTAGGATCTGGAGGTACTTGCGTTCCTGTGATGCAGGGTTTCCTTCTTTGTCTGGTTGCCGAAAGGTGTTTCCCGAGGTTGCTGATTGGCTGGAGGTTCAGTCTTGGGAAGCCAGTGGTTGGGCGTTGGCTGGCGCCCTCTTTTGGGAGATGCGGCGTTAGGCAAACTTAACTCAAAACACGAAACTCTCAACGGAATATAAAATAAAATAAAGAAATAGAAATAGGAGTAAAGTTTGACGAGACCAGGTGGCGTTTCTCCTCATGGTTTTGGAGGAGCTGGCGTGTAAGCCAGAGCACGCTCAAAAGCTAAAAAAGAATGATTAAAAAGCATAGCTCAAAGCTATGACTAAAAAGAGGAGAGTAAAAACAAAGAGCGAGCAAAGAAGGGGTTTGAAGAAGAGAGCCAAGAGAATGATTTGATTGTGTTTCTAGTATTTAAACCAGGCTGTTTAAGACACACAAATGGTGTTTCGACCAATTGTAGCTTGGGGGGTTGCAATGTTTCTCCTTCCCATTCCTAAATCAACTGTTATCTCATCATTCATATGGTTTTGGTTTTCCCGCTCTTGCAGAATATGATTTTGGACATGATTTCTATAACAAGATTATAATACATTTTACAAATTATTGATTGATAGAAACGTTTAAAGCATGAGTTTTCAAACTCATACATACCCAACATTAATATATTCCTATAAACTATTCAATAGTTATTCACAATACATTCACCCGATAAAAGATTAAGACCTGATAAGTCACATGTGGGTTACATACATGATATGGGGTTAGATATAGCAGCAATGATTAGTTGCTCGAGTCCTTTTAGTGTCATTTAGGTGCATGGAAAGGCAGTTTCCGTGCCATTCTGTGAATGCATGAAGACCAGAGATTAAGAGGTCTGTAGGAATCTCTGAAAGTCTGTTCTTTGTCTCCTAGGTGGGGGAAGTCAATCCAAAGAGCTCGTGATCACTATCACTGGTTTACATGTGATGGTCACGCTGTGCATCTCTTTTGACCATTTATTCCTTGATAACTTGCCGCCCAAAATTGCATCTCCTTGGAATTGTCAATAATTGGTCTTTTGTTTAAAATGGCGTAGCTACTACTCAAAGCTGCTAGGTTGGTTCAGGCTTTGGGGGCAAGGATCTCTTTATGACATCCTGTTGTCTTGGGCCTCTTGTGGAATGTTTTGACTCCTCGTGCCTCAACCATGTTTTGACCAAATCTTAGATTGTCTGATTCGGTCTGATATCCTACAACTGTAACGGTTTCCACTGATTAAGAAATATTTTTGTTTGCTTGGGTGGTAATATTAGGCCTATTATATTCATAGGGAAGGGGGGGCCCAAAGATTTGTTTTGCCTATGTCACGAAAAGAGGTAAATCTGGCCCTGATGACATTCGTTGTCGATTAGTTTCATTTTCGATTTTATCGATTAGTTGTTGCAGCCCTACATCACACCAGTTCATTCTTCGCTTGAATTGTATGTCTAGGCTTTAGTAGTAGATGCGTGTGAGAAGAGAGCTGATATGTGTGGAGAGATCTCATCACCCACACAATCTCTCCACAACTACCTTCTCAATTTCAAGCTAACCTCACATCTCTCACACAGATATGATGTTTTATCTTGTCGAAGCCTCTTTAGAATTCACTCAGGTCTGTTGTTATCATGAGGTTCAGTATGACTGTGGGTTTGAGGGTTTGTTTAAAATTCTCTGTATGCCCTGCTATATTTCCCTAGAGCTGTCTGTGGAGAGTCTTGTCAAGATTTTTCTCCTTATCTCACTTTGACTCCTTATTACACCTTTGAACCTCTTTGGCTTTTTGTACTGTTTTCTATCATGTGCCGTGAAAGCATCTATTTGGCTTTCAGTTTTCCTCTGATGTTTCATGAAATGATGCTTTGTCACTGAATGCAAATGGTAACTGAAATAATGAGTGACCTGACAGTAACCGCTAATTACAGAGTCTGAATAGTTACCACGTCTAAAGGCACAAAGCACCATACTGGCTTTTGCCCTTTATTTGGCTTTCCACTTTTTGTTTCATTGATAGATAGATAATGGTACATTAGTATGCCAATTAAAAAGTTGGCACAAACAATGAGATTAAATGGGGAGAAAACTGCTACTCAGATGTTTCTCCAGAGAAATGCACCACATGAATCTGACTTGTCTCCTCTATAGATTCAGAAAATATATGTGTTCATATTTCCAAGATGCAAAGTCTGCAATCAAAACTAAATATGAACTCAAACATGTCTTATCAAATCCTTCCAAATGAGCAAATGCGCTCAGATACGCTATGCATTATAATTGTATGCACAGTTCAATCCAATGTCATGCAACAATGTGTTTTAATTTACAACGTCTAGTTCAGCCAGCATATTATTAATTCACTAAAATTATAATAATGATATGTTTGCATATGCATTTGTATGTAGAGGCCATTTGAGAGCACTCTGGTTGAACATACATCATGCTAGTGCAATAATAATCAATATATTCAATATTCTACAATATTGTGTTGCTCAGCTTGTTATATATAGTTTCTCAACTATCTAATGTTTACATTGCAAACCTAATCTTTTTAGTTTTATGATTTACTTTGATCAAATTCTCAGATTTTCACAATCTACAATATACAGTAGATCTATATTTTTACTGTGCTGTATATCAACAACTGTCTAAATTGTTTCCATTTTTCATTCTTAAAAGACATTTTAGAGACAATGACTCAGAGTTAAGTCTTCTATAAAAGAGCAGTCTTATTATAACATGAGCATAATCTGTAGTCCTGTGGCTGTGGAACCTTACAGCAGTTCTGTGAAACCTGATTTTCATAATGTTTGCTTGCTCAGGAGTAAAAATGGTAAACTGTGCAGCTTTCCAGTAAATAAAGATTACGAGTCCATATCCAACAGAACATGAAGTGAAATACACATTCCATCACTGCTATAATCAAGCAGCCATATAATTTCTGTGTCACCCACAATAAAATGTTCATCTCTCAGGAGAAATAATGGAGTTCTCAGTTATGTGCCAATATCGTTTCAGATGATTCTCTTAAAATTCCTCAGAAGAAAATGATTCAGTTGTTCACATACAGTAGCTCAGATCATCTTTAGAGAGTTTGATGAGAAAGCTTTTTGAGAATTATTTAATTTATTTCTTTAAATTGCAGACTTTGATATCTTGGTAAGGTTGAGCACAAGTCGAGGAATTTTGGAGATCTCTTCTAAAACTTAGCACTACATTGTTTGGAAAAGAGCAGCACAGACATTCTGCTAAACTTCTCTTCTTTTTGAACACCACAGAGATAAGAAGTCATTAGGGTTTGGAACAACATAAGGGCCATTAAATTATGACACTATTTCAATTTGGTTTGAACTTTCGCTTTAAAAGCTCCTAATAGCATTGTGCTTCTGATGTGACAGACGCGTCGTTGTTGAGCATCTGTCTGTTCTCTTTTCCCTTCCCTCTGTTTTCCTCATCTTCACACCTCCCTTCCCCTCCTCAGAGTGAAAAAAGATCAATCTGACAGAGGAAAAATCTTCCAGTCTTCTCATTTATCTCTGACACTGACCCAGAATGCTCCACGAGAGGTCACCAGGGTCAGAATGATGCATAAAACCCGTCTTCTGTCTGCTATTGCTGGTGTAAGAAGAGACAACCCCATTGGGGCTCCTGATACGTATGTGTCAAAACTCACTGAAGGTCACAGATACACACAAGGGCTCCATGAGCTCTGGAATAAAGTGATGAATGTCACACACACACACATACACACACCAACTATTAAAAACCTTTGAGAAGCTTTCAAGAAATATACCAAGTTCAGTAGAAGAGAAGCTCTAGCATCTGTGACATTCTTCCAATTAGCTCAGAAACTAAAGGGAATTACCAGAAGGAGTGTTTGGGAAACCTGTTTGAAAACAGTCGCTACTTTGATGATAGTCTCAGCCTCAGACATCACGTCCATGGACCGTTGGCTGTACGTCTGATGCATACGGCACACAAAAGTGGAAACACTTCAGGAGTTTCGAAGTCGTCGTCGGATTGGTTGAATTATACAGGATTTCCGGGAGACGTGTGTGTCGCGTTCTTTAACGTTCTGCCTGGAAACAAAGATGCCGTGATGCCAAACCCCCTCACGGAAGAAGAAAGCCGCCGTGTTTACAAATGTGACGACGAGCGCTTATCAGGATCAACTAAACGTTGGATTCTCAAAAGTATGTGAAATATTTAAAGTTCGCGGCATAGTATCTTAAAAATACGTCCGAGAGTTTTACGCACTTTTACAGTTTTACACTGATTACTGTGGCGACATTTCCACGCCCCGAAACATGACGCTGAACAAAACGAACTGTGATTGGTTGTTTGACATGTCGGTCAAACGGCCTCATGGGCGGGCCTAGGATTCCTACCTTTCAGCCAAGCAGTCGAAGGATCTGAAACTACGCGAGACTACTTTGATGCTAACATCAGTTTTAAATGTATTTTTTGCTTATGTTTCATTGGCCTGATAGTGTTAGCCTTCAAATTATACTGACACCTAGTGGTGCTGGAGGTATACCCAATCAAAAAGCAATGCTGAATTTTCATATCATTTTTTAGTGTCACATGATCCTTTAGAAATCATTCTAATATGCTTTTTTCTTTGCATCTTATTACCAATATATGAAACACATATGAAGATTTTTAAAGAAAAAGTGGGGGGAAAAAAAAGAACAAGGGAGAAAGAAAAAAAGGAAATTAATACTTTTATTCAGCAGGATTGCATTATATTGATCAAAAGTGACAGTGAAGACATTTGTTACAAAATGTTTCTATTTCAAATAAATTATTTTCTTTTAAACTTTATATTTATCAAAGAAAGTATCACAGTGTTTCCACAAAAATGTTAAAGCACTAAATATATATATATATATATTATAAGTATAAAAGTATTTCCTGGTTTATGGTACAGTAATTGCTCTGGCAAATCCTAAACAGTCCTGCCATTTATGAGTTTGATTGGCAGGTGGGGTATAGTCACATTTTCTGCCTTGATAGTTACAGTTCTGGTGGCACGAGCACACACACACACACACAGTGCTTCCCATGGGCATGAAGCTTCCATTGAGGATGCCAACAGTGCTGAAAACACAAGGGCTGCAGTGAGCTCTGAAGACAAGGACTCTACTGTCACACACACACTCCATCTATCACAGGTCACATATCAGCATCAATGACCATTCTGATAACTAATGAAAAGTGTCCTTCAAATGACCTCCCACTACACACACTTTTATCCATCTCACTCCCGTGGTTTCTGATAATGAGTGTCATTTTTTTTCTCAGTGGCATTGCTTTCCTGCATTCAGATCGTGCAGCGCTGCTCTGCTCTGCTGCCTGTGATGCCACCGAACCAGAATAAAATGGTCTCATCTCAATTTGGTGCAAATTTAAAGACTTACTTCTAAGGCTTGACTAAAGACATTAAAATCTGCATGAAAAGGACATTGTGATAATCTTTTCTTCCCTATTTTGACGTACTGTATATTTGAGTGAAAAGGCTTCAAGTGAAAAATAAAAAATAGGGAAGGACTGGAATTTGTCTATTAGTAATTAATTGTATCGTTGGATTGTTGTAGTTTGCTGCAATTGTATGTGAGTGACAGGTTAGGGATGAATTATTGCCCCGCCAGAATCAAGCATGTGGAATTAGGTAGGGAGGCTATTGGTCCCTACCAATATCCAGCGAGTACCAAATTGTCCCTAGCAATAATTTTGATCAAACAATTAAATACAGTATATGTATATGTTTTTGTACCATTGATACCATTGATATTACCTAGGACGTTAATGTAAATACGTTAGAAAACTGCACACTTTCAAGCATGCACATTTAATACATGGCCGGAGTAAGAACGTAAGGTGGCTACACACCGGACGAGAAGTGCAGCGTCTAGGACAACTCACAAGTATTGCACCCAGTTCAAGACAGCAGTCCAAAACAGTTACTATAAAAGTTCACTTCACGAATTAACAAAGTTGCGTGGATGAGTTTGAAGTGCAGTGTTTAACAAAACAGAGCAAACGGAAAGAGAAAGCGCAATCTGTATTACAGCTCTCTACATGAAGCATACAGACTTTATTACAGCCACAGAAATACAACGTTTCACTGAAAAATGCACAATACACAATCTTCCAGCATAGGATGAAGTCATTATGTATATTAACAATAACTTGGGTCAAATATATGTGAGTGGCACTCTGTGGTGCGGCATGATTTGGAACAGTGTCCCGAGTCATCGCAGACATCTTTAACTTTGAATTATGTGTTTAAACTAAAAGCACAAAGCAAACTGTTAGCTGAAAATATTAACAAACTGTACACTGAAACAAAATAACTAGAACATAGCTCATGGTTTATCTGTCAATCAGATGCATGTGAAAGTTGTGTTCGTTACTACAGCAACAGTAGAGTTTTCTTTCAGAATCTTCATCGGTTTAATTCGATTAATATTAAAATAAAGTGATGCATGATTAAGACACCCAGCCAGCACTCTGATGCTGCATTACAGCAATTTAAAATCTAAATTGTGTAATTATTGTCTGTTAAACATAACATAAAAATAATAATAAAAAATAATACAAAAACAAAGCTTTCGATGACACTGAAAATGCAGTCGGGGGGGGCGGGGGGGGGGGGGGGGGTACCGATATGTCCCCAATGTCAAAAGCAAATCACACCCTCGATAAGAATTGTCAATTTTAATTTCATGGTCAATTTAAAAGGAGGAGGAGACAGACCAGTCATTAAAATTAGTGTGAGAAATGATATCACTCAACAATATTAAAGTCTAGCCTGCAAGTTAAAAGAGCCAATGGCCCAGTTTATGTACTGTAAACTGTGCATGCACTGCATGAGTTGAGTTTTTTTTTAATGAGTTTGTTTTAACCTGATTTAAGCTAAAGAACCTACATTAATGATGTAATTGTTCTGTTTGTTTTATTGCTGAATATTTTATGAAATATTTGTGTTATGAAATCACAATCTTGATTAACTATGTTGAAGATTTCTGTCTTTCTGTATTCAAGAATATGTACTTGTATATATAGCGACCTTAAAGCATTACCAAACAATCACCTTTTACAAACACAATGGCTGAAATCACAACCTTAAAACAACCTGCCTAATATGGCGTAGGTCCCTCTTGAGCAGCCAAAATGTGTCGAGGCATAATCGAACAAAGGCATTGAATTGAGATCTGGTGAATTTGGAGGCCAAGGCAACACCTTGAACTCTTTGATTCTGAACATTTTGTTTTTCAGGTGTCAGGGTTGCCTTGGCCTTATCATGCTGAAAGAGGCCACTGCCGTGAATGGGTGTAAATGATCTGCAACATTATTTAGGTAACTGGTACATCCACATGAATGCCAGGATCCAATGTTTCCCAGCAGAACATTGCCCAGAGAATCATACTGCCTCAGCGGCTTGCCTTCTTCCCATAGTGCATCCTGCTGCCATTACTTCCCCAGGTAAACGAAGCCATGCACACAGCCTTCCAACTGAACTAAAAGAAAATGTGATTTTTCAGACCGTGCAACCTTCTTCCATTGCTCCACAGTCCAGTTCTGACACTAATATTCCCATTATAGGCAGTGAAACAGGGGTCATCATGGGATTCTGACCGGTCTGCCTTGGGTGCCCATGACCCTGATGCACCACTTTTGGTAGGTACTAACCACTGCATACCATGAACAATCACTATTACTCTTACAGCAAATAGTAAGAGTAGCATTAGTGTTTCGGGCAGTCCACAGTTGTTTTCTTAATTTCACTGTACTATTTTTTTCATTGTTTTTCCTATGTAAACACACACTAGGTGGACGTGTTTGACCGTTGCCCATGCATCTTGTGTCTTTTGCAGTGCTTCGCTCATGACACAGCGTTAAAAGTAGAGATCGACCGATATATCGATTTACCAATATTTTTCCCGATATTTAAGCATTTTACCATAATCGGATATCGGTTTTGTAATATCGGCTTCACCGATAAACGCCACCATCTTGTGGGTGTTTTGAGAATTGCGCGCAGGATCGCCATTGCAGGACATCTGAGGGGAGACGAGGCAACAACAACGGCATGCAGGTACTTGATTTACTGTAGTTAGTAAACTTTATTTAACATAACAGCCATTAATGCACAAATTAGATGTATTACATAAATGCCTGATATGCAGCTTATGCAGCTTGGCTCGAAGAAAAAGAAACAAACTCACGGAGTCACGTAAGATAATCCGTCAAGTCCTGTCCCAATAAAGACGTAACTTTGCCTAAATGAAATATTATGCAGCCATGAATGAGCGCATGTTGGAAATAAAAGCGCTGAATTTAATTCTCTCTCTGTTGTATATTTGCTCATTAGTTTCGTGAAGCCGCTTTCATATTGCTGTTGATGCTCAGGAAATGCTCCAGCACGGCCACCGCATGTAACTTTTAACAAGATTCACTTGTTTAAAATATCCTAAATTGTATTAACATTTACTATATAACCAATATTTCGCTAATAAACATCTAAATAAATACAACTCTATGGAAATTAATTATTTGTTATCTCCGGGAGCGATCACAGTTTGAGTATAGTTCTGTGTAACTGCATAGATAAACCGCGCTGTCAGCAGGCATTTCATAATCTAGAAGGACAAAAACATATTAATTTGAATAAAATTCGAGGTGAGGAAATGCAATAAAATACGATTGTTGTTTGTTTGTTATATTCCAATATTCAGAGAAATATTCAGTGGAATTAACATTATCCAGTGAATTATTCTTGACTCTGTAGCTATTAAACAGCTTATAAACCTACTAAAACTGTAGTTTAAAATGAAGTTGATATGACTCCTGTCCTTTATTTATTTTCTCCAATTGAAAACATTAGACATTTATTTTTCTTATTGTTAATATTAGTGTTGTTGCTGTTGATGCTTTTTAAAAATGTAATATTTTTTTATTGTTGTAGTATGAAGATTAATTTGAACATGAATGACTGCTAATTTTCAACTCTTTAAAAAAAAAAGATGACTGAAAAGAGGAAAAACCAAAGTGAAGTATGTTCTTCCTTCACTCAGTCATTTATTTACTTTATAACAGTAAATAAATATCGGCTCTGCATATCGGTTATCGGGCACATAAACATGCAAATAATTGGTAACGGTATCGGTTATAAAAAATCTATATCGGTCGATCACTAGTTAAAAGTAGTTCAACTTTCAAAAAAAACGCATCTCATGTGCATTTTTACTCTATTCCACTGTCAGTCTCTTACGTTTTCAACGCAAAAATGCGCTGAAATTATTTTCACATACAACTGCTACTTTTTACACCATGAGCCACAATCTGTGTAAAATATCAACTTCAAATAAAAATGGGTGTTAAGATGAAGGCATCTGTTCTGACAGACGTGAGACTGGCTCATCAGCCTCAGGGATTCAAACGTATTCCTTGATGCTGTTGGTTTATTCTAAGATCTCAGTGTGTTCTTGCTAGTGCGTTGGTAGATGTTGGGCTTTCGCTCTGATCTGAGAGCAGTTGGGATATAGAGGTTTCAGAAGTATTGTTTCCCAGTCTGTCATCAACTACTGGGATTCTTCAACTGATACGCCCTCAACTCAGAAAGTCAGAGTTCAAAGGAAATCCAAGTTTTCTACTGGTAATTATAACACTTTGACTCCATTCATGTGCGCTCATCTCGTAAATACAATCATTCTGACATGTTTTTGAAAGAGGCTTATAAAATTTCCAGATTATCCCGGCCAAGAACCACCCACACAGACAGGTAGACTGGCATATAAAAAGACACGAAACAGTCAAGCTATGTATGTGACTTTTGATGGTGGGTAAACCTTTTGATATGACAATTCTAAACCAAAAAAAGTGGTAGGACATTCAGATAGTCTCCATGAACAGATGTATAGACTATACCACACAAATTAGTATAAAATATGTGCAAACGTTTATTTACTCCACTGAGAAAAAAAAAACTGAATGCACTCTTTGGCCTCGAGGATATCTGGTTTATTTTAAACTAACTTTGAAAGTAAACTCTGAAAATCTTTCAAACACTTGACGCTTCTAACTTGGCAAACTTTGGCAAATCCAGTGACTCAGTGGCGTAGGTTTCATTTGAACATAACTCCATCTCTATGACTCAGAGATCTCATTTTTAACCATTGGGGGTATCAAATGTTGCAGGTATAAACTGATGTGTTTTTGCCAAAAATGGAATGCCAGAAATAAGTTGGAACAGATTTGTTTAAAATTCTTCCAGAACTGCAATTACAGAAGTCCATTTATGTCTGTTGGGCATATTTCAAAGCATTGCAACAAGTTAGTTCACTTGATTTCTGGATGCATGGTCCCCTGCATGTTGGGGAATACAGAATTTAATTTTATATTATTTGTATTCATTTTATAAACCTTGCATTTGTTTACTATACCAACATTTTAATGAACATTAAAGGGGCCATGTGATACAGAATCAACGAAAATAGAGTTTACTATGTAAACCGGATCGAGTAAAAAGCAGGATGGAGCAGATATGGAGTTGATTTACAAACAAATTGGCATTTTTTTCTTTCATTCCAGTCGAATTTAACCCATGTGCACATAATCCCAGAAAGCTCAAGTAAAGATTCAACTCAGATTGTTCCAGATATCCCACATTTGGGATACTCTTCCTTTCTCTTTGTAGCGTGTGGCTAATCCTTGAGTTTGACCGCATGAACCCAGACACAATGCAGCTTGTGATATTATCTCTTCTCACTTCCTGTGTCTCTCTCGTGCGGTCATTCTCTAATCCTTCTCCAATGGATTATTAATTAAACATGCAAGACTCTAGAGCTTTACTTGACATCCTTTGGTTTACAGGCGAAAAGACAAGCAGATTGGTGTCAGAGCGGGTTAAGAAGCTTGATTCTTTGCACCTGTCTCTCTCTTCGCCTGTTGAATGGGAGTGAGACGGCTAGTGAAAGAAAGGAAAAAATATATTGCTCTTATGCTAACCCTAATCTGTGCCCCCAATTAAACAGTGACAGACCACGACTTCCATTGTCCCAGGATCTGGCGCTGACAATAGAGATTTGCCTAGTGTGATTAGGACACCATGTGGATCTGTCTCCATACCCAAATCTCTCTTCCAAATGATTGGCGGCCTTAATTAAGAAGTGGCTTTGTCTTTTTTTCTTGCTACGCATGAATGAGGGAGTATTGGACAACTGAGAGAGAGCGAGAGATCGAGAGAATGCAGATTTCGGTTCCAAAACATAACCCACTTTCCGCCTATGCATGTAATAATGGGTTGTCTGGGGAATGAAACAATAAAAGAGTGCGTGATGTGGGAGGGTACGGAGAAGGGTTATTTCAGATGGGAATGCTGAAGACTTATCCGGAACAAAAAGGCTGAACGTCGAAGTCCATTCTAGGTTCGGCACACTGCCGTCACATCATCTCCGCAGCAACCAGGCCAGCCAGACCCATGGGGAAGATGCTATTACTGAACAAAACCTTTGTTTTCTCACTTGTTAGCGACCTCTGTGGTATAAAAATAGTGCCAGAAAGCATTCGAAGTGGGAGGATTTCTCAAATATTCCATTTTCATTCTCCTTTCTTTGCCGCAACGTTCCCAATGCCTCTTCTTCCTGTTTCTGTACTCTTCTGAACACTGAAACCTGGACTGCATCATCTCCAAACTACTCAAGGTCACATAAAATTGACAGAGTGCTTCCAGTCAGAACACCAAATGCTCCAAAACGTCCCTCAAACATTTGCACCTCATCAGCAGTTAAGAAGCAAGTTCAGCCTTATGTGAAATCAATCTAGCCTTCTCTTTAAACAAAACAATCCCTTTGGATTCACCTTGGCTTCCAACATCACTTTGGCAAGAGTAACAGTAAGTATCTCAGAAAAGGTCAGTTATTCCTCTACAATAGCCAAAATAAACTGCAAAGAAATACAGTAACTGAATAGTTGTGTGGCTTGGTGAGGAGAGGTGTGCTATTATTTTATTAATAATTGCGACTTTTTTTCTCAGAATTGCGAGTTTTTTATATCTTGCAATTCTGACTTTATTTCTCAGAATTGCAACTTTATTTCTAAGAATTGCAAGCTTATATCATGCAGTTGTGACTTTATAATTAGCATTTGCGAGTTTATATCTCACAATTCTGAGAAAAAAGTCAGAAATGTGAGACAAAAAGTCAAAATGACCTGTTTAAACACAAAAGTTTGCCTTGACGTACTTTCCTTTTTTCAGGTATCATTGCAATTACTTTATTATAATCCAATATATGCATCAATATAAATACTATAATTATACATTGGGAAACCAATCTTTGATGCTTATGTAGCTCTGAAGTGATTATTTGATTGAACGAGGTCATATCTGACATTGCTATTGCCCTAGTTTCACTCATAGTGTCGCCAGTCATAACAACATCTGCGACACACTGACTATCCTCAACAAAAGCCCCAGACATGAAGAGGAGGGGTGTAAGGTCACGGGGTCATGGAAGGAGGGGTTGAGTCTATGATCTTCTCAATGTCTCCATGTGTATAGACCTTGTGTAGCTCCACCCCTTTTCAGCATTGCACTTGTTGTCTTCTGGCTTCCATTTGTATTTCCACAGCATGAAGGAATCTGCGCCTGCTAAAAGCTCTGCATGTTTCTGCATTCACAAAAGTCCAGCATTTACAAAATTCTCCACATTTTCTGTCCCTTGTGTGTTCATTAATTCAATATTTTGGTTAATTTGATGATGCTTTCAAGCTGCCAATTAGAGTGTAGTACTCTCAGCTCTATTTAAATCCATGTTGAAATCCATGAGATTTTGCTTCATATCAGGACAGAAAGTGTGCAGATTCTATCTGGATCTGGTCTCTACATGCCCTTGAATAGTGGGTGATGGTGCCTACTACACTGTCCACTAGAGAGGTTGCCAGTGGAAAAAAGAAACAGCTGTTATTCCAGGTGTTACAGTATGCTGACACACTTGACAAAGTCACCTTCCCCTCTGACTTCATGCCAAGGTGCAGACGGGTGAATAAATAATACCAACTCTTCACATGATAGGTATCCATACTCAGATAAGTGGTTGATTGTCTAAAAATGTTCACATTTAAAAAAAAAAGTGCATTAAGACAGTATATTCCAAAATAGTGTTTCTTCAAATTCAAATGAAAGTACAAAATTGTCTGCTGCATGTTCACACATCTGTTCTCTCTACAATGAAAGTGAATGATGATAAACCTTTGAGCTTCAAAAATTAGAAATTATCACCACTTAAGCAGCAAAGCAGTTCACACAATACATAGCATTCTTATTTTAGTATAATTGATACCATTAGGGCTGATGATAGATATATATATATATATATATATATATATAATATATTATTATATAGTATATATATCTTGATATACTAAACACAGTGGTGGCCGTCAGGGCCAGAAAAAGCTTTTCTCTGCTGGCCTAACACTATCAGAATCACTGATTTAGTTTAAATATATTTTTCCATGAATGTGTATTAAAATATTTCCAATAGTCTATTCTCTTCAGTTAATAGCTTTTCTCTTGGTTGCACTGCTTCAGTGTATGTTTATATTAGAGCTTTTATCCAATCATATTTCAGCAATCGTGTTGCCAGGGTCAAAGAAATCTGCCTTAAGGCCTTCAGAATCCACAGTGCAGGCATCTGTAAGTTTAAATCAACGGCAATGAAACCGTTGCTTTAACCAATCAGATTTCGAGTTGGCAGCAGCAGGGCCATCTAGCTGGCTAACGATAAAGTCAGCATTTCCTCCTCCTTTGATTGGATGGTCAGCAAACTAGCTAGCAAACAGCATCACTGTAAACCATTTTATTAAAACTTAGTAAAACTTATATTACTGTTTCTCAGGTTTAGATTTTCAGTGCATTTTGAAAAATATTTGCCTACTATATTTAGTCAATCTAAAAACAGTAGTCCTAATGTCTGCGAAAAACAAGCACACACCTCCTCGACACCGGCTCTGTGAAAGACTCCTGAAGATGAAAAACCACTAGAGTATGGTAGCTTAATCTTCATTTTTGACTCTTTTATCGCTTGATGCATTGTATTCTGAAGTTATTTGCGTGATATAAAGCCAGGTTTAAGTTTCCATAAAAAATATCTCAGTTTCCTGAGTGGAGCTGTATTAACCGGTCTTTTCCTCCGAGGCAGACCAGCGGGGAGATGAGAGTCACAGAGGTACGTAAAACACATGTATACACTTTTCTTCATCGTCTTGTAGGAATATTTAATGTTACTTGCTCACTTCTAGTAAAGCTGTGAATATTATATATATATATATATATATATAGATAGATATTATATATTATTATATATGTTTTTTTTAATTCAGATAACGTTTGTTTCATGTAAGGACAATGTGTAGTTAACATCCATACAGCTAGAATGCCTTTAAAACTGGTAATAACACTTCTAAATTGTGTGAGAGCATTGTGCCAGGTTGATAACAATGAATAACTCGTCTCACATTTACAATACACATGTGCTAGTGGAGTAAATGATGGCAGAATTTACATTTTTGGGTGAACGGTTCCTTTATTTTGGTTTGACAATTGTTTGGACAGCTGTGCGGTAAAGCAATGCTTGCCAAACTAGGAAGAACCATCAGCACCTCTAAAGGACATGAGAAGGTGAGTTTCATGTTTTCTCCAGTGTGTGTGTGTGTGTGTGTGTTTTACGGAGTGGTAAGGGCGGCACTGAGGGCGCCAGTGTCTTCTGCAGTTTGGGAGTCTCACAGCCTTGTATTCTAATACTTTCCATGTTGCCACGGTAGCAGCTGGCGTTCAGCCAATTTGCCAGCAAAGGAGAGGGAGATTATATAGGGGTGTGTGTGTGTGTGTGGGTTGTGTTTAAGGTTTGTTTGGTTCAGCATGTGTGTGTCATAACTGAAGTATATATTTTCACATGCTTGCCCATTTAAAACTCACTGCCAAAATGCTAGGGTGTTGCTATGTAGTTTATTAAGGTTTTTAGTATACTAGTGTATTCTCAATGGTGGCCGAGGCGTTGCTAGGTGTTTGCCAAAGTGTCGTGTTCTGAGTGGTTGCTAGGGCCCAACTGTCATGACGCCATTCCCCTAACCCCATACACCTGTTCACTCATTACACTAATTCCCCAAACCCCATACACCTGTTCACTCATTACACTAATTCCCCAAACTCCATACACCTGTTCAGTCATTCACTCATTACACTCACCCTCAGCTGTTCCCCATTGTCACAGACTATATCTTCTCTCACTCACCACTCTGCCTGGCTGATTTAATTGTAGTTGTTGTTGTCGCCCTAGATTGTTTTTGCCTTGTTGGCCTTTCTGTCATTAAAGAGGACGTTTTACCTGCATGACCATGTTTCTGTCTGTACTTCTCGTACCGTGCCGTGACAGAATAATCCAGCAAAACATGGGTCCAGCAGGAAAGTTCCTCAACGTCCGCCGGGGAGACCGGTGCATTGAGGATTACGCCAGGGATTTCGTGGGAGTGGCTCGCCAGTCGGCCACGGAAAAGACCTGCCTCATGGTCTTTTTCTGGGAAGGCCTAGCCGAGCCTTTCAAGTCCCTGATGCCATACTGGGTCCCCAGGGAGTCGCGGAGGACTATATCAGCCTGGCCCTGCATTGAATGAATGAATGAATGAATGAATGATGCATTTATAAAGCGCTTTCTTGTGTATTGCTATACACTCAAAGCGCTTTACAATCATGAGGGGAGGGGGGAGGGGGGTCTCTCCTCAACCACCACCACCAGTGTGCAGCATCCACTTGGATAATGCGACGGCAGCCACAGGACAACGGCGCCAGTGCGCTCACCACACACCAGCTACAGGTGGAGAGGAGAGAGAATCATTGAGCCAATCAAGTTGATGGGGATTATTAGGAGGCCATGATTGACAAGGGCCAGCAGAGGGAATTTGGCAAGGACACCGGGGATACACCCCTACTCTTTACAAGAAGTGCAATGGGATTTTTAATGACCACAGAGAGTCAGGAACTCGGTTTAACGTCTCATACGAAGGACGGTGCTTATTGACAGTATAGTGTCTCCGTCACTACACTGGGGTGTTAGAATCCACACAGACTGCAGGGTGAGCACCCCCTGCTGGCCTCACTAACACCTCTTCCAAGGTGTCTTCATTTGAGCGGCTCCGCCTTCAGGGTGGAGTTAGCTGCAGAGCCCGCTCACAGTCCTCCCGGAGCGGCAATCCACGGGGCGTCAGAGGCCTATCTGCTGCACCCAATACCTCATGCCCATTACCGGAGGAGTAGTCCGCCACGGATTCCCCCGAAAGTGGTGCAAGCTCACGGTTCCCCCGAGGCGGCGGTGCCCACTTACGGTTCCCCTGCCATTGCCCGTTCCAAGGCGGCAGCTCCACACACACCGCTGTGGTGGCCGCTGGTTCTGCCCTGGGTCCCCATCCCGCCTCAGTCCCCAGGTCCTCCTCCAGCACACGGTTGGTCCCCCCATTCCGCCCCCGCTCTGCCGTCCCCCTGGCCTGTTCCTTGGAGAGGGGGTCCTGTCAGGGAGTCTGGGCCCTGCATTTCTCCCTCTCTCCTCCAGAGGGCGCCATCTCCCGGACTCCATTCCCCTAACTTCATACAACTGTTCACTCATTACACTAATTCCCCAAACTCCATACACCTGTTCAGTCATTCACTCATTACACTCACCCTCAGCTAATCCCCATTGTCACAGACTATATCTTCTCCTCTCACTCACCACTCTGCCTGGCTGTATTGTAAGTGTATTGGTATTTGTCGTCCCTAGATATGTTTTGTTTTGCCTTGTTGGTCTTTCTGTTCATTAAAGAGAAGTTTTCACCTGCATGTGGACCCAGACCCTGTTTCTCCTCAGTGTTTCGTACCGGGCCGTGACACCAACTATGCATTTTTTAAGGTATTTTGAGTGCTATAGCCAGGGGTGCACATACGTTTTTTAGCCTGGTTCTCATATGGGAACCTGGAGATTTGGTTTGGTCCTCACACTGCACATAGTGTAACCCATTAAATATAACTATAAAAAATAAATGAATAATAGTGATAATATATTGCCACTTATTGTCCTTTTTTTTTTTTTTTTTTCGTTGTTAACATAAAATAATAAACAAAATACTAAGTGTGATATAATTTAATAATAAATAATAAATAATAATAATAATATAAATATAAATAATACTTAATATAATACTCCTCTCCACTCTATATTTTAAAATAAAAAGGGGAATATTAATACAAAAAACATTATTTGTATCGTAAACTTTAAATAAAGCTCATATTTACTTTTTTTTAAATATGAATTTTCATCATTTTCAAACTTCAAATCAGCAAGATTTTATTTTGGCGGGTTGCCGGCAAGTCAGTATATGCGCTTCCGGGTTTTGAGCTGCATTGTGCTTTGAAAACTGCAGCGGGTAGCCTAGATTTTCAATTTGAAATGATGCTTTCAATTTGAATAGAAATCTTATACAGTACAGCTTGTCGATCTAAAATGGTAATTGTGCATCAACAGCTGTCAACCATTGGGGGGTTCCGCGTACCCAAATGCGCTGACAGAACTTATATACACAGCCCATTTCTTATTTTGGTCTCGCATGCGGATCAGTGGACCACTTATGCGCACCCCTGGCTATAGCATATTGCTACACTATGAGGTTGCTAGGGAGCAGTTGCTAAGTGTCTAGCAAGTTGCTATATGGTTGTTTGTAGGGATGTGCCATATCATACCATCCACGATAATACTGGTATACATTTTTACATGATAAAAGAGTCATATCGCAATATCAATGATATAGCGACACAATGACGTATGGCACATTTACGTTCCCTAGCACAACAACAACACCACCACAAACCCAATAGATGTGTTCGACTTGAAGAAGCGCTGCGCAGAATGATCGGTGTATGACATCAAAGTATCGTGTGAGCGGTTCTAGAGCATATTCGAGCGCATATCTATAATGCATATAAGGTGCATATCTTTAGCGAAGCAGCACGGAGAGCCGCTTCTGGGACGATTCTGAAATGTGCCGCAGTGTGGCTGGTGTAAACTAAATAATTGACTAGAGTGGCCGCGATCAGCTCCGGTGGCCGCGTTGGAGCCATAACGTGCCGCAGACGCGTGCAGTGTAAATAAGGGGTAAGTCACTCTCGCGGTATTTTGATGTCATACACCGATCGGTCTGCTTCAAGTCGAACACACAGCTGCTGCTGCCACCTTATGACAATAGATTTACACTTCGAATTAGGTAGTCTGTCATCAATGACAGTAGCTCCTTGGAAAAGGATAGAAAATGTCCTTTATTTTGTTTGCACTAATAAATGCTATCGCCTGCCAACTGCAATCACCAATAAAACATTGTTCCATATTTTTTTCTATATCGTCATAAATATCATTATCGCAAATATTCTTGAAATATCGTGATATCATTTTGAGGCTATATCGCCCACCCCTAGTTGTTAGGGTGTTCTGGGTGGTTGTCAGGCAATGTTATGAGGTTGCTAAGGTGCTTTTAGTGTTTGTTGCTAGTGGCTTTTAGGGTGTTGGTGGTGGTTGCAAGTAGTTGTGAAGGTATTTTGAGTAGTTGTGAGCATATGCGATTTCTAGGGTGTTCTGGATGGTTGGTAGGGCACTGCTATGCATTTGACTAGGTATGTTGAGTGGTTAAGCACATTGCTACAGTATGTGGTTGCTAGGGCACTGCTTTAGAGTTGCTACATTGTTTTGAGTGTTTTAGCACATTGTTATGTGGTTGCCAGGTCATGTTAAACAGTCGCTACAGTATTCTGTGTTTATAGTATGTCACCAAGTGGGTTTTAGGGTGTTGTTAGTGATTATGAGAATTTTGGTAGGTATTGATACTATAAAAGCACATTGCGGTGAGGGGCTACAGCACTGCTATGCAGTTGCTAAGGAGTTTTCAGTGGTTGAGCACAATGATACAGTATGTGGTTGCTATGGTGTTCTGGGTGGTTGCCAGGGCACTGCCTAGCAGTTGTTAAGATGTATTGAATGTTTTTAACATGTTACTAGTGTTTGTTAGGGTGTTGGTGATAGTTGCTAAGAAATTTTGAGTGATTATGAGCATGTTGGTATGGGGTTCTGGATGGTTGCTAAGGCTCTGTTATGAAGCTGAAGGTGATTTGAATGTTTTAGCACTTTGCTACAGTATGTGGTTGCTGAGGGTGGTATGGGTGGTTGCTAGGGCACTGCTATGCATTTGTTAAAGTGTATTGAGCATTTTAGCAAATTGTAGTGTGGTTGCTAAATAGTGTTATTTATGGTTGCTAGGGAACTGCTATACAGTTGCTAAGGTGTTTTGAGTGGTTTCTATGTGGTTACTTACAGGCTCAAGTCCAGTAATCCTTTTTCATGGTAACTTTATAGGGTTTATTTTATTGCCAAGCAAAAATCCTAGGTCTGATGAAGTAAGAAACCTTTCGTCAACCATCCTCATGATTTGAGGTATCACTCATGTCCACATCGCAAACGATGCAGAACAGGTTAATGAAGTGCATACTGCAATAATCAATAAATGACTTCACTGTTTTTACAGCTTAGTGTTAATTAACCTATTCTGAGTTCACCACAGTCAATCTTTTATTATTTTGTCCCCATCTGTGGATGCCTCCATTCTTAAAGGGGTGATGACATGAGAAACCAAATTTGCCTTGATCTTCTGGCATATAAGAGGTCTTTGTACCATTAAAACTTCCTGCAAGTTTCATAGCTTAACACATCCTCCCCATTATAAACAAAGCATTTATTTAACCAAGCTCCAAATATGGCTCGTTGTGGATCCTATGGGGCAAGGTGACGTCACCTAGCACCAGTCGTTTGCATATGACCGCCTCCAGCGCAAGACAACTATGCCTAATTTTGCATCATCGCATCGTTGTCACGCCCACAGGTGTTCAGTCGACATGCAGCGAGTGGGTCTGAAGAAGTAGCTATTTACAATAAGATTGAGATGCCACGCAGATGTGCCGTTCCTGGCTGTGGAAAAACAACATGTTTGAATATGCTGCCGAAGGATCCAGACGTCAGGGAAAAATGCATTCAGTTTATTCTTTGCGAACATCCCAGTCACGTCAGTGTAAATTTACACAAACTGTAAGTAATGTATTTCATTTAAAAACTACTTTTTAAAACGTTAATTGCAGTGTAATTCATAATGAATAATCACAGTGTTTTTACTTAGTTTACTTGCATATTGTTTTCAGAGTTCATCAAGCTCAGGCCCCGTGTTAAAAGGCGTAAGCCAATCATAACAGTGGGCGGTTACACTGAACTCTTAAAGGGGAAAACGCACAGACTGCACATGTGAAGATGATCAGCACGCAGAATGTGGAGCAACACGTTATGACAAGAGAAGACTCCCACATGCAAACACCGCACTGTCACACCACACTCAATTTAACCAGTATTCCAAGAGCACAGCCAAACTGGTGGGAAACTAAAATGGCAACTAGAACCAAAAAAGACAGACTCTTGACGCTAAACAAAGCATTTATCACATTATTTTATTCTTTCAATTTGCTATAAATAAAAATTTCTCTTATATTCTGGGTCTGAGAATTGATGTTAAAAGATGTTTGATTAGAACATTGTAAACCACTGATTTTATATATATATATATATACTATATATATATTATCTATTATATAATATATATATTATACAGGTGCATCTCAATAAAATAGAATGTCGTGGAAAAGTTCATTTATTTCAGTAATTCAACTAAAAATTGTGAAACTCGTGTATTAAATAAAAATGCACACAGACTGAAGTAGTTTAAGTCTTTGGTTACTTTAATTGTGATGATTTTGGCTCACATTAACAAAAACCCACCAATTCACTATCTCAACAAAGTATAATACTTCATAAGCAATATCCCCCCCCACCAAAAATTTTAGGAATTGTTGGCATTTGGAAGTATGTTCATTTACTGTACATGTACTCAATAGTTGGTAGGGGCTTCTTTTGCTTTAATTACTGCCTCAGTTGGGTGTGGCATGGAGGTGATCAGTTTGTGGCACTGCTGAGGTGGTATGGAAGCCCATGTTGCTTTGGCAGTGGCCTTCAGCTCGTCTGCATTTTTTGGTTTCTTGTTTCTCGTTTTCCTCTTGACAATATCCCATAGATGCTCTATGGGGTTCAGGTCAGGCCAGTTTGCAGGCCAATCAAACACAGTAAAACCATGGTTATTGAACCAGCTTTTGGTACATTTGGCAGTGTGGGCAGGTGCCAAATCATGCTGGAAAATGAAAAAATGAAATCAGCATCTCCATAAAGCTTGTCATCAGAAGGAAGCATGAAGTGCTCTAAATTTTCCTGGTAGATGGCTGCGTTGACTGTAGACTTCAGAAAACACAGTGGACCAAAGTCCTCTTTTCAGATTAAAGTAAAATTTGCATTTCATTTGGAAATCAAGGTTCCAGAGTCTGGAGGAAGAGTGGAGAGGCACAGAAAACCATGTTGCTTGAAGTCCAGTGTGAAGTTTCCACAGTCAGTGATGAGTTGGGCTGCCATGTCATCTGCTGGTGTTGGTCCACTGTGTTTTATGAAGTCCACAGTCAACGCAGCCATCAACCAGGAAATTTTAGAGCACTTCATGATTCCTTCTGCTGACAAGCTTTATGGAGATGCTGATTTCATTTCCAGCAGGACTTGGCACCTGCCCACAATGCCAAAAGGTACCTAAAAGCTGGCGCAAAGAATTCTGAAGTATTCTAATTTGTTGAGATCGTGAATGTGGGTTTTTTTGATAAATGTGAGCCAAAATCATCCCAATAAAAAGAACCAAAGACTTAAACTACTTCAAGTCTGTGTGCATTGATTTTATTTAATACACGAGTTTCACAATTGAGTTGAATTACTGAAATAAATGAAACTTTTCCACGACATTTTAATTTACTGAGATGCACCTGTGTATATAATAATCATATATATCTAATATCTATATTATATTAAATGAGCTTTAGTGAGAATAAGAGGACTTCAAAACATACAATTTAAGTATTACATGATTGCACTGCTGTTCAAAAGCATGGGACTATTTTTTTAATGAGAACAAAAAGTCTATAAAGGAGTCTTTTCTTTGGGCTGCCTATAAGGCTGCATCTACCTTGACGGGTAAAACAGTAATAATCAAAAAAAATTATATTGTGAAAATATTATTACAAATAAATATATATCTCTGTATATTATTAAATATTATTTTTATATATATATCGATATCTATAGATTATAAATGAATTTATTTTACAATATAATTAATTCCTGTGATGCAAATTTTCAGCATCATTATTCCAGTCTTCAGTGTCACATGTTCCTTCAGAAATCACTCTAATATGCTGATTTGCTGCTCAAGAAATTTTTTTCTGATTATTATCAATGTAGAAAACAGTTGAGCTGCTCAATATTTTTGTGGAAACCATGGCACATATTTTTTAGGATTATTTGATGACTAGAGAGTCCAAAAGAACAGCATTTGAAATTAAAATCTTTTGTGACATTAGGTGTCTTTATTGTGACTTTAAATGCATCCTTGCTGATTAGATGGAGCAGTTTCATTATACATTTTACTTGCTTGCTATATTTATGTCAGCTGATGTAGAAACACCAAATATTGAAAACACTGTCCGAACGAAGATTCAATTTCAACACGGTCATTCTAATTATAGAATGTGAGCAACAAACTGAAAAAAATGTGTGCAGCGTGAGCGTGATGTCTTCAAAGCCTCTGTACAGTGAAAGCGTTTGAGAGAATTAATAGCCCAGCGATTGCCCTCTGCTGCCCTCCTTTATAATATCAACCACCTACTCTCGCTCTTTTCTGCTGACTCTGGTGAGCTGCTGGGGATTCGGGACACTGCTCTAGTGCAATTCATTCTTCTGTCGTTTTTCTACCTGTCACTCTCTCGCTCTAATGTCTCCTGGTGCTTTGAATACAACTCAGTGTCACGCAAAAACTATATCAGATGGTTGCAGATAACCTGGATTTGTAGGTTCTCTGGGTTTAAAGCATATTTTGATGTTAAAATGCTTTCTCCCATCGCAGCTGAACGTGCAGAGATGTATCTGCTTGTTGATTCGCCTGAAAAGTGTGAACTTTGTTCACATCCCAACTGGCCTGACAGTGTCTCAAATAATGGGTGGAAGCTGTTTCTTCAACCAATGGCAGGGAAAGTTGTGTAAAAAAAAAACGTATGGATAAAGTTAGAATTGCATTTGTAAGTGCATACATACAAAAATAAATGTGAAATACTGATTAAACTGTTAATAATTGGCAACTCTTTAGAGTATGGTTTTGTCAGCATTAGATATGCACATTAGTCAACATGAACCAACAATAAAAAATACTTATTAATCTTAATAAATGTTAATTTTGGAAATTTACTAATACATTATTTAAAATCATATATGGTGTTATTACTTAATGGGCCTGAGCTAACATTAACTATGATGTATTTTTTTTACCTTACCAAAGATTAATAAATACTGTAACAAATGTTTTGCTCATCGTTAATGTTAGTTAATGCAGTAACCTTTTTGTAAAGAGTTACTAAATTATTTTATTATTTTATTTGGGAAGAAAAGCATGTACAGTAAAACAAATATGCACATTTTTGACTGCAGAATGTCACCAATCACAATCAAATTTGACTAAATCAGGTGACAAACACATATATCTGACTCATTATTGAACAAGTCACTTATTCATCTATTCATTCAGGAAAAGCCTTCTTTTATTGCTCTGCCTTATTCAGTAGATGGAAGTTTAATGACACAGCAGTGTTTAACATCAAATGCAAAGCTGAAAGCATTTCCGTTTGAAGTGGCCAAAGCACAACAGCATACGGCAGAGAACTATTTTACTCGTTTGATAAAGTAATGGCCAATTGTGTGTTTTTCAACTGTAACTGTCAAAAGACAGTGAGAAAGAGCAATAGGTGGCATTACATCACAAAGCAGAAATATGTGAGTGAGCTTCGTAGGGAAAAACTCACAGCGTGCTAAACTATTAAAAGAACAGTTCACTCAAAAAAGAAAAAAAAAATGATTTACTTGCTCAAAACCCATTCATGTCATTCCAAGCTCCTATGCTGTTCTTTTTTTCCCCCCCACTGAATTTAAAGGGGTACAATTTTGAAGACGACTCGTTTGATGTATTCCAAGTCAGCATGATAAGGAACAAGCCAAGTTGTTGTTTATAGAGAGTCTTCCCTCAGGTGCATCTCTGGAATCTCACTCACGTCCCATTTTAAGAGTAGCACACTTGCAGGGCTTACCAGTTTTGATGTAACCGACACCAAATGCCAATGGAAAACCAATGCAAAAAGACATGTGTCTCTGAATATATGGAATGAAGGATGAGATTTCAGAGTTATAATGGTGTGGAAAATTATCATTGAATAATTTATTATTTTAAATGGCTTAATAAGACTTGGAATACAGAGTCATATGGGATTGCTTGATTGATATCAATGACAGAATTGCCATTTTTGGGGTGAACTATTCTTTTAAAACCTGGCAGTGCCTAGTGAGCAACCCTTCTGTGTCCTTGAATGCATTTTCTGAAATGCCCACTCACTTTCATTTGGATTACTGCAGTGAGAGACCCTCTGTAACCTTCCTCGGCCCCGATCGCAGCCACACACACACACACACACACCGTCAGTGAAGTGAACTTGCACTCAGGTCTCATTACCTCCCACACACCCCACTGTGTGTGATGCCGTAATCTGACAGTATGAAGGATGCTTCAAAGACACAGGAAAACCGACTTGAACATCGCAACACATGCAGTAAGCTTCCCGAAATCCATCAGCAAACAGCCCAACATGTACTCTGACAAAATAGAAATGCCACCAAATAGACAGAGCAGAATTATATAGATAGTAAACAACAAAAACTGCACAGTATGCACTTAAAAATGCATTTTGTCCCGTAAGCTAAAATGTGGTGACATCTAGAATCAGTCGTTGTTGGGGGTTTTTCAAACACATAATGTCTGAATTGGTACATTAGGTTAAACCAACAGAAATCATTTGTTAGGTTCAGATCAGTTCAGTTAAATGTATAACTGTATTTTATTACGTGTATTCATTAACTATGGCCCAAGATGCTGGGATAAGCTCCAGCATCCCCATGATCCTGCAAGCGGTTTGAAGAATCAATGGATGGACGGATTTTTGCACATTTCACACATTTATTTGCTGGGTACAGCATTGAAACCGATGCAGGAGCTCGGAAACCCTCCCTCAAACCAACACACGACCTGACAAGCAAAGCCACAGCAATGCTATTTGATGACGTGAAAGCGATAGCAAGAGACTTTAAACAAGCGTAAATATGTAAATACGGAGGTGATATAGAGGAGTCTGACAGAAGCCGATCCTCAGGGCATAGCCTACACCTCTAAATATTCCTTTACTCACTGAGTCTCGACTAAAGTGAAATACTATTGGATCTATAACAGACATGAATTCATGAATGAATAAACAGATGTGTCTAAGAGTAAATAGAGGACGGATCACCTAACAGAGAGTCAAGCTCATACCACAAAATGCACAAAACTGTATCAACAAAGAATAGATTGATTTATAACTTATAATCACCATAGCCTATATTTTCTATTTTCTAATTACTTTTTTTTTTTTTAGCTTTATTCTATTTAATTTATTATGTTTCCATTTTGATGTTGTTCAATGCCTTCTTCCCCAGAGTAAGCAAAGAAGATGTTAGGCAGAATGTTAGTGGCTGACAGTCTCAGTCACCATTCACTTGCATTGCAGATGTGTATCTATACGATGAAAATGAATAGTGACTGAGTCTCTCAAACTGCCTGACATCTCCTTTTGCGGTCCACAGAAGAAAGGCATCAGGTTTTGGAACAGCATGAGGGCGAGTATCCTAAATGATAACAGTTTACATTCTGGATTAAATTAAAAAGCATTTATTAACCATGTATTGGCTGATTTGTTGTGCATTTATGAAATATAGCGCCAAGTTGATATTTAAGTTCATTTGAACTTCTAACGCCATCGAAACACTTACCCAAACACATATCTGTCATAATTTCACATCAGTCTTCGCGTGATTATCTGATTTTAAGATTTCTCATACGAGAGAGATTAAGATCCATATAAAAATCACTCGAAGCGCAAACGATCTCTGATTAAATGGCAATGAAATGTCTATGAAAACTTATTTCAACTTTCCACATCATGCACGTCAGATCAGAGTAGCTCCATCCTAAATCTGCTTTGCCTGTCCTGTTATTCCCGGGACAGATTGTGTGTGAGAGGACTGATCTGGACCGTATGGCTCCGAGTAATCAAAGTCTCTCAAACACTCGTCTTACCTGTTGGCCCCTCCAGACTTTCCGCACAGACCCTGGCGAGGAGAAACAGCAGAACAGCGCACAGATTCATAGCAGCGTTTAAAGTCCAGCAGGTAAAGGCAGGTGAAGTGCTGTCAGTGAGTGTGGTAGAGTGCGGTAAATATCCTGCTGCTGCGCCACTGAGTTTCATCCAGAGACGCGCAGCCCAGACCCCAGAGCTGCCCGATGACGTCACGGCCCACTATCGAAGCCCCTCACAACTCCGCGAGCGCTTCCCGACGAGCAGAGGAAGGCCTATGGCGGCCCCCGGTGGCTATTCACCAGAAATCATCATACAGCTGCTGCAGAGATTGTTGAGGCAAACATCAACGCAGGTCGCATTCGAGCTGTTAAACATCTTGAGTTGCCAGTGCGAAGACTTCAGTGAATAAACGAACAGTCATTCTTGAGAAGTGGGACAAAACAGGGTGCAAAATTGAAAAAATAAAACCTTGTACTCAGATAAACGAAACTACATTTATGTATCTTATATGTACTAAGCTACTGAGATATGCTTTGGTACAACCTCCCAACTTTTCTCTTTTTTAACAAAATGTGCTTTTTTAGCTTGGACTGTGTAATATAATTTCAGCTTTATCTTTAACAGCATTCAAGATGTTTTTAACATTTCAAAACACATTCTGGTGTTAGCAGACATATTACACTTTCACATGTGACCGACAGTTCCACAACAAATATAAAATATCATAATGAAACATTATCAAAAAATTCAACTGACGGAGGTGACACGTCTGACGTAGAGGTGACAGAACTGACGGAGGTGACACGTCTGACGGAGGTGACAGAACTGACGGAGGTGACACGTCTGACGGAGGTGACAGAACTGACGGAGTTGACACGTCTGACGGAGGTGACAGAACTGACGGAGTTGACACGTCTGACGGAGGTGACAGAACTGACGGAGTTGACACGTCTGACGGAGGTGACACGTCTGACGGAGGTGACAGAACTGACGGAGTTGACAGAACTGACGGAGTTTGCACGTCTGACGGAGGTGACAGAACTGCGGAGTTTGACCGTCTGACGGAGGTGACAGCAACTGACTGAGGTGACATCCGACGGATTCTGACATCGACGTAGGGGCCAGAACTGACCAGAGGTGTACACGTCGATGGAGGTGAACAGAAACTGACGATGGGTGGGCGGTGACACGTCTGACGGAGTTGACAGACTGACTGAGTTGACACAATGCTCGAGGTGACAGAACTGACGAGTTGACACGTCTGACGGTGGTGACAGAACTGACGGAGTTGACACAACTGACGGAGGTGACAGAACTGACGGAGTTGACACAACTGACGGAGGTGACAGAACTGACGGAGTTGACACATCTGACGGAGGTGACAGAACTGACGGAGTTGACAGAACTGACGGAGTTGACAGAACTGATGGAGTTGACAGAACTGATGGAGTTGACAGAACTGACGGAGTTGACATGTCTGACGGAGGTGACAGAACTGACGGAGGTGACAGAACTGACGGAGGTGACAGGCTTACGGAGGTATACAAGTCTGACGGAGGATGAACAGAAACTGACTGAGTTTACATTTCCTGACTGAGGTTACAGAACTGCCGGAGTTGACCGTCGTGACGTAGGTGACAGAAATGACTGAGTTGACACGTCTGACGAGGTGACAGAACTGACGGAGTTGCACAACGACCGTGTGACATAACTACGGAGTTGACACGTCTGACGGAGTGACAGAACTGACGGCAGTTTACAACGTACTGACGTAGTGACAGTCTGACGGAGGTGAAGGAGGTAACAGAACTGACTGTGATTGGACACTCCCTGACGTAGGTGTACAGAACTGACGGATTTTACACGTCCTGACGGAGGGACATGTACTGACGGAGTTACAGAACTGACGAGCGTTGACACATCTGACGGATTTGGAAGACTGACGGAATTGAACACAATCTGATGGAGGTGACATAGGTGACGGAGTTTGACACATCTGACGGAGTTGACCCTCTGAGGGAGTTGACATATCTGACGGAGGTGACAAAAATCTGAATTTGTAATAATTTTAACTATCAAATACATTGAATCAGTCAATTACTGTATTAAAACAAACACAACAAACAGTGAGTATGTTATTGTTTATAAAGCTTTTATTCAAGAGTCACAATGTAGTATTTTGATATATCATTGGAACACAAAATCTTATGGTGGGGACATCTGACGGTGTTGACAAATTTGGCATTTCTTTCACAAAACCAGTGGAGTTCATGTAGTAGCCATTTTATTTGTTTCTGTTGATGATGCTAATGGAACCTGCTTCAGGAGAATACAGTTATCTAAATATTTCAAATAATTTCCTAAATTGGAAGATGGTGTTGACATATCGTGGCTGTGACAAAGGAAACATTAATATTAGGATTTAAAATATTCTAAAACTAAAACTTAGCACAGCCTGTCTGACACTGATGTACTCTGCAGAGGTGAACTGTGGCAAGGGGGTCCTTAGAGTGACAGCTGCCCCTGATTTTATTACATTTTATTGAATGTCTGACATTGTTGACAAAAAGTGGGGACGCAACTCTAAAATCATATTAAACATGCATGTGTCATTAAAAAAAAAAAACCTTGCTTTGATAGGAGATATTATCAAGTGTTGCTTTTGATAAAACAAGCTATTTTCATCATTAAAAAACCAATTTTTTTCCATTTTAATTGCTTGAATGACTAACCCTTCTCTTGGACACAGACCTGTTTTAAGGACGTAGGCGAGACAGTAGAAACAGTACAGATTGGTAAATCATAGAGAAAATTAAATTGATGTGTCATTGTGTTAAATACATTCTATTATGAATCCCTCATGACATTTAAAATAGAAAATATTTTTATTTTTTAAAGCTAATAGCAGTTACCATTTGCTGGACCTGTTTTGTCCCACGTCCCAAGAATGACTCCTCCTCGGTATATACCGTGGAACGTAAAAGTATTCAGACCCCCTTAAATTTTTCACTCCTTGTTATATTTGCAGCCATTTTGCTAAAATCATTTAAGTTAATTTTTTCCCTCATTAATGTACACACAGCAGCACATATTGGCAGAAAAACACAGAATTGTTGACATTTTTTGCAGATTTATATAAAAAAAAAAACTGAAATATCACATTTACACAAGTATTCAGACCCTTTGCAACAACACTTGAAATTTATCTCAGGTGCCTCCCATTTCTCTTGATCATTGTTGAGATGTTTCTACACCTTATTTTGAGTCCAGCTGTGTTTGATTATACTTATTTGACTTGATTAGGAAAGCCACACACCTATCGATATAAGACCTTACTGCTCACAGTGTATGTCAGAGCAAATGAGAATTATGAGGCCAAAGGAACTGCCTGAAGAGCTCAGAGACAGAATTGGCAAGGCACAGATCTGGCCAAGGTTTCAAAAAAAATGTCTGCTGCACTTAAGTTTCCTAAGAGCACAATGGCCTCCATAATCCTTAAATGAAAGACATTTGGGACGACCAGAACCCTACCTAGAGCTGGCCGTCCAGCCAAACAGAGCTATCGGGGGAGAATAGCCTTGGTGAGAGAGGTAAAGAAGAAACCAAAGATCACTGTGGCTGAGCTCCAAAGATGCAGTCGGGAGATGGGAGAAAGTTGTAGAAAGTCAACATCACTGCAGCCCTCCACCAGTCGGAACTTTATGGCAGAGTGGCCCGACGGAAAACTCTCCTCAGTGCAAGACACATGAAAAACTTTTTGGCCTTAATTCTAAGCTGTATGTGTGGAGAAAACCAGGCACTGCTCTTCACCTGTCCAATACAGTCCCAACAGTTAATCATGGTGGTGGCAGCATCATGCTGTGTGGGTGTTTTTCAGCTGCAGGGACAGACGACTGGTTGAAATCGAGGGAAAGATAAATGCGGCCAAGTACAGGGATATCCTGTACGAAAACCTTCTCCAGAGTGCTCATGACCTCAGACTGGGCCGAAGGTTTACCTTCCAACAAGAAAATGAACCTAAGCACACAGCTAAAATAACGAAAAAGTGGCTTCACAACAACTCTGTGACCATTCTTGAATGACCCAGCCAGAGCCATGACTTAAACCCAATTGAGCATCTCTAAAAATGGCTGTCCACCAACGTTTAACATCCAACCTGACAGAACTGGAGAGGAACTGCAAGGAGGAATGGCAGAGGATCCCCAAATCCATGTGTGAAAAACTTGTTGCACCTTTCCCAAAAATACTCATGGCTGTATTAGATCAAAAGGTTGCTTCTACTAAATACTGAGCAAAGGTCTGAATACTTAGGAACATGTCATATTTCAGTTTTTATGTTTGAATAATCCTGCAAAATGGTCCACATGCTGTGTTTTTCTGTAAATTTTTGGGTGCTGTGTGTACATTAATGAGGATTTTTTTTTTTACTTAAATGATTTTAGCAAATGTCTGCAATATAACAAAGATTGAAAAATAAGGGGGTTGAATACTTTCCGTACCCACTGTATATATACAGTGGTGGCCCAAAATTTAGCACTAAATTTTCCACATCAGAGCTAAAAGGTTTATGGTGGTCAGTTGAAATATCATTTCCTTTCCCCTAACATGCATTTTGGCCATTTAAATTTGTAATAATCCAGTGCCACGATCTCGTTCACAATAGTCCTGGACAGGCACCAAGTATCTGCACCAGATGATCTGATCTCAACATCAAATCTAGTCTGTTCCCTGGCGATGTACATGAAGACACCGAACAAACTGGAGAGGGACTGTGTCGCGTGTAACTGTGGCAAGTCTCCAAGATGCTTCAAGAAACCTTCATGCAAAGCTAAAAACTATGTGCAAGTGCACCTCGGACCAGGGGTGGAGCCAGGGGCCACCACTGACCTAAGCTTTTCCATCCCTTTGGCCACCCCACTCAAAAATTAAGCATTAGCGTTAGTTCTGGCAGGTCACGTGAGTCAAGCTTGCATCAGCTGATCCCCATCTACCTATGGGAATACGACATCTATCTAAGCATTCATATATAAGGTCTTTCAGTATTATCAGCAGTTTTCGCATTGATCAATAGCTAATTACCCTCCTTCATCCCCAGCTCCACCTTTCGCCACATTCAGGACTTGGCTTTCTGATATTCCTGGCTTATCAGACTCCTTTATCTTGAATAAAGGGTTACACTTAAATATCATTAAGTACATTAATGATATCTGTCTTGTTCTGTTCTGTTAACCCTGGGGGGGGGGGTTATTATTGCTGCTCTCCCTGCTCGTTCGTGACAGGCTGCATGGATGGGCAGGGAGGTTTTTGCCCAGAACAGAACCATACCACCAAACCAAACTTTATGCTAAGTATCTATCATTTTGACGATAGTGGTCCTGACAGAACTGCAGCTTTTGTTATTTTTTTTTTTACAAGAAATGCATTAAGACGCGGAACGTATCTCTTTATGACCACATCAAACGGGAAAATTTTCAGACGCGCACTTCAACTTCACCTCAGCGTCAGGCGCAAGTCAAACTAGCGCGGAAAGGAACATGTGCCAAATGAGCTTCAGTAGAACAACGGTGAACTGCGGTCTGGTGGGATGTTGTAGGCTATATGTCAGTAAAACAAACTGTCCTGTGCTGACAGCTGTTTTACCATGCTCATGGCGCACACTCTTCAACTTTACGCGAATATCGCTTCATCATAAATAATGCGTGCAAGAAACTATGAGCATACAATGTAATTCTGTCGTCAATTAAGCCATGAAATCACCACAAAGGCGATTAGTGCATTCATTTATGTATCGCATCACATTAAAGAACGTCTCTCAAATGCATGTACTGAAATATTGTGCAATTCGAAATCACAATATAACATGTACATATAGACTACACAAGGCTTTTTTTTTGTAATTTAATGCACAAGTAAATATGAACACTGTGCATTTATACTAGAAAACAAGCTTTTGGGGGGTTTTGAGAACCAGAACCAAGCTGACTAAGCAATAAAGCTAAATAGTGAGCCCCTTTATTAAAATATCTGGAGGTGGGGAATAATACACAAATGGTCATATTCACTCAGCATTACTTGATCTAATTCACAAATATCTCAATTACAATTTAGTAGAAATGAATTGTATTCAGTTGTGTTTTAGGCACTAAAACAGTCCAATACTTTATAGTCAATCACATTTTTATATTGAAATAATGAAGATTTCTGTGCCACCCCAGACTGGTTGCTGGCCCCTCCCTGGCCACCCCTAAAAAAACATCCTGGCTCTGCCACTGTCTCGGAAAAAAATTGCTTTAAATGCAAAGGATAGTCACATCAAATGTTCATTTAATTTAGTTAATAGAAGTTAATTAAAGACAACCTATTTATGACATTATTTTTGAAAGCGTCCTCACTTTACAGCATTTTTACTCAAGTGCCTAAAACCTTTCACAGTATACTGAAGTTTTGCAGGGAGGTTTCATCAAATGTCTTGGAGACTTTGCCACAAAGTTTGTCTCAGTTTGTTCTGTTTCTTCATGGCTGCATTTCCCGAAACCTTCTTAATTCTACGTCGTTCTTAAGTTATACCTTAAGTTGTACCTTTACGTTAATATGTGTTTCCCGAAATGTTCTTAGTTAAGTATACCTTCCGTGAGTCATTCGTTCGTAAGGTTAGTCTGGACTACTCTTAGCTATACCTTATCGCTGTTCACAGCTCACTCCGCTAGTGGCCACCACTCTGCAAAAAGCTTCTTCACATTTCAGTCGATACGATTGTAATTCTGTGGCAAGATAAAGTGCAGAACCAAATAAATATTACAATTCTAAAGTTGTAATACACCCAGTGTTCAATTAATTGAAGTGTTTTTATGCAAAGAATAAAACTGTCATTATACTGATGGTTGTTAGTTTTTCCATTATAATATACAAAGGCACATCGGCTGGCAAACAATTAGGCAGCACATAATTATGAGTCTATTTAAAGGGAATGAATGTGTTGGGGAGTTTGGTCAAACTATGGCAGCGAGACAGCGAATAGTTGTCCTAAATCAAAGATGGCTGCGTCCGCAGAGCCAGTTAGTGTATGTGCCCTATTTCATAATAGCCACGGGAGCAAATTCAGCAGCTTTTACATCTTGTTGGTCCAACTTTGTCGAGACAAAATCGACGGAGCTACCCCCTAAATCCCGGGCTCTCCGTTTTATGCTGTGGGGAGTTTTCTGGAGGTGGTTGGGGATGGATATGGCTTGAGTAGACTCGTTGGCGGTGCGTTCACTCGGTCACAACCATTCCTGCATCCGTCACGCCACCAATTATATACGTATGCCTTTCGCGGGGCATGAAGTGATGGAGGCACATCAAGGCTTCCATGCCATTGCGGGTGTCCCGTGAGAAATTGGCCGGTGGATGGGACACTTATCCCCATCACCAACCCATCAGCGCTCGACTAGGCCTTCATAATAATCCTGAACCAGGTGAGGTAATATAAATGACCATTTCAAAAGCAAGCGAAGCAACCAGCCAGTATGTCGGCTGGTTAAGACGAATACTTTTTAGACCCGTGCGTTTGCATGTTCGCTACACTTGCAAATTTTACTACAGCATACAATATATAGGCCTATACATATATGTGATATCCAAGGTTGCATTTAGTTTGAAATTTGGATTCTTTTATAAATGCAGTTAGCCCGATAAATGCAATTTCTTATATTTCTAAAGTGCTTCTTTATAACGAACATCGCTTTCTCAATACTTTACCCACTCTATAACGCTGTGAAGGAGCTCCTGTATATAGTGAACAATCGATTCTCGAGCCATCAATATTAACCTATTCAGCACCACCACCATGGACAGCACCTGCTAACGTCGCACGTAAGAAGGTTTACCTTAAGCAACATCCTAAAAGAAGGCGTCCCCAGTGCCCATTTCGCACGGAATGCGTCAGACCGGAAACGCAAGCTCATGTGAAAAATTTTGCATTCCGCTGCATTCCAAAGTTCAAGTTTGGTGAACTCTGACCTGCGAACTCGCATTACGTGAAGACATGTGACCAGTAGAAGATCGATCCGTCACTGCGTGACCTCTCTGTACAGAAATTAAAAAATGGAGGAAGCGCTAATTTTAGCCGTAGCGCAGCATCCTATTTTATATAATACATCTTTAAAAGATTATAAAAATCTAATAAAGGAAGTACTCCTTGGGGACTCTACTCTATCCATCAGAAGCCCTGAATTCAAGATGGAACTCCTCCCCCGTTGTCCTTCGAGTCCGTATACAATGTTAGCCCACAGCCTCGCCTTTTCCATATGTTTTGCCGCCGTCTGCAAAAAACACAGTACAATCCCATCAAAGCCCTGTTTTGTATAACTGAGGGAAACCCTGGCACATGATTTGTCCATATTACTACTCCCATACTTACTCCCTCCATAATTTGTCAGCGGCGCCCGAAAAAATGTTGCACGTTCAATGTGCTAGTTTGACTGCTCCCATACGGTATAGTTCGGGGAACAGACCTAGGAAAGGTATACCCTTAGTTAAGGTGTATCTTTAGAGTCTTCGTAGAGCGCTAAGAGACACCGTTATCGGTAAACACAGCCCAGATCTCTGTGAGCAGCACTGGCTGTTTTTGTCAGAGTCCTTGTGCAAACAAAAATCTCACTGGATTTTTACAATTAATTACAAAAAGAATGTTTGGAAAGGTAAACTGATATTTCCTACTGACACAACTACAGCAAAAGATAGAAATAACTTACTTAAAACCATTTTTAGCTGGTGAAAATACTATGTTCTAATCAGTTTGGCCACCACTTACGGTCAATGTATTATATACAGTGGGTATGTTAAGTATTCAGACCCCCTTAAATTTTTTCACTCTTTGTTATATTGCAGCCATTTGCTAAAATCATTTAATTTAATTTTTTTCCCTCATTAATGTACACACAGCACCCATTATTGACAGAAAAACACAGATTGGTTGACATTTTTGCAGATTTTAATTAAAAAAAAAAACTGAATATCACATGGCCTAATATTCAGACCCTTGATAGTAATTAGTAGAAGCGCCCTTCTTGTGATCGACTTACAGCCATGATTCTTTTTGGGAAAGATGCAACAAGTTTTTCACATTTGGATTTGGGGATCCTCTGCCATTCCTTTTTGCAGATCCTCTCCAGTTCTGTCAGTTGGATGGTAAACGTTGGTGGACAGCCATTTTTTTAGGTCTCTCCAGAGATGCTCAGTTGGGTTTAAGTTAGGGCTCTGGCTGGGCCATTCAAGAAGTTGTTGTCACAGAGTTGTTGTGAAGCCACTCTTTTGTTATTTTAGCTGTGTGCTTAGGGTATTTGTCTTGTTGGAAGGTAAACCTTCGTCCCATTCTGAGGTCCTGATCACTCTGGAGAAGGTTTTCGTCCAGGATACCCCTGTACTTGGCCGCATTCATCTTTAACCTCGATTGCAACCAGTCGTCCTGTCACTGCAGCTGAAAAAATCCCCCACAGCATGATGCTGCCACCAACATGCTTCACTGTTGGGACTGTATTGTACAGGTGATGAGCAGTGCCTGGTTTTCACACATACCGCTTAGAATTAAGGCCTAAAAGTTATATCTTGGTCTCATCAGACAGAGAATCTTATTTCTCCCCATCTTGGAGTCCTTCAAGTGTTTTTTAGCAAACTCCATGCGGGCTTTATTGTGTCTTGCACTGAGGAGAGGCTTCTGTAGGGCCACTCTGCCATAAAGCCCCTACTGGTGGAGGGCTGCAGTGATGGTTTACTTTCTACAACTTTCTCCCATCTCCCGACTGCATCTGTGGAGCTCAGCCACAGTGATCTTTGGGTTCTTTTTACCTCTCTCACCAAGGCTCTTCTCCCTCGATAGCTCAGTTTGGCCGGACGGCCATCTCTAGGAAGGGTTCTGGTCGTCTCAAACGTCTTCCATTTAAAGATTATGGAGGCCACTGTGCTCTTAGGAACCTTAATTGCAGCAGAAATGTTTTTCTAACCTTGGCCAGATCTGTGCCTTGCAACAATTCTGTCTCTGAGCTCTTCAGGCACAGTTCCTTTGACCTCATGATTCTCATTTTGCTCTGACATGCACTGTGAGCTGTACGGTCTTATATAGACAGGTGTGTGGCTATCCTAATCAAGTCCAATCAGTATAATAAAAAACACCGCTGGACTCAAATGAAGGTGCAGAACCATCAAGGATGATCAGAAGAAATGGACAGCACCTGAGTTAAATCTATGAGTGTCACAGCAAAGGGTCTGATACTAGTACCATGTGATATTTCAGTTTTTTTTTTAATAAATCTGCAAAAATGTGAATAATTCTGTGTTTTTCTGTCAATATGTTGTGCTGTGTGTACATTAATGAGGAAACAAAAATAACTTAAATGATTTTAGCAAATGGCTTTAATATAACACGAGGCGAAAAACTTTAAGGGGTCTGAAATCTCTCTTCTCGAACCCACTGTATCAGAACGCCCATCGATCTACACGATCTCCCTTGCCATCCATATCCACCCTACTCAACCACCCCTAAACGCAATTATACGGCGTTCGGAGGTTCAATTAAAAAGTATAGACAGTTACAAAAAAAGAATGTCTTGTGGAAAAATTGTTTTGGAGGTCTCATTCCCTCTTACAAGGATAATAATTTCTGGAAAAAATAGAGAATTTTCGTTTTTTTTTTCTATGTGCAACACGGTCAGAAAGGTTGTCACCTGTGAAACGATTTTAATCTGATATCCCTTGAATTGAAAGTAAAAAGGCCAGGGCCCTCAGTTATCAACAGTGCATAGAAAAGGTTCTATATTTTGTCCTATGAATTAAATTTAGATTGTAAGTACAAAAAAATCCGTTATACTTTATTTTAAGGTATCCTTGTTACAGTGTAATTATACATATAAGTACTGAGTAATATTAATTAACTACATGTACTTACTATATGTGAGGTTTGGGTTTGGCTTAGGTGTTAGCTTTGCATGTAATTATGTATAATTTATTGTTAATATAATAGTAAGTACATGCACATGTAACGGACACCTTAAAATAAAGTGTTACCAAAAAATCTGTATTTATTAAACGTGCGCACGTGGTTCTTACGCACACCTGTAAGTTGATAAATCCCACATGTCCTTAAGCACCATGCTCGATCACATTCATTGTCATTTGCATTCAGTAACGCCTCCAATGAACCATAGCTTTAAGGTGACAACACCTCTCTTTATAAATCAGGTGAATGTATATGTCCTCACCAAAACCATGGCAAAGAAAGTGGTACTGACTGAGAAGCCATTCTGTGCTCTCACTAAACAGATCAGCGCTGTTTTTGAAAACACATGGTTTGCCAGATCTTCCAGCAACTTCTCAAATGACTTCCCAGCTGTCTTTTATAGCTTTTCACACCAATTGTGCAAATATCTAGCTTGAACTATGAAATTACTAATTGAGTACTTGCAATTAAAGGACACAGGAAACACGCAGTGACACTTTATTTTTGTAGTATCACCATCCTACCACTAGAATGCATAAGCATGCTCAGAGTTGTGCTTATATTTACACACATTACGTATAAGTACAAGTTGGTAGACTTTGCATGAAACTGTTCTTACGCACTCATTATGCACACATCTGTGCGTACGCACTGTAGACAAATGAGGCCCCTGGAGTGTTGAAACTCACTTCTGCTTCTGGAGATCTACGAGTCTACGCAGGGATCCATCTATCTGGTTTAGTTCCAACCCTACTCTAAAACACCTGCTGCAAGTGAAGCCAGCAAGAGAAGCCACTAATTAGCTGTCGCAGGTGCGTCTGATTAAAGCTGCAACTGATTTCAGCAGGATCTCCAGGAGAAAGACTTGAGTGCTTCTGATTCAGACCATATTCTATCTTATTTATCATACTGTCTTTGCTGAGACGAACAGTACAGTGGAGTTATTCATTACACAGCAGCAAATGTTAATGAATGTAAGACTATTAGTTTCTTCTTTTGTCTCTATAAAACCTAGTTAGCTGCCGACCTACACGATAAGTGATTATGTGAATAATTACTTTGGAGCCACTGGAAAATGACGTCATGTCAACACTGATTAGCTGATGATCACACACTAGTCACTAGTGAAACATACTATAATGTAATAAATTGTCTGCAATTTATGCCACTTGTAAACAATTCAGAAACCGTTGAATGTCCATCGATGGAGAAAAATGCTTCTGTCTTCAGAATGGCGTAGTTACAGCATCTACCATTAGGGGCTAACCGTTAGTGATAACTAGCCTAACCCTGATCCCTTAATAGCTCTTTTTAGATTCCTCCTATATGACTACTCTTATCAAGCTGCTTGAAATCTCAAATGAGCCTATTTCTGAGTGTCATAGGTGCATTTTATGTCGTTTAGGTAGGCAGCTCACCAAGTCTGAAACATGGCTTTTGTCTGCAGGCAGCCTAGATAATGTACCTGGCAGTATTTCTAGTTAAAAGCAGATCTGCTGAAAGCTTGTCAGGTGGGTCTGTTTATATTATGCTGTCTTTTTCCTTATGTCGATGGCTTAGGGCTTCTTTGTTGCTCTTTAAAATGAACTGCTGATCCAAGTACAAACACAGTAGTTGAGAATGATTCCGCGATTAAAAGGGAGAAGAAAACAGCTTCTGACATTTTGTCTGACAACTCGTTTCTGCTTTTAAACGGTGCACAGAAATCGTGGTTCTTTCACAGCTCTCGAAATACGAAAAATGCCACCGGAGGCATGTTTGTGTTAAATGCCGCAAAGCACAATATCATTTCAAGGTTGACATTAGCCTGATATTTGGCAGATTATCTCAAAATAAGACTGCATATTTGGAGAACAGTCTGAAATCATGCCTGAAATACTCTGGAACTAAAAATGGGTTGCTGCAAATCCCATTAATATTCCAATTTAATTACTTCTACAATCAACGCTGATTCACCCTCACAGTTGACTAAAATCACTTAATCAATTTAGATCCAGTGTGGATCCCAAATCAACTTTAATTACACAGCCTCAGCCTTTATTCCCCAGCTTCGGTTCATGTATCTTCTCAATGATGCTAAACAAAGACGACTTGGATGGGTGGGTGGTTCAGTTGTATCTGTGCTGCACCATGGATGGAAATGCAGAGATTCACATCTTGCTCAAGGCATTTCCTCTGACTGTTGTCATTAGGCCCGTCTGCATGGTATCTGCTGTCTGCTCCAAGGATGTCATGTGGTTCCCCTGTGCTAAACTATATTGCCTGTGAATAATAAGAGAGAAAGTTGAGATTTGCAGGGGCAAAAGCAGCTGTCTGCACAATCTAATGGAGCATTCATGTCATATTGGAATTACAGTAGTTTTAGTCCAATAAAAAAGTAAAAATCTTTGTTGAAGCTCATAACTTCATGAAAACTCCGGCTTAAAATTTTGCTCCCCAAGATTTTCTTTCTTACGAAAAACTTTTAAGATGTCTTGGAAATCTTTTACCTGTGTGGGTTGCAAAAGTTTCAAGCTTCAAAAATGAAATAAAGTCATTGTATATGTTCTGACTCTATGAATTTCATTATAGAGCTGTCATTAGCTGGACAAAACAGACCGTTATGCTGCAAACTTGTATTTATCATATGCTTTTAATTTATTACCACAATCATAAACGTGCAAGTTTTACCACTTACTGCACTTTTTGTTCTTCTCTGTATTTTACTACAGTGGCGAATGAATCAGAAGTCTCGCACATTCATTTAATATAGCTTACTTCTGCATTGCAAATTAAGCTGAATAGAGTTCAACAGTACAGAGATTTTTCACTCTGCTTGTCTGTGTTGACCGCTCTCCAGACTATGCCCGCAGTGCCGAGTTGAAGTGGAATGGGGTGCGGATTTGCCTGGAGCAAGGAGAGAGTTTTGTTTAAAGTCAGTGTCTGTGTTTTTTCTCAGGAATTGAAACGGAACTGTGTGATTTTGCCTGCAGCCAGGAGCCGGTTTTTGAAATCAGCTTCTGTGTTTTCTGTCACTCCATGATGTTTTGGACCAGCGGTTCTCAGTTCCGGTCCTGGTGACCCACTGCTTTGCACATTTTGTATGTCTCTCTTATCTAACACACCTGATTTAGATCATCAGCTCGTTAGGAGAGAAAGCCGTGAACTCAGCTGAGTGTGGCTGATAAGAGACAAAAGCTGTGGCTGCATTTGAAGACTGAATGCATCACAGCGGAGCAACAAAGGCTGTCCAAATTCGAAAACTCTTTCAAATGCATTGTCGGAATGCAAGCTTCATTTGCTGGAGTGAAGCCGAAAGTATACTTCCCTTATCTACCTTCCAAACATCTGTCCTGCCTCCGCAAGCAGCATATGGAGGTGGGAAGGCAACAAGGCATGTCTAAATCCACTGATTGTGTCACATACTGACTACTGATATACCCTCATATGATACTTTATATATACTTTGCTGCCTATGATTACCCACAATCCTGTACATTCAATTCTGCAACTTTTGAGCTAAAAAATAAAGACGGCACTTGAAAATTGCGGTTGGTGGTCAGTTTGTGTATAAATGTACATTTTTTATCAACTTTTTTCACTTTTGATGTCATTTCTAATGAGAAATTAGTAATGTAATAATTAATTAGTTATCTCTCAATCACTGCATTCCATTCTGAAGGTCTCATCCTTATGCCCTAATCCTTCTAAGGGTTTACCCTCGGGGGCATGAAGGGTGTAGGGCAGGGGTCTCCAACCTTTTTTACACCACGAACCGGTTACGTTTGGAAAATATTCTCGCAGACCGGCATATATATATATAGCTATTATATAGTATTATAATAGCATTATACAGTGGTTCAATGCATTATATTGTGTTTTTTTTTAGTCACAGATCAGACTATTTTTTCGGATAAGCAAGAAAAAAAAAAATTAAAGCACAGAGATTGACAATGCCGTGAAGGGTTTTTGACAAAGTCTAATTTTATGTGTATGTATAGCAAACTGGTACTCCGCACTGTGCGACTGTGTGCGCGTGGTAGACAGTGGTTGAGGAACGAATGAGCTTCCTCTTTGTTTCTTCTTCTTGTGGTTAAATACTGTATGTGTAAATGGCAAATAATTGCGAATCCGTGCGGCCGAACGGTTAGTCTCATGCGTACGGATTACGATCAACTGTGCCGATCGTTTAAAAAACCCCTTCCTATATGTGAGCTAAAACAATCTTTCATTTACTTATTTAACACGAAATTGTCAAATTGCTACTCCATATCAATCGCATACAATGAAAACGACAGAATAATTTAGAACAAGATTAACTAAATAAATAATAGAGTGTCCAAGCTATACACATTTTTCCCAGAAGTCGTGGACCCCCCACCGGGTACCAATTCTTCCAAGCCGGTAGTGGGTTGCGACCAGTGGTTGGGGACTTGGTGTAGGGACCTAAAAAACCTTGGACACACATTTCGCATATCTGCCGAGCAAGTAAGAGGGGCGTCATTCAATAAACCTGCAAAAAGAATCATGGGAGCTAGTGTCCATCAGTCGTAACCTTCATTCCAAAGGGCCCTTTTAAGTGGGCGATGGTTGAGAACTTCAGTTGGAAGGATCCTCAATATGTTCGCCATGATGTTCCAATTGAAAAGTGCCTCAGAGCAGATTATTGGAAGGAGTCTATGGGTGGTTGTAGTCATACTATATGCTGTCCTATAAGTCTGTCTGAAATCAGTTTTGAAGGGGTGCCTTTGTGTGCAAACGCTGCCTGATGCCGTCATTGCCTGATAGAGCAGCGGGGCAAGTCAGCTGCCTAAGCTTTTGGATGTAGCCATCGAATAGCAGGGGTGTCCAGTCCTGCTCTAACCTATGCGGCATTGTTTAGCTCCAATGTGAATTAAACACACCTGAATCAGGTGATCAATGTCTTCAGGATTACAAGAACCCAGGGGCATTTCTAGCCTTTCATCAGTCCAGGGGCACAGGCCCGCCATCAAAAAAGTGTTCCCATATTTAAAAACTCTTTTTTGATAGTGTTTTGGGATATAAATGGAAATAAATAGTCTTCACCAGAGTTGTTCACATCTAATCCGTCTGATATATTAGATCAGATTTGGCAAACATCGGTCCGGAAGATCCACAGTCCTGCAGAGTTCAGCTCCAACCCTAATCAAGCACACCCGAACAAGCTAATCAAGAGGCTTGTTCAAGATGCATCCGCGCTGCGCAGACCGATCAGCAAAATACCACGAGAGTGATTGGAGAGCAGACGACTCTTTAAGCTTTTGAATCGCTCTCGCGGTACTTTGATGTCATAATGTCGATCAGTCTTCACAGCGCCGATGCATATCGAACAAGCCTAAGGTCTAAGGGTTACTAGAAAGCTATAGGCAGAGTTTTTGTCAAAGTTGGAGCAAAACTCTGCAGGACTGTGGCTCAGAGAAAATGATTCTCAGGGTGATGTACGGAAATCTTCTTTTAACTGACAAGGATTTATAGGTAATATTTTACTTGGGCACAGTGATATTTCCGTGGGGATTGTTAACCAGTAAAAAGGGTCTAGTGACGCCCCTTCTACAAGTGTGCCTCACACGTCCTGAAAAGAGAAGCCAAAACATTTCAATTGCCCCCGGTGGCTGGACTAGGCATAGGTCATAAACCCCGCCCTCTCTGTGTGAACCAATGGTACGTAAGCCAAACTAAATAATCACATTACACTTAAAATCTAAAAATTTCGTAATTTTAGGTAGTTCTTCTTCATGCTGATGTATGTTCAAGTGTTCATTTTTCAAATACATTTGCTTTTAGTTAGTTATTTGACGCTATAAAAACGGGGCGGGGTGTGTCGTCATGATTAGTGGGACTTTGATACCGCGGCTCTAAACGCATCGGTGGCGACTCAAGCTCCAAAATAATCCACTACGCACAGTCTCGGACTCCAAATGACATTTATGTACATTTATCATTTGGCAGACACTTGTATCCAAAGTGACTTACAGTTGGATGGAATACACAAGGGATTATACAAGGTTGCAGTCATCATTCAAAATATTAAAAGCTAGGACAGGAAGGGATAAAGGATCATAAGAGAATAAAAAAAGTGAAAAAAATAGTTTTTTTTTTATTTCTTGAAGATTGTAAGGGATTTGGCTGTCCAGATGGAGTTAGGTAGGTCATTCCACCAACAGGGTTCGGTGAAAGAAAATGTCCTTGAGAGTGATTTTGTGCCTCTCTGCGATGGGACCACGAGGCCGTACTGCAGGCTTCTGGAGGGGATGTTGGAGAAAGCGGAGGTAGGAGGGTACGGAGCCCGTGGCTGTTCTGTAGGCAAGCACCAATGACTTGAACTTGATGTGAGCCGCGATTGGAAGCCAGTGCAGAGAGATGAGAAGCGGTGTGACATGGGTTCTCTTGGGCTCATTGAAAACAAGACGTGCTGCTCCATTCTGAATCATTTAAAGAAATCTGATTTCACATGTTGGAAGTCCAGCTAAAAAGCGTTACAATAGTCCAGCCTAGAAATGACAAGGGCCTGGATGAGAAGCTGTGTTGCATGCTCTGTTAGGAAGGGTCTACCCACCCTATTTGCTCAAAGGAAACTCTTTTTTTTTTAAGATTTTTTTTTGGCGTTTTTTGCTTTATTCATAGGATAGTAGTGAGACAGGAAGCGAAATGGGAGAGAGAGGGGATGGGATTGGGAAAGGTCCGCGAGCCGGGACTCGAACTCGGGACGCCCGAAGCGCAAAGGCACTACATGTCGGCACGCTGCCCACGCGGCTTATCGGGTGACAACAAAGGAATACATCTGACTAAGGCTGTGCGACTAGAAGAAAAATGAGATATGCGATAGCATGCTAAATAATGTGATATTCGATATGCGATACAATATTTATTTTTCTAAAATCAATTTAAATTATATTTAAAAATATTTAAAAACTATATTTTAGATTTATATTGTATATAAAGTTATATTTTACATTGCATAAAAAAACAAATAGGACACTGTAAAGCCTGATGCTATGGATTGTTGCTTAGGTTCGGGAACGAGGGTTGATTCACTTGTATTTAAAGATTTTTCTGCCGAGCATAGCTGATATATTGTTGTGCTTCGCTTTGAGGAGACTGTAAAAATTGGTAGTGTTTCCCTTTTGCGATGCCTCTCGAGATTTACTTGTTTTATATAACTTCAGTCTGCATGTTGTCATCTCTTTTAAAACCAAAATACTGCCATATCTTTGAGGTGCTTCTTCGTTTTGGCACTAAATCGTCAGCAGCAGCTGCGGGGTAGCAGACCGGACGAGAAGTGCAGCGCTGCGCCACATCTTTGAAATACGAACACATTGTTTTCTATGAGTTTTCACACACCGGCAGCGCCACTAGGCGACTGTCCACGGATGCTCTTCAAAATCCTGCTGCGCCACTCACATAGTTTGACATTTTTTGTCAAATACCGTACTTCCAACTCATCGATGCAACTTTGTTCATTCTTGAAGTGAACATTTGCCTGTTTGGTGATTAGATTAACTGACTGCTGTCTGAACTGCATGCGACACGTCCAGTGTTCGAACCCTGCGATGAGCTTGTCTAGACTCAGATGGCAAACGCTCCTCGGTGTGTGGACCCCCTTAGACGGAATCAAGTTTATCGGAAGTAGCTCGCTATGAAAGCATTGCGGCTTGTTGATTGTCTTGCGCCAGAGCACGCGCATGCATATCCCAACTAACATCCACATGCCAGATGTTATACTATGCACATTGACTGAAACTTTTTGAAGTATAAATCAATCAATTTATAAGCAAAACATTCGATTATGCACATTTGCGATATTTCAGTAATTTTGATATATCATGCAGCCCTAATCTTGACTACAGAAAACTCATTACCATGACAATAAAGGACTTGCAAACTCAAACAAGAGTAAATTGCATTTATAGCAAGTAATTTATCATATTCTATATCTTATCTATTATCTGATAGACTACTCGATCTATCTATCTGTCTGTCTGTCTGTAGATACCTGGCAATACAATTTTGTATCAATATTTGGGTCATGATATTGTGATTCCTTGTGTTTAGTTATTCAAAACTGTGATATATTGAAATCTTTAACGCACTTTTGTCTTTTTCATCTGCATTGGATTTTGGAGTTTATTATATTCTCGGCTCGTTCTTCGACTCTTCGTATACAGTAGTATGAAGAGTTTCACTATTGTAGTGAAATAAACAGTTTGTGAAATGTTTCACATGACCCGTTGTTTTCTCTGGAGGAAGTGCTTACAGTACACACGTCTCTCTACAGCAGTGGGTGGCTGACTGGGTGAGCTGCAATCACTGCATCTATACTAAATCACAAAACCACTGGACAGTTTTTCAGATTGGGGAGTCTGGGCTTCTCTATGAGAAGGGTGGCATTGGAGCATGATCAGTGATATTGGTGTGTTTCTCGAAGTATGAAGCTGTGACTGTGACGTCCACTGAGTCCAGATGCCACAGAAATCAGTTTTAGGAATGCAGTTCATTTTTCTTTTTCTTTCTTTCTTTTTTTTTTTGCTTAAACTACTCTGGGTTTAAAACCATAGGCCTATATAATTACATACCATACTAATTACGCTGATGCTTTAAAGGCTTACACTTCACTTATTAGAGGTTCAGCCCCTTTGGAAAACAGCGGGCACAGTGGTGGTATTTTAAGAGTCAACCTTGTTCCTGTTGCTCAAACAGTAGCATATGGCTTGATCAACATCAAGGTCGTGGGTTTGATTCACAGGGAACTCATAAAATGTACAGTATCTTGACAATGTGTGAGCATTTATTTGGCCTAAGTGAGACATTTTTAAAGATTAGCGCATCAGTGCAGATAGCTGTAGCTGTGGTAATGTTATATAACACTGAATCTATACGCATAATAAATGATTGTGATGTGGTTAACAAAACACCCCAGAGTCAAATTAATCTTCTGCATGTATCATGTAGCTTATATGCAGCTAGAATAGAGTATTAAGGAGCACATGCACAAACAGTTTGATTTAGGAAGAGGGTTAAAGCTGAAGCAGAGTAAAGAATAAAAGCATGAAGGTATAGCAGTATTTGATATTCCTACAGTCTTAAGGAAACATCAATTTCTTAATTCTAATTGAATTAAAAAGGGGTAGATGATACTTTATGTATTAGTTAATGAGACTAAGTTTGATTCTTGCACATCTTGTTTGAAGGAGAGACCTGATGCAATGCATTGAGGCTCCAGTTGAATTTTGCTGAAGTTTTGTTGATGAGAGAGAACTTAGGAGTCCTTCGAAAACTTCTAACTCGGCATCCTCATCTTCACTTCAAAGTTTACCTTTTGTCTAGGCAGGGTGTTTTGCATATGAAATTGGATTGGGTGTTAAAAGAAGAACCTTCAACATTCGTATAATACTATTGTGTCACAGAGTTAGCTGAATGTAATGTAAATGAGCATTCAGGATATTCAAAGTGCAGCTACTAAACATGCTACAAGTTCTGAAGAAAAGTCCCCAGTCAACAGTCTTCTCTAGCAGTCACACTGAATCACCATCATGGAAACTCACTGCTGTGACTCTGCACAGCTTCATAGTCCTGTGGCTTTGTGGGTTGTATATTTTCATACTTAATTTCCTTCTCTTTACAACTCAAAGATAAATTCAAAATGACATTATTCATCTTAACCAGCATTATTTTACCATTATTGTTTTAGTATTGTTATTTTTATATTTCACTTTTCAATTAAATTTGTTTATTTACATTTTTAGTAATTGTGTTATGTACTTTTGTCATTATTATTATTATTGATTATTTATATTATATTATTTTGGTTTTATTTATGTTTAAGTTCAGTTTTAGTTTAGTACTTTTAGTGCTTAGTAATTTAATTTATTAGTAATTTAGTAATTTTAGTGCTTCACTGTCATATTTTATTTAATTTTGTTTTATACTTTATTATTTCAGCTTTTGTTTCAATTAACAAAACTGTTTTAATAACATTTAGTTACCAATAATAACCCTGATCTCAAAGAACAACAATAAACATAAAAACACCACAGAAACAGCATAAATGTACTCTATGTAATGTGTGCAATATGTTCCTTGTGTGTGTTGTAAACTAATATAATGCACTATATATAACATAGTAATTGCACTGTAATTGCCATGTAATTACATTTCTTTGCATGCCACAATTATGAATATGCACAGACCCACTGATTTACAGTTATTCTCTGCTATTTCACTTGTTTGAGGTACTGTACATTTGATCTTGGTTAACTAGGATGCACTTTTAAAACACTAATTCAAAAGAGTTCAAAAGAAAACACTATAAAAGGAAAATCATGAGATGGGAAAATTGGATGCGTGTTTACACATTTCTCAAGTGGATATGTATAAAATGTATATGATTTAAAGGGTTTAATTGTCTGTTTCGAAGTGAATTGAGTGAGAGTGAAACTCTAAAATAGTCTCATCTTGCTGATGAGTCTTTGCTGCCATGGGCCTGGATCTGCATCCTGGTGTTAGTTGCTGTTTGGAGGGCTATTGTGGATTATTTGTTAACTATAACAAATAATTGTGTGTCTGATATATCTTAGGCACTACAATTACAATGGCAGGTAACAACTGCAAACTGCAAAAATTTATTATCTCATTGTGTCTGCATTTTCATAACTAATTTGCCATGACCATGACACCTTTGCTGGACCAGATAAACTTTTTCCATAGGAAAGACACATAATGCACAGCAAAATGGACTCTTCTCTAGCTAATTCATAGGAAAACCTTTCTGTGAATGAACACACATCTCCTCAGGACATTGTGTATACCATTACTGTTCTTGTATATTGTCTTTTGAATTGTATACTGTTTTGTGTGTGTGTTATGATAGATCACTAGTTAATATAGCCCCACCTATACCATGTTTGGTCTCTTTGAATTTGTCCTCTGATGATCTAAATGAGCGTTTATGTTATATGTGGGTACATAGGCAATATATTAGTGTTATAAGAATCTTTAGTAATTTTGATTCGAGTTCCATATGCAAATGACCATGCTCTCACACAAAGGGTCATAAAACTCCTCAGTATTTCCAACCTCCCACTTTGAATTTCAGCCTTTCTCATTGGACAAGCCCATCCTGAGAGGCGTGAATCTTCTCAGACCTTAAAAGGCTCACGCACAGTTCCGCCCATGTTCTTGTTGTTCTTCTTCTGCTAAGAAGCGTGTTGGAGCCTGAGCCGGTGTGGGCGTGCCCGGTGGGCTCCAACACATAGCCAGTCAGCCTGTGGTTCTGTTAGATTCTGACAAGATGAGGATGTGAGCTAGCACCCCTCTAAGGACACCCTAAGTTCGCGCCAGGCCTCAGGCCTTGACTTTCCATTCACCAAAGATCCTAGGATCTCAGCTGATGTCTCTCTTAGCTGATTTTCACTTTCCACTGAGAAGAAACTCCCAATCACCATCGAGTCAGAACATCTTTGGAGTTCATGTCAAGTCAAGTCACCTTTATTTATAATAGCCTTTTAACAATACAGATTTTGTCAAAGCAACTGAACAGCATTAATTAGGGAAATAGTGTGTCAATAATGCAAAGTGACAATAGTAAACACTCATTTTTTCAGTTAAAGTCAGTTCATCATTGATTTCAGTGATGTCAACATCCAGCTCAGCTCAGTTTAATAATATCTTTGCAATCATGCAGTGGTCAACGATAATCACTGGAAATGAAGTGTCCCCAACTAATCAAGCCAGAGGCGACAGCGGCAAGGACCCAAAACTCCATCAGTGACAGAAATGGAAAAAAAAAAACCTTGGGAGAACCCAGGCTCAGTCGGGGGGCCAGTTCTCATCTGACCAGACAACCAGCAGTACGGAAAAATCAATTTAAGACATAATAAAACAGACAATGAACAATATTAACATCAATTATTATATGATGCAATCAAACTAATAGCAAAATGTGGTAGTTCTTTTTTTCAGGGTTGGCATGCTCTGAGGTCCTCTGGGGTTCATCATCTCTTCTCAGAAACACCTGAGAAGAGATGAGGCCACCCCTGCAGGAGGACCTCAATTACATCCGTGGCAGAAACAGAGAAACAAATAGAGACATATTTAGTGTAGCTGCTGTTCCAACCAAGAAAATTTTTTTTGTTTAACCCAAGCTAAAGAATAATAAAGTGCATTTGATTAGATATAACTGCAGTAAAAGGTTATGAGATGCATTATTTGAATGCTTGCCAAAGAGATGTGTCTTTAATCTAGATTTAAACAGAGAGAGTGTGTCTGAACCCCGATCATTATCAGGAAGGCTATTCCAATGTTTGGGAGCCAAATGTTAAAAAGCTCTACCTCCTTTAGTGGACGTTGCTATCCTAGGTACTACCAAAAGTCCAGAGTTTGCGACCTTAGGGAGCGTGATGGATTGTAGCGTGTTAGAAGACTAGTTAGGTACACAGGAGCTAACCCACTAAGGGCCTTATAGGCAAGTAATAATATTTTGTAACTGATACAGGACTTAAGAGGTAGCCAGTGCAGAGACTGTAAAATTGGCGTAATACGATCATATTTTCTTGACCTGGTAAGGACTCTAGCCGCCGCATTTTGTACAACCTGTAGCTTGTTTATTGAAATGCAGGAAACCCCTAGCAGTGCATTACAATAGTCCAGTCTATAGTTCATGAATGCATGAACTAGCTTTTTTTGCATCAGAAACAGGTATCATGTTTCTTAACTTGGCAATGTTTCTAAGAGGGAAGAATGCTGTTTTTGTAACATGGGAAATAGATTTTCAAAAGACAAGTTGCTATCTATATAACACCCAGATTTTTGACTGTAGAGGAAGTATCCGTACAGCCGTCTAGTTGCAAATTGTAATCCAAAATATTCTGTGTACTGCTTTTTGGTCCAATAAGTAATATCTCTTATCCGAATTTTATAGGAGAAAATTATTGGTCATCCAATGTTTTACATTTTTAACACATTCTGTTATCTTAGATCATTTAGAAGTTTCATCTGGCCTTGTTGAGATATATAGTTGAGTATCATCAGCATAACAATGGAAACTAATCCCATCTTTTCTAGTATTACAAAGGGGCAGCATGTATATTGAAAATAGCAGAGTACCTAGGACAGATCCTTGTGGCACTCTTGTGGCATATTTTACTGGGGATAATTGAGATGACTCCCCATTTAAATGAACAAGGTGGTAGGATCGGACAGGTAGGATCTAAACCATCCTAAAGCCTTCCCTTGAATACCTGTATAGTTTTGTAATTGATCTATGAGTATGTCATGATCTATAGTATCAAACGCAGCACTAAGATCAAGTAAAACAAGCAATGATATGCAGCCTTGGTCTGACGCAAGAAGCAAGTCATTTGTAATTTTTAACATGTGCAGTTTCTGTGCTATGGTGGGGCCTTAAACCTGACTGAAATTCTTCATAGAGCATTTTTGCAGGAAGGAGCACAATTGAGCAGACACAACTTTTTCTAAAATTTTTAGACATAAAAGGAAGATTTGAGAAGGGTCTGTAATTTGCCAGTTCACTAGGACTTAGTTGTGGTTTCTTAATAAGAGGCTTAATGACTGCCAGCTTGAATGTTTTTTGGACGTGACCTAAAGACAACGACGAGTTAATCATATTGAGAAGCGGTTCTTCTGCTACAGGTAACAACTCTTTCAATAATTTAGTGGGTACAGGATCTAACAGGCATGTTGTTGGTTTAAATGCAGTGATAAGTTTATTTAGCTCTTCCTGTCCTATAGTTGTAAAGCACTGCAGTTTATCTTTTGGTGCGATGAATGAAGCTGAAGTATTATACGTTGTAGAATCTATATTTGTTATTGTATTTCTGATGCTATTTATTTTTTCAGTGAAGAAATTCATAAAGTCATTACTATTAAACTGTGAGGGAATATTTAGATCGGGTGGCGTCTGGTTATTTGTTAATCTAGCCACTGTGCTAAATAAAAACCTAGGTTGTTTTGGTTATTTTCTATGAGTTTGTGGATATGTTTGGCCCTGGCAGCTTTTAGAGCCTGTCTATAGCTGGACATACTGTTTTTCCACGCAATTCTAAAAACTTCCAAGTTAGTTTTTCTCCATTTGCGCTCAAGACTACGAGTTTTTTTCTTGAGAGAATGGGTATTATTGTTGTACCATGGCGCAGTACGTTTTTTTTCTAACCTTTTTCAATTTGATGGGGGCTTCTAATGCATTAGAGAAGATAGTGCCCATGTCATCACTCTTCAAACCCGGAAAAAGAAGGTGATTGCGACTCCTACACCACCGAACCTCCAAACCATCAAGACTTTCATCCGAGACTGCATCCTTATGCTCGTTCCAGGCCAAGGCAATGCAAGTATCGTACATTTAACTAAACGAAATAAGGTTTAGTATAAGCTGTAGACCCCGTTCTAAAACGGCGCTTATGGTTTTACTGAGGTGGTTAACTGACTCTTTTCATAGCTTCATTCTCTGGTTCAGTCTCATTTACCCTTTCCCCTGCATGAGTGATTGATTGTTTGTTTGTTTGTTTGTTTGTTTGTTAGACTAGTTTGTGTTAGTGTTTAGTTAATAAAACTCTTGTGCACAAATTACTTGAGTTTCTGATTCTGCCTTGCAAATTAATTGTCCCTTTACAATTTCGATCCTTACTATGTGCTCTAATGTATTAATACTGTAGGAAAGTATTTTCTGTAGTCACAGAAATATTTCTTTCCTAGAGTTGATATGAACTTACACTGAATGTTCGCTGGACGAACAGATTGGTTGATGGCAATTTAATTCTGCTACAGTTACTACAGTTAACTCTACGCACGCACCATATGATTAGTAAGTCAAATCTCAAATAACTGCCCTGATGACTTGTGTTCTACCCGCTTAAATGATAGAAGTACTTGTGCTGTCCAATCTATAAAGTCTGTTCCCCGAATAGTGAGGTCAAAATATAAATTTAATGCAGGATCTAGAAAAAATCTGAACGTGAATTAAACCAGAAAAATTTGCAAATAATGAACAAAAATTTGGGCTCCTAAACATTAGATCACTCGCACCCAAAGCAGTTATTGTAAATGAAATGATCACAGATAATCGTTTTGATGTACTCTGCTTGACTGAAACCTGGCTAAAACCTAATGATTATATTGGTCTAAATGAGTCTACTCCACCAAGCTACTGTTATAAGCATGAGCCCCGTCAGACTGGTCGTGGCGGCGGTGTTGCAACAATATAGTGATATTCTCAATGTTACTCAGAAGACAGGATACAGGTTTAACTCATTCGAAATACTAATGCTTATTGTTACACTGTCAGATATGCAAAAGAGATCTATCGTATTTCTTGCTCTGGCTATTGTGTATAGACCACCAGGGCCATATAGAGATTTCCTAAAAGAATTTGCAGATTTCCTCTCAGACCTATTGGTTACTGTTGATAAAGCGCTAATTGTTGGAGATTTTAACATTCACGTTGATAATACAAATGATGCATTAGGACTTGCGTTTACTGACCTAATAAATAATCATAGTTTTAATCATACGCTAGATTTAATTATATCGCATGGAATTGATCTTACTGATATAGATATCGTACCTCAAAGTGATGATACTGACCATTTTCTTGTATCGTGCATGCTGCATATTACTAATATTAACTATATGGCTCCACGTTATCGTCCGGGCAGAACTATTGTTCCAGCCACCAAAGATAGATTCACAAATAACCTGCCTGATTTATCTCAACTGCTCTGTGTACCCATAAGTACACATGAACTATCTTCTCTAATACATTAGAAGCTGGTGCCCCCATAAAATTGAAAAAGGTTAGAGAAAAACGTACTGCGCCATGGTACAACAGTAATACCCCTTCTCTCAAGAAAAAAACTCGTAGTCTTGCGCGCAAATGGAGAAAATCTAACTTTAGTTTTTTTTAGAATTGCGTGGAAAAACAGTATGTCGAGCTATAGACAGGCTCTAAAAACTGCCAGGGCCGAGCAGATTCTTCTCAAACTCATAGAAAATAACCAAAACATTCCTAGGTTTTTATTTAGCACAGTGGTTAGATTAACAAATAACCAGACGCCACTCGATCTAGATATTCCCTCACAGTTTAATAGTAAGGACTTTATGAATTTCTTCACTGATAAAATAGATACCATCAGAAATACAATAACAAATGTAGATTCTACATCGTATAATACTTTAGCTTCATTCATCTCACCAAAAGATAAACTGCAGTGCTTTTGGACAGGAAGAGCTAAATAAACTTATGACTGCATCTAAACCAACAACATGCCTGTTAGATCCTGTACCCACTTAATTACTGAAAGAGTTGTTACCTGTATCAGAAGAACCGCTTCTCAATATTATTTACTCGTCGTTGTCTTTAGGTCACGTCATAAAACCATTCAAGCTGGCGGTTATTATGCCTCTTATTAAGAAACCACAACTAGTTCCTAGTGAACTGGCAAATTACAGACACATTTCAAATCTTCCTTTTATGTCTAAATTTTTGAAAAAGTTGTGTCTGCTCATTTGTGCTCCTTCCTGCAAAAAAATGATTTCTATGAAGATTTTTCAGTCAGGTTTCAGGCCCCACCATAGGACAGAAACTACACTTGTTAAAATTACGAATTACTTGTTTCTTGCGTCAGACCAAGGCTGTATCTCATTGCTAGTTTTACTTGATCTTATTGCTGCGTTCAACATTATAGATCATGGCATATTCATAGATCGATTACAAAACTATACAGGTATTCAAGGGCAGGCTTTAAGATGGTTTAGATCCTACCTTTCCAATCACTACCACTTTTTTTATTTAAATGGGGAGTCATCTCAATTACCACCAGTAAAATATGGAGTGCCACAAGGATTGGTTCTAGGTCCTCTGCTATTTTCAATATACATGTTGCTCCTTGGTAATGTTATTAGAAAATACAGGATTAGTTTCTACTTTTATGCCGATGATACTCAACTATATAACTCAACAAGACCAAATGAAACTTCTAAATTATCTACGCTAACAGAGTGTGTTAAAAATGTAAAAGATTGGATGACCAGTAATTTTCTCCTATTAAATTTGGATAAAACAGATTTATTACTTATTGGACCAAAAGACAGTATACCGAATCTCGTGGATTACAATTTGCAACTATACGGATGTACTGCTACTTCCTCTACAGTCAAAAATCTGGGCGTTATATTAGATAGCAACTTGTTATTTGAAAATCATATTTCCCATGTTCCAAAAACAGCATTCTTCCATCTTAGAAAAATCGCCAAGCTACGAAACATGTTATCTGTTTCTGATGCAGAAAATCTAGTTCATGCATTCATGACCTCTACTGGACTATTGTAATGCACTGCTAGGTGGTTGTCCTGCATCTTCAGTAAACAAGCTACAGGTTGTCCAAAATGCAGTGGCTAGAGTCCTTAAAATATGATCATATTACCCCAATTTACAGTCTCTGCACTGGCTACCCATTAAGTTCCATATCAGTTACAAAATAATATTACTTGCCTACAGGGCCCTTAACGGGTTAGTTCCTGCATACCTAACTAGTCTTCTACCACGCTACAATCCGTCACGCTCCCTAAGGTCGCAAAACTCTTGACTTTTGGTAGTACCTATGATAGCAAAGTCCATTAAAGGAGGTTGAGCTTTTTCGCATTTGGCTCCCAAAACCTGGAATAGCCTTCCTGATAACGTTCGTGGTTCAGACACACTCTCTTTGTTTAAATCTAGATTAAAGACACATATCTTTGGCCAAGCATTCAAATTGCCATCTCATAACAAATCAATTTTTGTTGGTGGAACATTAGCTAACGCTAATTTTATGTCTCAATTTTGTTTATCTGTTTTTTTTCCTTCCACGGATCCATAACACCTGCAAGATATGATGCCACCCCTCAGAGACTCAATGATGTCAACCCTCGGAAACAACATACATAACTACACCACATTTTGCTATAAGTTGATTCCATCATATAATAATTGCGTACATTAACGACAGACACCACTGATAAACTATGCCTAAATATTTATAAACTAAATTTCTGTAAAGTTGCTTTGTGCAATGTTTTTTATTGTGAAAAGCGCGTACAATAAACTTTAAACATGAGTTGACGATTAGTGCCCACCGCGAATAATCTATCTAACACTGTTCGGGAGGCAGACACATTCTTGTCAGTTTAAATCTAGATTAAAGTCCATCTCTTTAACCTGGCTTACACATTACACACTAATACGCTTCTAATATTCACATCCGTTAAAGGATTGTTATTCTGCATTATTTAGGTCAACCGGAACCGGGAACACTTCACATAACACCCGATGTACTTGCTACATAACTAGAAGAATGGCATCTATGCTAATATCAGTCTCTTTCATTCTTATTCCGAGTTCACCGTAGCCACCAGATCCAGTCTGTATCCAGATCAGATGTTCACTGCAGCCACCCGGTTCCAGTCCATATCCAGACCAGATGGTGGATCAGAACCTAGAAAGGACCTCCACAACCCTGAAAGACAGCGGAGACCAGGACATCTAGATGAGCCCCAGATACAGATCCCTGTAAAAACCTTTTCTCAGACGACCACCGGGACAAGACCAAAGGAACCAGATGAGTCCTCTGCACAATGTTACTTTGCTGCAGCCTGGAATTGAACTGCTGTTTTTGTCTGGTCAGAGGAGAACTGGCCCCCCGATTGAGTCTGGTTTCTCCCAAGGTTTTTTTTTCCTCCATTTCTGTCACCGATGAGTTTTGGTTCCTTGCCACTGTTGCCTCTGGCTTTCTTAGTTGGGGACACATCATTTCCAGCTATATAGTTGACTTGATTGCAAATGATTGCAAAAATACTATTTAAACTAAACTGAGCTGGACGATGACATCACTGAATAAATGATGAACTGACTTTAACTGAAAAATTAGTGTTTACTAATTGTTATTTTGCATTATTGACACAATATTTCCCTAATTAATGCTGTTCAGTTGCTTTGAAACAATCTGTATTGTTAAAATCGCTATATAAATAAAGGTGACTTGACTTGACTACTGGCAGCTGAAGTAAATAATTGTAATTAATTATAATTGTAATTATTTTTATACATTTCCCTTTTGAGCTAATTTGCTACATGAGTTGGCTAAAAAGAACATTATTGGTGTAATGAAATGTGTTTATGCGGTTTAAGGTTCAAAAAACACATTCTTTTCCACATACTGTTTATTATTTTTTCTCCTCTATGCCCCGTTTTTCTGAAACGCGTCGATTTTTACAAGCTCATCGATCTGAAAAGCGAGGTATGCTCTGATTAGCCAGCTATCCAGTGCGTTGTGATTGGCCGAATAGATCAAGCATGTGACGGAAATGTTACGCCCCTACCATATTGGGGATGCTCTTGTCCCTAACACACGAGACAAACTAAAAGCCATTTATAATAATTACAGAGTTACGGATTATAATGGCTTATACTGTCTTTTTACACTTTGCATTGCATCGCGCCGCGTAAACATAAAACCATGTCTGCATTTGTGATCGGAGAAATTACAAACTACAAACGTTACTCTACATAGCTCAAAACTCGCGTTGAAGTCGTCAGTGGCAAATCCTTTAAATATGAAAACGTACTTACAGTCTGTGAGTCAGAACAGCCGGCATTGTAGTCTACTCTCCCAGGATCAGGAAATAGTCCTCCATAAAATGCGTTGCACACAAATTAATATTTGGGTTGAACTGTTCTGGAACAGTGTTGTAAATACAACTTAACCACTGATTTATAGTCGTGTCCTCTTTTGGAAGACCAAACAAAGTAGTTTTGCTTTCACAACAAAACACACCTTCTTTCTTTGCGTGAACATTTGGGCAGCGTTATGCAAAGCCTGTTAGAACGAGCCGTTTTAGGCAGGCATGGTTGACTTTTAACTTTTATAAAGAATATCTCTTTGGATTTGAGACTTTAGTCTTTGCAACTTTACAGATATTCTTTATGCACCAAGAGCTTGTAACACTCCAAAGAGAAAGGAAAAATTGAAATCGCATCATATGAGCCCTTTAATTGATTATAAACATTTTTGTTAGTAAAACTGTTGATGATATTCCAAGATCCATACTATGCTTTAATGTGACAGACTATCTGAGCCCTGTCGATAGTCTATGTAGGCAGTCACACAATTTGAAGATTGAAGTGCATGTCTACATTAAATCTTAACCTTGACTTGACTTTTATCAGCTCACATGCTGAGAGGCTTCATTTAAATAAAAGAGAAGCATTAATCACTCAGCACCAGTTAATGTGTCTCTTCACTTCCATCGGATGACCCCATCCTGATCACTTCAAATGCTGAGCTGAATTCTGCAACACTTTGAGGTTTGAATGCACCACGAGTCGCTATGTTGAATATTACCTTGACCAAAGCATGTCAGAATCAGTAATGAGCGGAGTGAATGCTGGGATAAATGCTCAGTAAAATATGCTGAACTTTTCCACTTTTCCACGGAATCCTGCACATATTTAACCGCAGAGCTTATGGACTCGATGGGCATTAACATAAATATGAATTCATGCATATTGCAAATCAGGACCAGAAAGTTATGGGAATAATCAACTTGCATCAATTGTAGTCGACCATCTGGAGGAAGTTAGAGCACTCTCTGACAATGAATAGATTTGCACAATAACACAGTACATACTGAAGGTGAAATAGGTTAATGAGTTATGTAGAATTCTGAATTTTCACGGTACGTGGTCACGTCTATTTCTCCCATAAGAATCGCATTGCAAAAACTTTGTTTGGCAATATCATTTTTTTTCAATCACTTCTAGTTCTGCTTGATGGAACAAAAGTATCTAAATCCACTGAGCACAGGTGAGTAAATCCTATTCAGATGTTTAATTACAGTTGTGTTTTCATCCGTCCCCAGAGCACGGCTCTCTTTACAGCCGTAACAATTGCATTTAGAGTGGTAGAAACAATGTCAGAATAGTTTAGGATCCTCAAGACTGAAAACCAGCAGCACTAACAATAGACATGACACTTCAGAAATCAGCAGTCAAGCACAATCAAGATATGAAGATTATTTGAAGGGATAGTTCACCCAAAAATGAAAATTCTGTCATCATTTACTCAGACTCATGTTGTTCCAAACCTCTGTTTTTCTATGGAACACAAGTAAATCTTTATACAGCATTTCAACAACAGTGCATTGTGACCATAACTGAAAAGCAATGCAAATAAATGTAATAACATAGTAATTACAGTGTAATTACTATATTACATATAGTGCATTATATTCCGTTACAACACATGCAAGGAATAGTGCGCACGTTACATGGAGTACATTTATGCTGATTCTGTTTTGTTTTTTTTGTCTATTCTTATTGTGAACTAAATTGCAATTATCAAAACATTTTTGTTAATTGAAACCAAAGCTAAAATAAAAAAAAATATTAGATGAAAAACATTTACATTAAATTTAAATAACTGAAAATAAAAACAAACAATACATTTAAACTAAATAATAATATTAAAAATAATAACAATAATAAACATGAGAAAAGCACATAACTGTTACGGAGCCGACGAGACGAGAGGCGTGCGGATCCATATGCAAAGCTTTTATTCTAGAACAAAGTCAAGACAAGCAAGGGTCAGATAATGGCAAACAGGTATATTGTGGGCAAGACACAAGAGTAGTCCAGTGAGCGGGTGTGGTCGATCTCCGGCGAACAATGTCCAAAACAGGGTATTCCAAAGGGTTAATACAAGACACAGGTTATGGTCCAGGCGAGGGGCAAACAGTATTAGAACAGGGTGAGACGAGAGGGATAATCCAGGACAAGCAAAAATCAGGAAACAGGCAAATAGGAAACTAGACGAGACTAGACTAGACAACTAAACTCAAACTAGGAACGGGCACTGGCTCTGTAAAGTAGTTATCGACTAGGGTAGCGATATGAGCTTACAATACTCGGCCGTGAGAAAGAGGATGTCCATGGCTTATGTAGCATGTCTGATTGGATTCAGCTGTGTGTGTGTAATCAGTGCGTTCAGCTGTGTGTGTGTGATCAGTGCAGTGGATGATGGGAACTGTAGTCCGGGGTGAAGTGCAACAGTTAGTGTGGCACAAGAGTCCATAGTAGTGTCACAGTCTTCAGCAGGTGGGCCCAGGAGGCCCCCCGATGACTGTGTTCTGGGAGTGCATGCTTGTGTTGTTTTTGTCTGTTGCCATGTCTCTCGCTCTCCTGTCTTTGTCTGGCCGCCTCCCATCTTGGTACTCGTTATTGTTTAAGTTGCTCCACTGTGGTCGTCCCTCGTTAGCCTCCTCGTTTAGTTTCCTATTTATCTCCTTGTTCTGTCAACCTGTGCTGATCCTCATTTCGCACACTGTGTGTGTGTATATGTCTGCATGATGCAGTTTTGACCTGCCTGTCTGTTTTTCCCCCGCGGGGTGGTTTGAGTTTGTTTTTGTTTCATTTTCATTATTAAAATAAATAACTGTTTCTCCTGCACTTGAGTCCTCGCTTCATCTCTCCATACGCACCGTGACAGAACGGATCAGCCAGTATGGGGACTCAGCGGAGAATGGGCTCACACTGCCTACCGGTCTCTACTCTCGCCAGCCCCCTCTACCAGTGCATGCTCCAGCTGGAGACCCTGAGCTCCCTCCGCCAATGAGGACTGAGCTGAGGGAGTTTGCCATGGAGTTCAGGAATGTGGCAGAGGGGCTGGGCTATAATGACTCTGTGCTGAAGGACTTATTAAATTATGCCCTTGATGAGCTCATTAGCCCCTGGAGCATGCTAGGATGCAGTCATGTATCTTTTGAGGGGTTTGTGGAGTTCCTGGCACGTTCTTCAGCTAAGGGGGCTGCAGCGCCCCCGAAGGTGGCCGACGAAGCTGCAGCGCCCCCGGAGGCGGCTGATGAAGCTGCAGTACCCCCGTTGGTGGCCGAAGAGGTTGCAGCGCCCTCGGAGGTGGCAGACGAAGCTGCAGTGCCACCCTCTCGGAAACGGAGGAGGAGGAAGAGGAAGAAGGCTTCGCCTCGCCACCCCTAGAGGTGGCCAAAGAGGCTGCAGTGCCCCCAGAGGTGGCTGATGAAGCTGCAGCGCCCCCAGATGCGGCTGATGAAGCTGCAGCGCTCCCGGTGGTGGCCGAAGAGGTTGCAGTGCCCCCGGAGGCGGCAGACGAAGCTGCTGTGCCACCCTCTCGGAAACGGAGGAGGAGGAGGAAGAAGGCTTCTTCCATCCTTCAAGGCCGAGAGGCCTTCCTAGAGCCTGGTGCCCTGCCGGAGCTGCCTAAGCTCCTTGCCCTGCCGGCGCCACCCAAGCTCCTTGCCCTGCCGGCGCCGCCCAAGCTCAAGCTTCACGCCCTGTCGGCTCCGCCCAAGCTCGAGCTTCACGCCCTGTCGGCTCCGCCCAAGCTCGAGCTTCACGCCCTGTCGGCTCCGCCCAAGCTCAAGCTCCACGCCCTGTCGGCTCCACTGAGGCGTCCGATCTCTCTCCGCTCACCCAGCTGCTTTCCCTGCCCGTGCTCCATCCTTGAGGCAGGCTCGTGCTCTTGCTGCCGCCCCAGCCTGCTCCTGCCCTGCCGGCCCCTTACCCTGGCCTCCTACCCTGGCCGCCCCGCCCTGTCAACACGGTTACCTCTATCCCCAGCCTTCATTCCACACCGGGCCTGGCCCCCATCCCTCCCCCTGATCACCTCCCGGTCCGTCCGCCTCCATCCGGGATTGCTCGTGGTGGAGCGCTGGAATCCTCTCCTTAAGTGGTGGTCCCTTCATCGGGTTTTTTGGGGGGGGGTGTGCCCAGGAGGGCCAACAGATGACTGTGTTCTGGGAGCACATGCTTGTGTTTGCCGGTTGCCATGTGCTCTCTCCTGTCTATTGTCTGACCCCTCCCATCTTGTTACCTCGTTATTTTTTAAGTTGCGCCACCTGTGTCTCCCTCGTTAGCCTCCTCGTTTGGTTCCTATTTATTCTCCTTGTGTCTGTCATCCTGTGCTGATCCGTCATTTCTCATTGTGTGTGTTATATGTATATATAAAACTGAAAATATAAAAATAATAGTAATAATATAGCTGAAAGCAGCAATTAAGTGGCCAAGCACAACAGAGGCAGAATGAGGAGCAAGCATGGCAGGGATGATCAGACCAAATGCAACAATGAGTAATAAAACCAATTTTAGGATGATTGTAATTGAAATGGCTGAAAAATCATAAATTCAATCATTAGTACTATGATTTATTGGTTTACCAGTTTTGACCAATAAGTGTTGCTGTTACCAAATTGATGTGGTGTGGTCAGTGACAATGACACACATGAAGTTCGGTGTCAATATGTCAAAGCTTTACAGAGATACAGCCTCAGATGCAGTTTGGCACCATGCCATCAAATTTGTTAATGTAATGTTAATTTGTTAATTGTAAACAAAAATAGTTTTGTCTATCAACACAAAATCCATAACTTTTTGCTGGCATGGTCTGAAGATGATTTGAGTCGAATTCTGTGATATTTGGATAAACAGTGTAGGAGGAGTTCGAAAAAGTAGGGTTTCAACATAAATCAAAATGGCTGACAGGAGTCAGCTGATTATGGCATAATTAGTAATGATGTTTTAGCATAATCCAGCATCTAACAAGACAGTCAGAGGACAAGAGGCCAAACTGTTTCTAAGGTAAGCACTTTTTTTTAATGGTAAATGGCTTTTCTATTAAACGATTTATCCCTTTTTGACCAATGGGGTGTCGCTTACCAAATTGATGTGGTGTGGTCAGTGTGAGGTGACAATGACACACATGAAGTTTGATGTGAATGTGTCAAAGTTTTGCAGAGATACAGCCTCAGATGCAGTTTGGCATCATGCCATCAAATTAATTCATGCATTAAATAAATACCTATCGATATAAAATCTATAACTTTTGTCTGAAGATGATCCGAGCCAAATTTGGTGAAAATCGGACCAACGGTCCAGAAGGAGTTTAAAAAAGTAGGTTTGCAACGTAAATCAAAATGGCAGAAAGGAAGTTCAGCTGATTATGGCTTAATTGGTATCGATGTTCTCAGAATCTTTCAAGACCAGTAGCATAATAATATGCAAAACTAATCAAAAGCTATTAGCATTTTTTGAAATGTCATTATAATTTTTGCCATGAAACTTTTTGAGTACCTTCAGGGCATGGTGCTAAAGACACATACAAGTTTTTATATGATAGTCATGGTTCATAAAAGCAGAGCATTTTAACAACAACTTCAATGCTGGCATGGGAAAATTGGGTATGGTTCAGCTCGGTTACAATGATTATGACAACGATTACAATAGGTGCCTATGCACCTTCGGTGCTTGGCCCCTAATAATAATAGTAAAATAATAAGCTGAAAATGTCATTTTGAATTTATCTTTGAGTTGTAAAGAGAAGGAAATGAGGTGTAGAACTATAAAAATATACAACCCACAAACCCACAGGACTATGAAGCTGTGCAGAGTCACAGCAGTGAGTTTCCATGATGGTGATTCAGTGTGACTGCTAGAGAAGACTGTTGATTGGGGACTTTTTCTTCAAGAGCTGAAGATTTTCAGTGAGACAATAAGAGACAGCTTGAGGACATTAAAGGAGAAATTACAAAAACAAACTGAAGATGGGAGGATGCAGACGGCTGTATGATTACAGCTGAGAAGATAATAAACGGAGAAACATTGACAAAGACAGAGCAAAAACCTTGTTTGATGCAGTGAGAAACACGTCATTTACCTCCTCACCCTCCACTGAGACCCTCCAGAAGCGCAGGGTGCCAGTCAGCTCTGTGTGCTTCTCCAGCATATGTTCAGCATCTCTCAGGGTTTATAAAGCGGTGCCAGCTCTGATATCCTGCGATGGCTCAGTGACGGTCACTTTTCACAGCATGAAGACCCGAAACATGCTGATCACTGGCTTTTCTGTGCTTTTCAAGGTCACTTTTACTTTTTTTAACCCTTTTTAAAGTCAATACACAATATTGCAACACTCTTTCTGCTGGTCAGTTTGACAGCGGTCATAAAGCTGTAATATGACAGAATATTATTATTATACTCTTATAATATTATATTTCACAGCCACACACACGTTTTTTTTTTCTTTCACAAACACAGATGCAAAAAAAATTGTAATAACAATAATGAAAAAAAAATACAAAAATCATTACATTACTGTGGAGTAAAAAAGCTAAAACTACTAAAGGGATAAATTAATGTAAAAATGGTGAAATTGCATGTTTTCGAGTGCAATCAAAACACTGATCTTCGTAGACTGTTAGGTTGTAAATAATTTGAGAGAAAAACTTGAGAAATTTAGCTATTTATTGCAGCAAATGTTAAATAAACTGCACAGAAACCATGTGTTTTCCATTGACTTCTATTGTTTTTATACTGAGTAATGAAGTGCGAATCAATTAATTTAGTCTCTCTAACCGACCTCAGCTTTGAGTTTTAGATGTAGCCTTAAACTGCATGATAATCAACACAGAAGACAATATTTGACAAATATTGCTGTGGATTCTGTGTAAATACATTTATGCCTTCTGTGCCACATTAAAAAGTGTTTAAAAGCACCTTTTTGTGATAATTATGAACTCAATGAGTCGTTCTGTACCCCGTTTATCTACTCTATCTATCTATCTATATCTATCTATCTATCTATCTATCTATCTATCTGCGATCTATCTATCTATCTATCTATCTATCTACTATCTATCTGTTTCTATTAATCATTCTATCTATCTATCTATCTATCTATCTATCTATCTATCATCTATCTATCTATCATTCTATCTATCTATCTATCTATCTATCTATCAATCTATCTATCTATCTATCTATCTATCTATCTATCGATCGTTCGATCGATCATTTCTATCTATCTATCACTCTCTATCTATCTATCTACTATCTATGCTATCTCATATCTATCTATCTATCTCATATCTAATCTATCTATCTCATATCTAATCTATCTCTCTAATCTATCTATCTCATATCTATCTATCTAATCTATCTATCTAATCTATCTATCTAATCTATCTATCTATCTATCTATCTATCTATCTATCTATCTACTATCTATTTATCTATCTACATCTATCTAGCTACATCTTCATCATCCTATCTATCTATCTTCTTCTGATCTATCTATCTCTGTCTATCTATCAGCTATCTATCTATCTATCGATCATCTATGTATCTATCATCTTTCTAGCTATCTATCTATGCTTCATCTATCTTTCTGTCTTTCTGTCTGTCTGTCTGTCGTCTATCTATCTATTTATCTATCTATCATCTATCTATTTTTCTATTTTTCTATCTATCTATCTATCTCTCTATCTTCTATCTATCTATCCTATCTATCTCATGTACTATCTATTTTTTATCTATCTATCGATCTATCTATCTATCTATCATCTATCTATCTATCGAATATCTATCTAGCATCTATTTATCAAATATCTATCAATCTATCTATCTATCTAACTATCTATATATCTATCATCTGACTATATATCTATATCTATCATCTGTCTATTTTCTATCTATCTACCACTATCTTCTTCTACTCTCTCCGTTCCTACAGTCACGTTCTACTATCCAATCTATCTATCTATCCATCATCTATCTTCTATCTATCTATCTATCTATCTATCTATCTATCTATCTATCTATCTTCTCATTCTATCATTCTATCTATCTATCTATCTATCTCCTATCTATCTCTCTATCATCTCATCTATCTATCTATCTACTATCTATCTGTCTATCTCTTCTCGTTCTATCTATCTTCTATCATCTATCTATCTATCTATCTAGCTATCTACTATCTCTAACTCTATCTAGCTATCTATCTATCTATCTACTATCTATCTATCGCTATCTATCTATCTTCTCATTCGATCATTCTATCTGCTATCTATCTATCGCTCTCATCAGCTAGTTCTCATCTATCTATCTGCTATCTATCGATCTATCTAGTCTATCTATCGATCATCTGTCTATCTATCATCTACATCTATCTTCTAAGCATCTATCTATCTATCATCTGTCTATCTATCATCTATCATCTATCTATCTCTCTATCATCAATCTATCTATCTATCTACCTATCTATCTATCTATCTATCTATCATTCTATCTATCTATCTACTATCTATCCAAATATCTATCTATCTATCTCTCTATCCTCATTCGATCATTCTATCTATCTATCTACTAGCTATCTATCTATCCTACTATCTATCTATCGATCTATCGATCTATCAATCTATCTGTCTAACTATCGATCTATCGATCTATCTATCTATCTATCATCTACTAGCACTATCATTTCTCTCTATCTCTCTATCATCTATCATCCCTCTATATCTATCTATCAGCGTCTATCTAGCGTCCTATCTATCGATCATCTATCTATCTTCTATCTATCTAATCTATCTCGTTTCTATCAGTCTTTCTAATCTAGCTATCTATGCTATCATCTATCATTATCTATCTATGTTATCTATCTATATATCTAGCTCTTTCTATCACTCTATCTATCTATCTATCTATCTATCATCCTGTCTGTCTGTCTGTCTGTCTATCTATCGCGTTCTTAGTCAGTCGTTCTCGATCTCTATTCGCTCTTCTATCATCGATCTATCCCTTCTATCTATCACATTCTATCTAGCATTCTATCTATCTATTTTTCTGTCTATCTATCTATCTATCTATTTTCTGACTATTTCTATCTATCTATCTAGCTATCTATCTCTCTATCTATCTATCTATCTATCTATTTTTCTATCATCTATCTATCTATCTATCTATCATCTATCTATCTATCTATCTCATTCTATCAGTCGTTCTATCTATAGCTATCTATCTATCCTATCTATCTATCTATCTCAGTCTAATCAATCATCTATCTATCTATCTACTCATTCTTCAGTCCCGTTCTATCGATCTATCTAGCATCCTATCTATCTATCTATCTATCTATCTAGGTCTATCTATCTATCTATCCGAGAAGCTATCTATCTCTTCTATCTATCTAATCTCTCTATCTATCTATCTAGTCTCTTCTAATTCAATCTATCTATCTATCCTATCTGTCTGTCTGTCTGTCGGTCTATCTATCTACCTGTATGTCTGTCTGTCTATCTATCTATATATCTATCTATCTATCTATCTATATCGTTCGATCAGTCGTTATATCTATCTATCTATCTGTCTATCTATCATCTATTCATCTATCCATCCATCCATCTATCCTTCTATCAATCTATCTATCTATCTATCTATCTATCTACTAGCTCATCTATCATCAATCTACTATCTATCTCTGTCTGTCTGCTAGTCTATCTCTTTCTTTTCAGTCGTTCTAATCTATCTATCTATCTATAGCGTTCGTCATTCGTTATAATTAATCTATCTATCTGTCTCTCTTTCGTTCTATCTTTATGCGAGCTATCTATCAGCCATCGTTCTATCTAAGCTATCTATCTCGTTTCTATCAGTCTACTATCTGTCTGTCTGTCTTCGTCTGTCTGCTGTCGGTCTGTCTGTTATCGATCCTCGTTCTTTTTCAGTCTTCTATCTATCTATCTATCTACTCGTTCTATCAGTCGTTCATCTATCAGCTATCTATCTTCCTCGTTCTATCAGTTGTCATCTATCTATCTATCTATCTATCTATCTATCTATCTATCTATCTATCTATCTAATCTATCTTACGTTCCATCATTCCCGGTCTATCTATCTATCTAGTCTATCATATCTAATCCTTCTTATATCTATCTATTCGTTCTATTCATTCTATCCTCTATCTATCTATCTACTTCTATCACCGACTCATCTTCTACTATCTATCTATCTATCCGTTCCATCAGTCCGTTCAATCTATCTATCTATCTATCGATCTATCTATCTATCTATCTGTCTGTTTTTCTATCTATCTGTCTGTCTGTCTGTTCTGTCTGTCTGTCTGTCTATCTATCTCGTTCTTTCAATCGTTCTATCTGTCTATCTATCTATCTATCCCGTTCTATCAGTCTATCTATCTATCTATCTATCTATCTATCTATCTGTCTATCTCTTTCTATCAGTCTATCTATCTATCCATCCATCCATCCATCTATATCTATCTTGTCTATCTATCTATCTATCTATCTATCTACTATCTATCTATCTGTCTGTCTGTCTGTCTGTCCGTCTGTCTGTAATACAGGGAATGCTTCTCTTTTTTATCGTCTCTTCTTGGATGGTGGAATAAAGTTTGATCGATGAGACTTTGTCTGTGTTTGGGATGCACTGCGTTTAGTGTCAAGCTCAACACAGAGCTCATGTTGCTTAGCAGAGCTGCTAACTAGCAGAGGGAGAAGGAGACAGACATAAAGAGAAATCATATATTGTGCTGAAAACACAGAGGATAGGGAAGATGTTTGGTAGCAGCAGCACCCTCTGAATACTGATGGAGATTGTGTGTCGTGGGTCTGACACTCAACATTCCGGTCTGTCAGCTCAGCTAAGGGGTGTCAGTTTGTGTGTGTGTTTTGTGTGTTTGTGTGTGTGTGGTATCATGCATCTTAATGCAAACCAGGCGTGTCGTACTGACAGCACAGAGCAGCATTCTTCACAGGAAGCTGATGGGAAGGAGACCAATACTGGAGCCCCAGCAGGTCCTACCACCCCCTTCTAGCCTCTCTTTATCATCAGCATCATTTATTTTCATGAGTGAAGGAATTGCTCCATTGATAGCCAGCCTCCACAAGTTACACGCACACATATATATATATAAACTGTAACGTAAGCTGCTGTTATCTGCTGTCTACACAGGCAGATGCTTTTTAAAGGAGACATATTATGCCCCTTTTTACAATATGTAATGTAAGTCTCTGGTGTCCCCAGAATGTGTCTGTGAAGCTTCAGCTCAGAATACTCCACAGATCATTTATTATATCATTTTGAAAATGCCTATTTTGACTCGAAGCAGAAACACTTTCTGCATTTTCGGGCCTGTCTTTTTAAATGCAAATGAGCTGCTGCTGCTACCCGCCCACTTTTCCAGAATAGAGCTGTGCCATTACAGCTCGGACCTGCTAAAAAACATCTGTTATGGTTCTGATTATAATGTTTATCGTGCTGAAATCATGCGTTTAAACCATAGGTTCAGGTTCAGGTTCAGGTTCACTTTATTTGTACCCATAGGTAGACTAGGTTTGCAGTGTTATGAGTTCTCACATCTTTCACATTTTACAGACACCACAAACATTAACCAACATATATGATAAAAGTGCTTTAAGGTTCCCAGCATCACTAAAAAACCACCTAGACTAAAAACAACAAATTACCAAAATATAAATAAATAAATAACAATGTTCATAAGACCTATCCTTATTCAATGTGTGAATAGTGTGATAGCTGCTGACACAAAGCTGTTTTTATACCGCTTAGTTCTACAATACGGAAATACAAATCTACGTCTAGATGGCAGAAGTTTAAATTCATTGTTCAAAGGATGAGAGTCATCATTTAGAATTGAGTTAGTCATCCGCTGTAACTGTCTGGTATACAGGGATGCTGGACCAAGCTGTGACTCCTCAATCAGCTTACTAGACCATCTAACAATTTAGCTCAGTGAATTCTTGTTCTTTACAGACAAGTTTCCAAACCAAGACACCAGAGAAAATGTTAAGAGTGATTCAATAAAAGCACGATAAAATAACATCATCATGGTCCTGTCAATGTGAAAATGGGCCAATTTCCTTGAACAAAACAGACACTGGTGCCCCTTTTTACACACTGCTTCACAATTTGCTTCAAAGTTCAACTTAGAGTCAATGGTAGTCCCAAGGTATTTGTAAAATTGCACAGATTCTATTTTCTGACTTTTAATAGATGTAACTTCATGTGGGTGGGCTTGTTTCCTAAAATCAATAATCATATCTTTTGTCTTAGATAAGTTTAATTGGAGGTAGGACTCCTCACACCACTTTATAAAGTCATCAATAATCGGGCCATGGCTGGTCTCATTGCCCTGAAGCTCACTAACAATAACAGTGTCATCTGCATACTTTAAAATAGTCCTGTTTTCCCACTTACTCTGACACATATTTGTGTAGAGAATAAATTATAGAGGTGAAAGCACACTTCCTTGTGGGGAGCCCGTAGAGGAACAAACTTGGTCAGACAGGGATCATATGAGTTTAAACTTTTGATATATACAGTTTTCTGAGAACACACATCTGAAGCACACGTCCATAAAGCGCTGTCCACGCATGGAGTACACAAGTTTACGTTAAAAACACACAAGTTACAAAAACAGTCAGTTATGTCTGTGAAGGTAAACTGCTGGGAAATAAATCGCATGTTTATTTTAGATCTAAACAGTGTTCTGTGCTCGTCTGTGCAGCCAAAGGCAGAACAGTTAGCATGTTTTGCTCAAACTTTCACCATGGCATTAGAACTGGTACACCATTGTTGCTTGCAAAATCAAAGTGATGGCACCATGGGTGTAAACTTACAGATTAAGGGGTGGTAATATTATAATGAGATCCCTTTGCCACGTCACCAAGGGAGCGAAATCAGACGCGCTTGTTTTTTCAGACGCTTGCAGAAAAAGGCTTACCAAAACAAAGTTACTGGGTTAATCTTTTTCACGTTTCCTTGGTTGGTAGATGCACTGGGGACCTGATTATAGCACGTAAAACCTGGAAAAGTCAGATTTTCATGATTTGTCACCTTTAAGGCAAACAGACAAAAACAGAAGCTGATTTAAAATTCACTAAATAGGCACCAACTTGCTTTACAGTTGCTACACAAATAGCTTGAGCAATGCTCAAATAAGTATTTCTGATCTCAACCCTACTAAAAATAAATAAACAAGCCTAAGGTGGTTTGCTGGTGTAAGCTAGTTGTTTTAGATGCGCTCCCAGTCTGAGAGCAAAACACCTATTTTATCAGGGAATTGTGTCTGATGGTAGCATTTTGCTAAGCTAACAATGTGATGATCAACACAAACTGCACACACACACACACGCACACACACACAAACACACGCACATCACAAATATTCCTCTTAATACTTAGGTCACTTTTTTTGAACTCTTCACATAGTTCTCCTAACCAAATTTCATTTTGGCACAGCAGTTCACATTCAAAATGCAAAGAACTACCAAAACATTTCATACATATCTCAAATCAGTTAATTCTTCATATAACTAGCAAATCCGTTAAAAATCGTTGAAGGATTTTTAGGCTGCATTAATTAGGACAACCGGAACCGGGAACACTTCCCATAACACCCGATGTACTTGCTACATCGTTAGAAGAATGGCATCTACGCTAATATTAGTCTGTTTCTTTCTTATTCTGAGGTCACCGTAGCCACCAGATCCAGTCTATATCCAGATCAGATGGTCACTGCAGTCACCCAGATCCAGTCTGTATCCAGATCAGATGGTGGATCAGCACCTATAGATAGGACTTCTAGTCTTGAATGTCAGCGGAGATCAGGACAACTATGAGCCACAAAGACAGATCCCCAGTGATGACCTTGTCTCCTAGGCGGCCACCGGGGTGGGGGGGGGGGGGGCGTGCCAAGACCACAGGATCCAGTTGTGTCCTCTGCACAATTTCACATTGCTGCAGCCTGGAACTGAACTGCTGGTTTTGTCTGGTCAGTGGAGAACTGGCCCCCCGACTGAGCCTGGTTTCTCCCAAGGTTTCTTTCCCCAAATTTTCTCCCTTCTGCACTGATGGATTTTTGGTTCCTTGCTTGCTGTCCCCTGGCTTGCTTGTTGGGGCCCTTAATTTCCATCGATTTCGTCGACTTTGATGCACAGACCCAACTATTTAAACTGAATTGAGCTGGATTATGACATCACTGAATTCAATGATGAACTATCTTTAACTGAAAAATTTGTGTTTACTATTGTAATTTTTCATTATTGACACTATTTTCCTAATTATTGCTGTTCAGTTGCTTTGTCACAATCCGTATTGTTAAAAGCGCTATGTAGCGTCTGGACCAATCAAACACACAATTTTTCATTAGATTAAGAAATCGTTACAGTCCCCTCACCCAATAAACTGGATACCAGGATGTCTGCCACCAGGCCCCCCCTGTTACCATGGCAACCCTGACACCAGATACATTTACGACCTCATGGAATGTGAGCAGGGAAAATCACTGTCTTTTCATAAGGAAAACCCCCAAGGCACAGTAGGAATGGACTTTTCTACTAATTAATTCATAGGAAAACCTTCCTTTGAATGAACACACATATCCTTCAGGTCATGGGCATGTTGCCTTTGAGATTTTATACTGTTATTTATGCAGTTATGAGGAAACACTCATGTTCACTCATGTTTTTAGGTATCTATGGCTTGGCTTCTGATGATCTAAACGAGCGTGTATATTATATGTTGGTACATAGGCAATATATTAGTGTCCTGAGAATCTTTAGTAATTTCGATTCAAGTTCCATTTGCAAAGTACCATGCCCTCGCACAAAGGGTCATAAAAACTCCCCCAGTATCTCAAAACTCCCACTTGGGACGTCAGCCTTTCTCATTGGACAAGCCCATTTTGAGAGGCGGGAATCTTCCGAGACCTTAAAGGCCCCACATCATGTGACCCGCCCAGAGTCGGTGGTTCAGTTGTATTCTGAGAAGATGAAAATGTGAGCTACAATGCTCCAGGAAACTCTAAGTACGTGCCAGGCTTTGGCCTTGACTTTTCCATTCATCAAGATTATCTGACGCAAACTGGTTCTTTTCATCAACCAACTTCAGCAAAGATCCACGTGAGCCTTCAGATTGCATCAAGCCTTTCTTTCAGACAGACGAGACGTGCAAGTATTCAAACTTAGTCTTATTAATTGATACATTAGGTATCATTTGCACCTTTTTACAAAGGTGTGTTTGAACTAAGAATCTGATGTTTCCTTCAGGCTGTAGATCTGCTGAATATCAAATGGTAATATAGTTTCATATTCTTATTTCTCTTATCTTATCTTTACTGCGTTAAGCTTTAACCCTTTCCTATACCAACTGTATGTGTGTGTGTTTGTGTGTGTGGGTGTGTGTTTTATGTGTATGTTAGACCAGTTTAAGTGTTTATGTAGTATGTTAGACTAGTTTAAGTGTTTATGTACTTAATAAAGTCTTACTTGTATCACATAACTGGAGTCACTTAATCATGCAGATTTATGCTACAAGCTCTTTGTAGAATTGTACAGTAAGAAAGTTATTTCCCTTAACCAGGAAATTAACGTTCTTAGAATTGACAAACAGTTGACCCTGAGAGGTCAGCTAATATCTACAGCGGATCTAAAATATTATAATAATTATAACTAGTTATGATTAATATTCATATTTCCCATGAGCTGATTCGCTACGGCTATATAAATAAAGGTGACTTGATTGACTTGACTAGCAAAGGTTTTCAAACTAACACACTGTGTTACACATAAAACAACAACCTAAAAATCCCTGTTTACTTTTGTAAAATTTAATTACAAAACAAGAATGAGACTCTCTTCTGCTTATAATTTGCTGCAGTATGTTACATAGTCCATGTTTACATTACAGAAGGTTTTCTCCTTTTCTGAAAATTATGAATTAACGAATAACACTTGTGCAGGTGTTCAGCTACATCTAACTGTGTTGATAGCATTGGATTTTTTAATATTCATAATATATTTCAATATGTTACTACTGCAGAAATTTTGCAAATTTCTGTCTTATTCATTTTTGTATTATGTTAGGTTTTGAACTTAAGTTTAACAGTTTTGAAAACAGTATGTAAACGTGCAAATTGGCCTGTAGGTGAATAGAGTTTTGGTGGCGTTTGTGTGTGAGTGAGAAAATAATTCATGTAATTTGAAAGAAGTAGTTACTGAATGCATTTTGTGCCAAAGCAATGATAAATGATTCACATAGACTGTTTTTTTTATTTATTTAGACCACATAGACTGAGTTTTGAAAAAGTGAAGTATTTAAAAAATTTGTCCTAGGAATTGTAAAACACTGTAATCAGTATATTTGATTTTATTCAACCCAGGCTCATTGTAAAAAGTGCCTGTGGTGACATTTCTGAAAAATTATATTATGTTGCTTCTTGCATGTTTCGCAACACTTTCAAAGACAGAATGTCATGTGAAACATTTTATTACATTGGTTATTGTATGTATTGTTGAAGTTCAGAAATTAAGTGAGTGGTGCTATCATGTTGGAAAAGAAGCATAACACCTATACAGTACACTAAATCCAACTCTAAACCTAAGTGACAGTGTTAACAAATGCCAACTAGAGATAAAAATTCATTTGCTGAAGCAACCATGTCATTTTTGTCAGGATCATGGACCTGTTTTGCCTTTGTTTCTGTTCCGGTTTTCTTTCCCGCTTTTTGGTCATGTTCCTGTCCTCGTTTTGTTTATTAGTTTTATTAGTCATCCCATACACCTTTGTTTTCCCCAATCATCCCCTGTATTTAAGTATATGCCTTTGTGTTCTGAGTTTGTCTTGTACTGAATGTTCGTTTATCCCCATTACGCATTTTCCTGGTTCCTTGGTCTGTTCGTTTGAAGTCAACTCTCCGTGCTCTTCATAGTAGCGCATCGTGACAGAATACCAGACCAACAACAGTTACCTCCGTTTGTTCCCTCCGTTTTTGTTTTCCGTGTTTTACCCAGTGTTTTTTTGTTTCCGTTGTGCCCTTGTGGATCCCCTTGTGGATCGAAAGATCTCTCGAGGGTCATACAAGACTGTTCCTTGTGGTCGCTCATTACACCAGCTACCCGGACAACGTGCTCTGCGCATTCTACAACTTAAGCCTAAAACCCGCGTGCAGAGCACCATCGTCCGTAGATGGTCCAGGAGAATATCGCCGCCTTCATGGAGTGGATACTGGCGAGAAACAGATCTCCGTTCACCATCGGCCTCGAGGATGATCTCGCCGGATCCAATCCTGACCCAGTGCCCAGCCCACCATCTCCCTGCTGTGCGGAGCATCAGTCCGAGCCCACCGTTGACGGAGAGTCGGAGCTCGCCGCGGCCGACGAGCCGTTGCCGCATGGAGCGACAGAGCAACGGATCGCCGCGGAGCCGGAGCTGTAACTGATGTCAGTCAAGGTGCGAGAGCCGGCAACAGGGCCATCCACGAGGGAGAATGCCACAGACAGAGAGAGCACGAAGTGGATCTCCGCCCACTGCACCGTGACTGAGGGTTAGCTGATTATACAGCTGGAACTGCTGGACTTTGAGGGGGACCTTATAGACTGGGAAACAGCTGGAAGCCGACTTGTCCCCTCTCTTCTCTCCTTCGTCCCCACTGGTCCCATCCAGCCCTGAGTGGGCTCCCGTTTCCCAGTCCAGCACAGAGAGATCCAGTCCCGTCCCCTAGTTTAGCACCGAGAGGGGTTCCAGTCCCCAAGTTAGCCCAAGAGAGGGCTCCATCCCCGATTTTACCCATAGGGCTCCAGTCCCCGAGTTAGAGCCCCGAGCAAGTTCCTGTTCCCATGTCTAAGAGCCCAGAGAACGTTACGGTTCCTATGTCTAGCCCAGAGAAAGTTCCTGTTCCCATGTCAAGCCCAGAGAGGGCTCCAGTAACCGAGTTTAGCCCAGAGAAAGTTACTGTTCCTATGTCTAGCCCAGAGAAAGTTCCTGTTCCCACGTCCAGCCCTGAGAGAGCTCCAGGGGGGGGGACTGTTCCCCACGCCAGCCCTGGAGGGCTCCTGGTCCCAAGTTAAGCCAGAAGGCTAACAAATGCCCGCATACGCACCCGCTCCTGCCTCCTCTCTGCCGTGGCCCGGTAGTCCACTAGCTCCGCCGGGCTCCCTCGTCCCTCTGGCTCCGCCTTGGTCTGGCGTTGACCATCCTGCGCCTCGGGACTCTACTCCTCTGGCTTTGCCTCGTCCCTCCATCCCTCTGGCTCCGTCAGCCTCCTCATTCCCTTCGGCTCCTCCTCAGTCCTCTGTCGCTCCGGCTTCACCGCGGCCTTTCGGATCCACGCCTCTGTGTCAGTAGCCGGCGCCATCTGCTCCGCCTTGGCCCTCCAGATCCTACTACCGTGCCCCTTGGGCAGGGGGGGGGCCCCCCCCCCTCATCTTCTCTCTCAGCTCCTCCTTGGCCTCCATCTGCCAAACCTTTCTGTCACCTGCCTGGCCCTCCCTCCATTGTCCCTCCCTGTACTCTTCCTTCGGCCCCTCCCGGGTGTCAGTCCTCCTCCGGAACTTCCTCCTTAGTCCCACCCACCCCTCCTCATGTTGTTTCTATGGTGCGAGGACGCGCCTTCCGGGAGGGGGGGCGATATGTCAGAATCATGGACCTGTTTTGCCCCCTTAGTCTTTCCTGTTTTCCCTTATTTGGTCATGTTCCTGTCCTCGTTTTGTTAATTAGTTTGATTAGTCATCTCATTCACCTGTGTTTCCCCAATCATCCCCTTTATTTAATTCTATGCCTTTGCATTCTGAGTTTGTCTGGTATTGAATGTTCATTTATACCCGCTACGTGTGTTTTCCTGGTTCCTTGGATGTGTATTAAAGTCTGTTCATTTGAAGTCAACTCCTCGTCTCCTCGTTTCTCGCTCCGTGCTCCTCACAGTAGTGCATCGTGACAATTTTAGCTTGCTTCCACAAATCTTTTATCATTTTATCATGACTCAGGTTTCACAGGATTTATCAGGGCACTCAGCATCACTGTACCAGGAGGGCTGGTACCCTACACAGGGAGCTGGTTATGTGATGCAAATATCATTGAAAATAAACTTGTAAAAACTTTTTTACTTCACAATCTGCCACTGTAATTGTAAGTTGTGTGGAAAGTTGTTAGTGTTTTACTTTAATTAGTGTTCATTTCAGCTGGAATCTGCTGAAACTACTTGTTTATAGGACGTTAGTGGCATGTTTCATATTAAATGTACTGTAATATTATCATAGTATTCACCTTTGTTTTCATCCAGAGATTTTATTATATGAGGTAGATATATCAACCTCCACATCCCCACAGCTTATATAGGATCCCGCTCGTAAAGGGGCTTGTTGCAAAGCATTCTGGGATTGTGTTACTGTATGGAAGCCCATTTCTGCCGCAAGATAAAAATAAAAAAGGTAATTGTAACTTTTTATTTCACAATTCTGGCAATTTTTCTTAAGTTAACATCACAATTCTGACTTTTTTTGTTAGAATTATGATATATAAGTTATAAATTCAGAATTGCATGATATAAACAATTCTAACTTTAGTTCTCACAGTTGCAAGTTTTAATTTTACAATTCTCACTTTATTTCATTCAACTACAAGTTTACACCTCACAATTCTGACTTTATGACTGTCAGAATTGCAAGAAAAAAAGTGAGAATTGCGAGATCTAAACTCTCAACCTTTTTTTTGTTTGTTTTTATTCAGTGGCGGAAACAGGCTTCCTTATTACTGGGATTGTGTTATGCACACAATGATTAATGTGATGTTGCTTTTTTGGCCAAGGTGTCTTAGTCAGCATAATTTTTCTACCTATACTGTTTAGAACAGACTTTGAATTGAGGATACATTCATAATGTTTTGAATGCTGTTGTGATGAGAGGGGCCGAGAGCCGTGGGAATGGAGCGAGGCCGGTGGAGTAATTGCAAATGCGCGACACCTGCGACACTCACCGGTCTCGAGTCCCACGGAGGAGCTCCGGAAGGATAAAAGAAGGAGGGACAACAGTGTTGGATGAGAGAGGATCAGGCCTGGACTTTATGTTGTGTTTTGTGTGCGGCAGTCGTCCACAAGGGGCTGCCACTTTACTTTCATTTTGTTTGTTTATTTTATTATTAAAATCTTAAATGTTCGCCGGTTCCCGCCTCCTTCTTCCCGAACTACGATGTAATGGAAGCCCAGGTTGCTTTGATAGCGGCCTTCAGGTCATCTGCATTGTTGGGTCTGGTGTCTCTCATCTTCCTCTTGACAATACCTCATAGATTCTCTATGGGGTTCAGGTCAGGCGAGTTAGCTGGCCAATCAAGAACAGTAATATCATGGTCATGGAACTCTTTTGGTATCTTTGCAGTGGGGTGGGGGGGCAGTGCCAAGTCCGGCTGGAACATGAAATCATCATCTCCATAAAGATTATGCGCAGAAGGAAGCATGAAGTGCTCTAAAATTTCCTGGTAGATGGCTGCTTTGACTGTGGACTTCAGAAAACACAGTGGGCCAACACTAGCAGATGACATGGCAGCCCAAATCACCACTGACTGTGGAAACTTCCCACTGGACTTCAAGCAACATGGTTTCTTTGCCTCTCCACTCTTCCTCCAGACTCTAGGACCTTGATTTCCAAATGAAATGCAAAATTTACTTTATCTGAAAAGAGGACTTTGGACCACTTAGCAACAATCCAGTTATTTTTCTCCACAGCCCAGGTAAGACACTCCTGACATTGTCTCTGGTTCAGGAGTGGCTTGACACGAGAAATTAGACATTTGTAGCCCATTCCTAGGATTCGTCTGTGCGTAGTGGCTCCTGATGCGCTGACGCCAGCCTCAGTCCACTCATTGTGAAGCTCCCCCAAATTCTTGAATAGATTTTGCCTGACAATCCTCTCAAGGCTGCGGTTATCCCTTTTGCTGGGCAACCTTTCCCTACCACCACACTTTTTCCTTCCAATCACTTTCATACTATGCTTGTATGGATAACAGCACTCCTGTGTAACAATCAGCTTTCTTTAGCATGAACTTGGTGGCTTTACGCCTCCGTGTGGAGGTGCACTGACTGGCTTCTGGACAACTGTCAGGTTAGCAGTCTTCCCCATGATTGTGTAGTCTACTGACCCAGACTGAGAGACCATTTAAAGCTCAGGAAACCTTGCAGGTGTTTTGAGTTGATTAGCTAATTAGGGTGCCACCATTACTTTCTATCTTAACTTTTACCTAAGATTCAAATTTCTGAGACCCTGAATTTTGGGTTTTCATTATCGGTAAGCGCATAATCGGCAAAATTTCAAGAAATATATGGGTTTCACTTTTTGAAATGAGTGACAAAAACTATTGACCTTTTTCATGATATTCTAATTTTTTTTTAGATGTACCCCCTGAATAAACAATTTTGCATGTACCGGATATATGTGCAATTTGAGAATGTAAAATAAGTATGTGTGTTAAATAAATAATGTATACTAGTGTTTTGTGTTCCACGATTATTGTTAAGTGTTCGTGAGATGGATTGCCTGAGGGAAGAAAACTGTTCCTGTGTCTGGTCGTTCTGGTGCTCAGTGCTCTGTAGCGTCGACCAGATGGCAATAGTTTAAAGAGGGAGTGTGCTGGATGTGAGGTGTCCAGAGTGATTCTGCCAGCCCTTTCACTCACTCTGGACGAGTACAGTTCTTGAAGAGAAGGGAGAGTTGTACCAATGATTCGCTCAGCAGTCCGGACTATTCTCTGTAGTCTTCTGAGGTCAGATTTTGTAGCTGATCTGAACCAGACAGTTATTGAAGTGCACAGAACAGACTCGATGACGGTTGAGTAGAACTGTTTCAGCAGCTCCTTTGGCAGGTTGAATTTCCTCAGCTGGCGCAGGAAGTACAACCTCTGCTGGCCTTTTTTGCAATGGAGTCTATGTGAGTGTCCCACTTCAGGTCCTGGGAGATGGTGGTACCAAGGAACTTGAATGACTCCACTGCTGCCACAGTGTTGTTCATGATGGTGAGTGGGGGGAGTGCAGTGGGTTTTCTCCTGAAGTCCACGATCACCTCCACTTTTTTGAGTGTGTTGAGCTCCAGGTTGTTAAGACTGCAGCAGACAGCCAGCTCTCCTGTCTGTAAGCAGACTAGTCACCGTCCTGAATGAGGCCGATGAGTGTGTTGTCATCTGCAAACTTCAGGAGCTTGAAAGAGGGGCTTTCTTCAGTGCAATCATTTGTGTAGAGGGAGAGCAGTGGGAAGGACGCAACCCTGGGGGGCGTCCCTGGCAGAGTCAGAGATGTAGCGGGCTTGCGTGGGGAGATAGAAGTCTTCACCTGCTATTAGCTGCCCATGTACTGACACTCCATAAAGCTTGTGAAAAGCAATACCACGTGACGGAGCCGGTAGGTGGGTCACGGATAGAAGCTGATTTAATAATTTTGGGGCAAGAGAGAGGACAGTTTGTTAGGATGATTGGTTGTTAGAAACCTATCTAGTCCACAACAGATCCTCACTAATCCCTTTGGGTCTGTCGTGGTGTTGCAGGATGTAATGCAGTCCCTTGTTGACTGTATCATCGACAGACCTGTTTGCTCTGTAGGCAAACTGCAGGTGGTCCAGTAAGGGTCCAGTGATGTCCTTCAGGTGGGCCATCACCAGTTTTTCAAAAGACTTCATGAACACAGACTTTAGAGCCACAGGTCTGTAGTCATTAGGTCCAGTAATTTTGGGTTTCTTTGGGATGATGGTGGAGCATTTGAAGCATAAGGGGACTTCGCATAGCTCTAGTGATCTGTTGAAGATCTGTGTGAAGATGGGGGCCAGCTGGCCAACACAGGATTTCAGACAGGCTGGTGTAACACAATCTTGCCCTGGTGCTTTTCTCGTGTTCTTTCTTGACTGACCTGACGCACTCAGCTTCACTCTGAAGTGGCTTGGAGGGGGGTGGGTGGGGGGGGGGGGGGGGTTGCAGAGGTGTTAAGGTTTTTTTTAAAACCTGCAATAGAACTCATTCAGATTTTCTGCCAGTTGTTGATTCTCCACAGTGCTGGGGGCTGGTGTTTTTAATTGGTGATGTCTTTCAGACCTTTCCAAACTGAAGCAGGGTCACTGGAAGATAATTGATTCCTTAGCTTTCCAGAATAATTCCTCTTTGCCAATTTTGCCCTTTTCCAGTGTGTATTTGGCCTGTTTATACAAGAATCTGTCCCCATTTCTGCGAGCATCTTCTTTGGCCTTATGGAGCTGTCTGAGTTTTGCAGTGAACCATGGTTTGTCGTTGTTGTAGGTTAAATGATTCCTGGTAGGAATGCACATGTCTTCACAGAAACTGATATAAGATGTTACAGTCTCTGTGAGCTCTTCCAGATCGGTGGCAGCAGCTTCAAAACACTCCAAGCAGTGAGGTCAAAACAAGCTTGTAAATCCTTCTCTGCTTCATTAGTCCATCTTTTTACAGTCCTTAATACCGGTTTAGCTGATTTCAGTTTCTGCCTGTAGGTTCTTAAGTAAAGATGAACGAAACCGTTGATCATAGACCCCAAAAGTTGCCATGGGACGGAGTATATGCAATCCATTAGTTGTGGTTTAACAGTGATCCAATATTTACTGTCTCTGGTGGACTGTAACCATGCTTTCTTTATTTTGCAGTTCACGGAACGATTGCTTTATTAAAGTACCAATGACTGTTATAACAGAGTCTTGGGTGTTTTTGTTCTGTGGTTTGTGTCTGATCATCGGTTTTCTGTAAAGCTGAGCTCACGTTCCCTTGCGGAGTACTGTAAACACTACGAGAAGAACTAGCAAAACTCCCCACGGCGAATAGAACGTCTTTCTTGGCGGGACAAATACTCTTTTTTAACACGCTGTTACATCTGTACACCACCTTTCGTTTGATGTAAAAGCATGTCCCGCCGCCGTGCGATTTCCCCATTGATTTTGCGTCGCGGTCTGCTCTAAACAGCTAAAAGCCCGGCAGACTCATCGCGCTGTCCGGAATGGCGTCTTTCAACCAGATTTCCGTGAAACACAGAGCAGCAGAGAGTGAGAAATCCTTATTTGTCCGGGAGAACAGAAGAAGTTTGTCCGTTTTGTTGGATAGCGAGTAGAGATTCGCCAGATGGATGCTAGGCAACAGCGTTCTGAATCCGCGCTGTCTGAGCTTGACGAGCGCGCTGGCTCTCTTCCCCCGTCTGCGCATCCTGAAGCGCTTGATCAGCGCAGCTGCTCCGCCAACTACAACGTTCAGCAAAACGTCCGAATAATCGAAATCCGGTAGAAGATTTTGTGGTGTGTTCTGACTAATGTTCTGCAGTTCATCCCTGGTAAAACTGATCGTGTTTGAGAAACAAAAAACAGTAAAAACTAACAAAAACTGTACAAACACTGGAGAGCCAAACACTGAGGCGGCCGTGTGTGGCTCAAATCTTCACAATCTTATTATACTATTCAAAGATGTATATATATATAAAAACAGATTTTCTGGCTGAACTCTAGATGGCTCAGTCTGATAGAATCGATAGCTCACATCTGATAGCTCAATCTGACCTGGTGACATCATTGTCACATGGCAGCTGATTGGTTCTCCCCTGAATCGGTAGCCAATGAGCTCGCTGCTCAATATTCAAACACCTGGCATTTGTTTGCTGTAGCAGTAGGCAGTGCATTTCAGAGCAGCCTAAATCAACATCTAAGATAAGTGAATGCTCTTTTAATCCATATTGCTGTGTATATTTGCGTGGTCTGCCTAATTGAATACAAATTGAGCAACCGTAAATAATTTTAAACTAAGTGTCATGTTAGCAGTTTGCATTATGCAGCAGCGAAATATTAAGCATATTAGCAGCAGCATTTAGCATCTGTGTTTATACAGCTGAATCAAAACGCAGTTTAGAGCATGTAATTGCTCTGAGGACACGCCGATAGTAACGAACATAAAAACAGGTTAAATAAGCATTCTTGTTTATGCATTTCAACTGGGGTTCCCCATATACATCGGCGATTATACCAGTGTTCATGTTCGTTATTTCTAAGGTCGATGTTTTTATTGTGATGACTGCGTGGTTGATTTCAACTGCACGCAGAGTCAGAAGCACGCGCTTATCACAGTGATATCAACGATAGTGTTGCGGGAGAAGGGAATTAAGAGTTTTCGCTATGGTTGTTTCAGTTCAGAGTGAAATGCATTATGGGTAGTGTAGCTCGGAGAAATGTGCTTGTGTGACGTGTGCTGTCTAGTGTTGTGCAATTCAGAAAACGGCATTTATATTCTGCTTTATTTGTTCATTCAAGTCAGTCCACCCAGGAGTTTGTGCACTGTAACCCTGATAACTTTATCTACACGAGAAAGTAAAGTGGCATGCATCGGCTAACTTTGTCCGTCTCATCATTGCACAAACACGAATTAATGAGCTGTTATGCTGCCGCTCGGACTGATGAAGTGTATAAAGTAACAGCAGATATTAAATGACTAAATTATGATATTTGCTCAGGTGGATGCTTGGGTCTTTTCTATCGGATTGCAACGTATATCCATTTTGTTAATTAACATTACACATAGTGCACATCTGATTAGAGTTAAGCCGGTCGGCGTGGTAACCCAAGCACACATAGTCGTAGGCCATTATTGTTAAGCCGGTCGGTGTGGTAGCCAAGGCTCACATAATCGTAGGCCACTATTGTTAAGCCGGTCGGCAGGGTAGCTCAGGCACACATAACCATAGGCCACTAGTGTTAAGCCGGTCGGCGTGGTAGCCCAGGCACATAGATAGTAATACATGCGGTTCACATGGCTCTTCAGAGCAGCAGCAGGAGTACAAATGTATTGGCGATAGATCTGCTTTGTGGGGGATGTCTTTGTCTTTCCTTGTCTGTTCATCTTCATGTGTGTGGATACATGCATGTCCACTGATACAGCAGTTTATCCTTATATGCGGGCATGCATATATTTGGCTTTTATTGTTTATGTACGTGTCTTCCTGCGATTGTGGGGGGGGGTTTTATCTTTGGTATATGTCAGCCGCAGTATTATGGTAATGCTTACCGCAGCATGTTTGTGGATGATTGGCCAGTAGGCAGACTTGGTACTTGCTCTGCCGCAGCCGCACATCATAGTAGATCTATTCCGCCAAGACCCAAATACATTCCTTGTCATGTACATTACCACGCCAATCCCTCAGATTGTTGTCATGACAGAAATACAGAGTTCTGGCATGAAACTCTAGATGGCGCAGTCCGATAGGTCTAGCTCAATCTGACCTGGTGACATCATTGTAACATGGCAGCTGATTGGTTCTCTCCTGTATCAGTAGCCAATGAGCTCGCTGCTCAATATTCAAATACCTGGCTTTTGTTTGCTCTAGCAGTTGGCAGCGCACTTCCGAAACCCTCCACCTTCCCCAGCTCCACCTGTATAGCTACGAGGTGATTCATGTATGCTATAAGGGGGTTATTTCATGTATGTTATATTAGCAGCAGCAATATTTCTTACATGCTCAAAACAGCATGTTGTGGATGTATTGGCAGTAACAAGTCTCGGTACTTGCTGCGCCACAGAGCACGCAGGGTAGCAGATCTATTCTCGCCCAGACCAAATACATTAAAAACCCTCTGAGGTCGACTAACGCGGATACACGTTTTGTGGCATCTTCTCCCGATAACACCGAAAAGAACTTAAATTACACTTTCAGTTTTGATCTTACAGATAAGATCAATACATCAATCGAATATGTAAAGGGTCTACTTTTATTTGTATACAATCGTAATAACAAAATGCTGTGCTTTTGTAGAATAAAGAAAACAAACAGGGTGCACTGTCTGCCGCTTTGTTCTGCGTAATCTTTATTTAGAAACGCTTCATTAAAATGAACTGTAACTCAGCAAATACTCAACAAAGAGACATGATAGATATATCTATAGAAAGCTTGACATGCCTACTTTTAAACTAAGTAGCATTCTTATGAAAGCAATCTTCTGTGATAAAGTAATCCATATGAAACCAACGCGATGTCCAGTCTTTCATCCAAGTGAAGCGCGCCGCGTGTAAACGCCCACATCACAGAGCAGCAAGACCTCAAGTTTTACTGTTTGCGTCGCGTTGAGAGGAATAAGACAGAATTCACCTCAAGAAGCTTTGGATTACCTCAGGAAAAAAACTATGCAGCGGATTGATCCAGCAGTGATCATAAACATGAGTAAGTCTTTTTTTATTAACCTACTTGTATTAGTTTTCACATAACTTGTACACATTTTACTAGTTAGACTTTCTCCAAACTATAATTCCTGACTAAATGTATAATCAAGTGAAACATTATGAAGTTTCATTCACAGCATCTAAATGTCATGATGCCAGGATGTTTTTTTTTTATGTTCTATAACAGACAGAAATATTATATAAAAGTAATATGAGTTATAATGTCAGTAAGAATTATTAGTCAAAACTTTACTGTGATAGGGTATTCTCTGTTCATGAATATAGCCATACATGTTTATAACTATAGTTTTTGGATTGTATAGGCCTACATACAAAGCATGCTTGTGTTTATGAATGTAACTAAGCTTCTGTTCATGAATATCTGCTCTGGTGTAAATATTTTGAATGTGTTATACCCGTGTCTTATGGAGTAATGATGCTGAAATGTTTGAAACCGTTTCAATTTTCGTTTGGGACTGTGGCTGCATCACCGGCATCTTACACAAGAAAGGCACACGCACGTCGTTCAGTTTTGAGTTCACTGGAAAATCATACTGAGTAAGTGCACAGTATAGTAATTGTAATTTTATTATTCCCAGAATATGTGGTAATATTATTTGTGGTAATATTATCATGTTAAAATGTAAGAATTGGCATTGTGTTTTCTCATGAAGTATGCATACTATACTAAGGTACTGTGGGGAATACACCACTCTTGCATTCACCTGCATCTCTCATGGGAAGGGGGCACTCGTTCAAAAAAAGAACAAAAAAAAAGTTTTCAACTCCATTCAGAATCTTTGAGTAAGTGTGAATTCACTATTTTACAGATGTTAGTTTCATTTGATTTATTTACTGTATGGTAAAATATGTTTGCTATGTGGTAATTGTGTTCTTTGTTTTGATAAATTAGTATTAGTATCAGTGAACATCACAATAATGCTAATAATGTAGTTTGTGTAAACAGCATGCTTGCTTTTTATTTCAGATGTGAGAATAACAGTGCAAAAGAACCTGTTGCAAAGAGAGCCAAAGCAAAGCAGCCCACTTGGTCATGAAAATGGGGATTCCTGCACAAGAACCTGGACCACAGCTAAGACCATGTGATGCACACACTCCCGTGAGTTATTTTATGTGATAGTTATATATATTTTAAATAAACTACAAATAAAAAAATAGATACATTTCTTTTTCCTCTTTATTTCTTGTAGCAATTCCCTCTCATTCACACACCTGACAGCTCATTATGCATCTCATTATGCAGGCCTTTGTCTTCTCAAGTGTGAATCACATCAGTATACATGATCATTCACGCCCCCTCGCATATTCCTTTTCTACACAAAAAGTGTCTTAGAAAATTTAAATCAATATATTGTTTTCTGTGAATGAGTGAGTAAGATGATTGTCACATAATTTTGAAGCAAATACTCTAGACTTTAAGATCAGTTCTCAATAATCTTGTGATCAAATGTTCTGTATGTGTTTTATGGCCTTATTTCAGTGACTTTAAAATTGTAGTTTTTCACTAAGCACGCATAAACTTTGTTTTCTCAAAAACACAAACATGTACATACATGCTGCTCACATATTATTGTAGCCCAGTTTGTGCTGATTACAGTGTTATTAAACTTTAGACATTCAAATGTTTGTAAGCAACTGAAAAAAAGCACAAATGTCAGGGCATGTCAAAACTTTTCCAGGCCCCAAAACACCCTCAGACCCCAGAGGGTTAACATTGCCATGTACATTACCATGCCAATCCCTCCGAGAGTTGTCATGACAGAAATATATATATATACAGTATAACATCATGTTGGGAATGAACTTGCTAATTTCATGCTTAGCTGGTGGTAAGGACAAACAAACACTTTTAAGTATTTCAGCAGACAGTGGGCAAGAATAGAATTTGTTTAGTTTTTTTACTTTTTCATTTCTGTCACACCACCATGGACTCTGTTTGTTATTTGCACTGTTTCCCACTCCTTGTTTGTTGTCATGGTTGTTCATTTGATTTCATCACTATGGTCATGTGTATTTAAGTTCAGTTCTGTGTGAGACTAGTTGTTCGGTGTCGTCAGTGTTTCATGTGTTGTGGCTGCTCTCTGTTTGTGAGTTATCACCTTGTGGATTATTAAAGATTGTAATTCTTCATCTCCTTCTTTGTGATAGAACACCGGACCTCAAAGATAACAAGAAGGCATGTGCTTTAAACTCGTTTTATTTTAGTTTGGTCAGTGTTTTTGTTTAGTTTTTTTTCTTTATGGATCACTTTGCCGCCATTCACCTGCTCTCCCTTGAGCATGGGAACTGCTCCCTCGTGGAGCATGTGGAGGAATTTCTCGGTTTTTGCCCATCAGACCACCTTCCCAGACTACTGCCTATGCTCGTTCCTGCACGCCGGCCTGACCACCACCACACGAGCACAGTTGTCCGGAGAAGATCCTCGAGTGAGCTTCACCTCATATGTGGAGTGGGTGCTGAGCTCTTGTGGATCAGCCTTCACCGTCGGCCTTGTGGATAATGATGCCAGCCTCACTCCCAACCCAGTGCCAAGCCAGTCACCACCCTGATGTGAGGATCGACAGCCTGAGTTCACTAGATGGAGAGAATGCCTCAGCCACGGCGTCAGAGCCATCGCCAGGAGGAGCGACCGAGCCTGACGAGGGGAGCAACCGAGCGAGCCAGAGGAGACCCCATCCGAACAGATACGTGTGCTGACTGTCTCATCCATCACTGAGGTATGGATGCGAGCCACACCCACCCTCCTGCCACTGAGAGTGAGTGCGTACTGGACATGGACATTATTTTTTTTAGTTTGGAGCGTTAGAAACTTTGATTCCCCTAAGCCTGCTTGATTCTGTTCATCTGTCTGACTCACTGATCCTGCCCAGCCTCCCTCTCCTCCTCTCCAAAGTGCCTTAAGATACTTTTTATTTTTTTTTGGGATTTTGTGCATTTCTTCAGTCTCCTCAGCCCTCCTCTGCCCTCAGCTACTCCTGCTGTCCAGTCATCTTCATCCCCCGTCAGTTTCTCTGTTTCACTCCTCTCAGTGGTGGGGCTCCATCTCGGGCCTGCCGGGAGTCTTTGTCTCCTGGACCTGAGGAGCCCGTGGCTCCACCTCCAGGCCTTGGATGGCTTGACTCCACCTCGTCGGCTCCTCCGCCTGCGTTCCTCCCACCCTCGACTGACAGAGGGAGCCCGGCAAGGCCGAATGTCACTCGGCTCCACCTGGGTCAGACTTCGCCACACCTCCGCTGCGGACTTGCTGTCTGGTCTGCTGCTCTCTGGCCCTCTACTCCTTCAGCTACGGCCAGCTCTGCCCTCCCTCAGGCTCTGTCTCCTCAGTCACTCCAGCTCGCCCTCTGGCCTCCAGATCCCCACCTACACCTCAGCAACCTCCAGAGCCCCCTCCATCCCTCCCTGACTTCCTCTGTTATGGCGTGAGGTGTATCTAGTTGTCCAGTGTTGTCAATTTTTAATGTGTTGTGGCTGCTTTCTCTTTGTGGATTATGACCTTGTGGATTATTAAAAATTGTTATTCTTCCTGTCCTTCTTCGTCGTGCGTATATTACCTCACATCGTGATAATTTTACCCTCTCACATTCTTCTGGGTTCCTCCTACATCAATCTAATAGTAACAAGATGCGAATGAGCTGGGTTGTCATGGTGATGACCGCTGGGGCTAGGATTAAAGTGTAACTAAACAACTTTCAGGGGAGGAGATGACAGCTACTTACACCATAACCTGGTTTGTCTACAGTTTGGAGCTGATTACTTTTAAAACGGTTCATAATCTAAATTTGACAGGCTGTGTGAGAAAGACTTCCTCAAATAATAGTTAATCACAGCCAGAAAGATCCAGTCTTATGGTAAAAGTAGATATCAACTCCATTAATGTTCACACATGGCTGGGTTCCCTCGCTTAAAAGTCATCTGTATGCAATAATATGATTTCAAGCTGAAAATGTATTAATAATTAAGTGGAAACCAAATGATCATTATTACTGTTTAATGTATAATTATGGTTTTTGTTCTATGAGTACAAATTTGCATTTATTTTGTAGCACTAATAAGGAAAAAAGTGTGCTATGAATATATTAAACAGACATTCATAAAAGTCAGGTATCATTATGTTCTTCCCACACATAAATGTCCTTTTCTATCACTCAAACCTTTCTGAAAAAGTGCACATCATCTCCAACGAAGTGTAGCAAACTGTTTGAGGTATGGTAAGAAGACCTCGCCTTTCTAACTCATTTCACTCAGCCTGTCACTTTACAGAAAATGAAATTATATCCTTGCCATCCTTTCTTCCAGACCAGATATTTCATTATCAGGGTAAGACTTTATTTTGATAATCCCCTTTAGACATTCCACTAACTATAAGTAACCTTGCAACAGCATGTCAACAGTCATTGAATATTATTAGATAAACTAGATGTGCATATTTTCTGAAGAAAATGTGAGTGGTGCTTACTGTGGCAAAACTCGGCACTAGGCAGTCACTAAACCTAACCCTCATCATGTTAACAACATGCTAATCATGTTAGCACAATGCTAACAACATGGTGACATGATTATCATGTTGTTAACATGATGCCAACACAATTAGGGTGTTGCTAGCATAATGGTACCATGTTTTTAGCAAGACATTAACACGACTAGCATGATCTTAACATTTAGCATGCTGTTAACATGATGCTAGCATGTTTTTGACAAGATGTTAACAATTAGCATGAGGCCAACAGGTGTGGCCGAGTGGGTAAGTTCCCTCCCCTGTATTTAGAATGACAGCCTAACAGAACATGATACTTGTGATATAAAGGCTGCAATTAGGCTACCTAGGATGCGTCATTGCTAGCTCCGCCCCTTGGTGTGTGTGGGTTCTGCCTAAAAGGTATGTTTTTAGCTGTTTGGCTGATGTTGCAGGAGCCCGTGCTATCAATTAACCATATTTATTTATTGTAGCTGGAATAGCATCTTGTTCGCGGCTTCGCGGTGGTGTGTAAGGCTGTCATTATTCCCCGGTAGGTTTAGTCTGATTAATCATTTGCAAAGAGTTCACGCTCACCATAACTTGCATGCTCTCATTCCAGCTGGGTTGAGTCCATTCATCTTCGAGTAAACTGCTGAGAATTATGCTGTGAGCAACAGTATAACTGAAGTAGGAGCTAATTTAGTTCCTCCAAATGGAGTTCCTAGAACTAAAACTGTTCCTAGTTCCTGTGGAGCGAACACGCCAAAAAATGGGTAATTCCACAATTAGTTCAGGTACTATGAAAAGGTTCCCGCGGTGCGAAAGGCCCTATTAGTACCCAAAAGGTACAGAAGTGTAGGAAGAAGCAAGGTTGTAAGACTTATCCAAAGAATGATGTGTGATGCAGAATGAATGATACTTTTAATAAACACCGAAGAATTGCAAAAACAAACTACACAGTGTTGATGCTGTCATAAACTGAGGAAACACAGGGCTTAGATTCACAGAGGAGGACCATTAAAGGAACATAAAACAATCTGGGAATCAGGGACAGCACCTGGTGATCAGTGGTTCCCATTTAAGAGAAAGAGAGAGAGAAACCGGAGGGTGTGCCACGATTAGGGCTGCAAGATATGCAAAAAAAAAAAAAAAGAAAGGAAAGGAAAGGAAAGGGAAAAAATATATATATATTTTACCAGATGGCTTGAATAGTGCTATTTGGGAAGAATCAGTCACTCTTCTATCAATCCAGACTAGAGTCAGTTATCTAACATTATTAATAATGCAATGTATTAATAATGTCTTTTATGCTAAAATAGGGATCCAGGGATAACGAGAGGCTGTATCTTTGTACACCAAGTTATAACATAGCACTAACCAAGGCATTTATTATAAAAATTTTAAAAAACTAAAACACTTTAGTTTAGGGACCGATTTTGACTATTAACTATTTGCTTATTATCATGCCTATTTCTAGCTTAATTTGCTGTTAATTAGCAATTATAAACCACATATGAATGCCTTATTCAGCGTGTTAAAATTTTAGATCCCTTAATCCTCCCCCATACCTATACTTAACAACTACCTTACTAACTATTAATTAGGAGTTTATTGATGCAAAAGTCTTTTGTGTATTTTGTTTAGTTTATTTGTTTACAGGGGCAATACACATTAATAAACTTGGTAAATGTGCCAGAATTTGCCAAAAAGGCTATTTTTCATCTGTAGACCCTTGACAGAATGTTAAAAAGTCACCCTAAGAACAAAAACAGACCATCTTACACACACACACACACACATATACACACCAACAAAGAACACCAAAAACACATATACACACCAAAAATACAAGAACATGATTCCACATGGAAATCATCCTAAAATACAATAATATGAAGTTATCTAAATAAAATCAAATATTGAGCTACATATAGGGTAAGAGAGAAATGGTGACAGGAGAAAGCAAATAACCAAGAGCAATTAATACAAATAAGTCTAAAATAAAATGTAAAAATACAGTACTAATTTTGACAGTTCAGAGTTGTAACCAATTTTTAAGATGAAGCTGAACATATCCAAACTATATCAAATACCACATTTTATTTAATAAATAATCATTAACATTAATCATTAATTATATAAATATTCCATATAAACTTATTATATAATAAGATATTTCTATACAAAATATTTATAAAATTCATTATTAATACAAATTTGATTTCAATATTAATATATAATATGATTATTTTAATTCCATATACATAAATTAATTTTTATTTTAATATTATTTTTATTTTAATATTCATTTTCATTACTCACTACCCCATAATATGTATCCATATGTGTCTTCTAATTGTTCATAGGATGGAGTTCCGTTCCCTTGCAGCTTTGACTGAGAATACAGACTGACTAAATTGACATTATCTGAGAGGTATAATCATGTCCCCTCTTTCCCCTCCTCTTGTGGACTGATGAGCAGCTGTTCTATTATTCACAAACTGTTTTAACAGTGAAGTCAGGCTATGCATGGTTTTAAACGCAAGCCAAACATCTACATATTTGATAAGGTTGTCCCAGTTTAGCAAATTGTATTTTTTTTAGTACTGAGCAATGATGGAACAAAACTTTTTTTGTTATCAAGGCGGTTTTAGTGATTGTTATTCAAAGAATTCCAGTGGTGGTTTACAAGTCAAAGTCACCTTTATTGTACATATACAGTGGGTATGGAAAGTATTCTGACCCCCTTAAATTTCTCACTCTTTGTTATATTGCAGCCATTTGCTAAAATCATTTAAGTAAATTGTTTTTCCTCAATGTACACACAGCACCCCATATTGACAGAAAAACACAGAATTGTTGACATTTTTATTAAAAAAGAAAAACTGAAATATCACATGGTCTAAGTATTCAGACCCTTTGCTCAGTATTTAGTAGAAGCACCCTTTTGATCTAATACAGCCATGAGTCTTTTTGGGAAAGATGCAACAAGTTTTTCACACCTCTGAGCTTCTCACACAGTCTGAGGTCCTGAGCACTCTGGAGAAGGTTTTCATCCAGGATATCCCTGTACTTGGCCGCATTCATCTTTCCCTCGATTGCAACCAGTTGTCCTGTCCCTGCAGCTGAAAAACACCCCCACAGCATTTATGCTGCCACCACCATGCTTCACTGTGTGGACTGTATTGGACAGGTGATGAGCAATTCCTGGTTTTCTCCACACATACCGCTTAGAATTAAGGCCAAAAAGTTCTATATTGGTCTCATCAGACCAGTGAATCTTATTTCTCACCATCTTGGAGTCCTTCAGGTGTTTTTTAGCAAACTCCATGTGGGCTTTCATGTGTCTTGCACTGAGGAGAGGCTTCCGTCGGGCCACTCTGCCATAAAGCCCCGACTGGTGGAGGTGCTGCAGTGATGGTTGACTTTCTACACCTTTCTCCCATCTCCCGACTGCATCTATGGAGCTCAGCCACAGTGATCTTTGGATTCTTCTTTACCTCTCTCACCAAAGCTCTTCTCCCCCGATAGCTCATTTTGGCCAGACGGCCAGCTCTAGGAAGTGTTCTGGTCATCCCAAACGTCTTCCATTTAAGGATTATGAAGACCACTGTGCTCTTAGGAACCTTAACTGCAGCAGAAATTATTTTGTAACGTTGGCCAGATCTGTGCCTTGCCACAATTCTGTCTCTGAGCTCTTCAGGCAGTTCCTTTGACCTCATGATTCTCATTTGCTCTGACATGCACTGTGAGCTGTAAGGTCTTATATAGACAGGTGTGTGTGGCTTTCCTAATCAAGTCCAATCAGTATTATCAAACACAGCTGGACTCAAATGAAATTGTAGAACCATCTCAAGGATGATCAGAAGAAAAGGACAGCACTGAGTTAAATATATGAGTGTCACAGAAAAGGGTCTGAATACTTAGGACCATTTTATATTTCAGTTTTTCTTTTTTAATTAAATCTGCAAAAATGTCAACAATTCTGTGTTTTCTGTCAGTATGGGGTGCTGTGTGTACATTAATGAGGAAAAAAATTAACGTAAATGATTTTAGCAAATGGGCTGCCAATATAACAAAGAGTGAAAAATGTAAGGGGGTCTGAATACTTTCCATACCCACTGTACAATACTGGTTGTGTCAAAACAGCTTTACAGTGTTAAACAGGAAAATATGTTGTCAATAATACAAGAGGACAATAACAAAGAGTCATTTTCAAGCTAAGGCCAGTCCATTGATGATTCAGTGATGTCATCATACAGTTCAGCTCTCTTCCAATAGTGTCTGTGCAATCAGTCAAGCTGGTCCCAACTAGGAAGCCATGGTTGACAGTGGTAAGGAACCAAAACCCATCGGGACAGAAAATGGAGAAAAAACCTGAGAGAAAACCAGGCTCAGTCAGGGCCAGTTTCTCTGGCTAGATGAAACCAGCATGGAGTGGTTTAATTCCAGACTGCAGCACTAGTGTAGAGGTCTTGTCTGTTTCCCGTGGTCTTGTGCCGATGGTTGTTGAGGTGATGAGGTCTTCGCAGGGGATCTGTCTGTTTCAAAGAGGTACTAGCTTGCGACCAGGTGTTTAACTGAGAAGAGCCAGAGCCCTGGCCACCATCATGTGCACCTTCTACAGAGGCAACATCGAGAGCATCCTGACCAGCTGCATAACTGTGTGGTATGGCGCCTGCAACGCATCCTGCAGCAAGACACTTAAATGCATAGTGAGAGCAGCTGAGAAGATCGTTGGTGCCTCTCTCCCCTCCCTTCAGGACCTCTACAACACCCGTCTCACCCGCAAAACCCTCTGCATTGCAGGTGATCCCACCCAACCGACACACAGCTTCTTCAGTCTGCTGCCATCAGGGAGGAGACTGCGGAGTCTCCAGGCCAGGACCAGCAGACTGAAGGACAGCTTCATCCATCAGGCTGTCAGGAAGCTGAACTCCCTCCCGACCTTGCCCCCCCTCCCCTCTCTTGCCCCACACACCACTGAACTCTGACCCTCTAACGGACTATCCCACTCCCCCCTCCCAAATACACACACACACACTGTCACTTTAATCAGTCTGAAGTAAGCTCTTTTGCACTACAAATCTTTTTTTTTTTTTGCACTACAATCATTATATCTGCACTGTTCTTTACTTTACTGGTTTTGCACTCTATCTTCCATATGCCTTGTGCTTTATATATATATTTTTACATTTTACCTTATTTGTATATTTGTATAGTTGTATTTTGTATAGTTGTATTTTGTATTTTGTATTTAATCTGTATTTATGTTATCTGTATGCACCCAAGGGTCTGAGAGTAACGCAATTTCAATTCTCTGTGTGTATGTGCTGTACATGTGGAAGAATTGACAATAAGCAGAAGACTTGACTTGACTTAAACAATAAGTGATCTGAGAAATAATCATGGAATGCATATACAGTACATCAAAGCAGCCTCTTTTGACATATAATCAAAAATTTGACAGACTAAATTTAACCCGGTTACAGACTTTTTTTAACCTGAGCCTTAAAAGAAAGTCTGGAATCAATCAGAACACCAAGGTAGCTATATTCAGATACAACTTGTAGTCTTTCCCCTGATACAAAAACATCTGGTAATACACTTAAGCTATTACTTTTGGTTAAAAAAGCATACACATTGTTTTAGAGATGTTTAACTGTAAACAGCATTGTTTTACCCAAGCTGTGACATGAACCAATGATTCTGTAAGTTAATTTGTGACTTGTGACACACTGCTTCCAATGTATATAGATAACAGTGTCATCTGCAAAAATTTGGATGTTAGTGTTGGGACAGACAGATGGAAGATCATTGATTTGCAATGTGAAAAGCAATGGACCCATAATAGATCCTTGGGGAACACCTGTGGATGTACTTAAGTGGGCTGATATAATTCTGTATTCTGACCTACTGTGTGTGACCGGACAAAAATTATTCAATCTATCTTAAAGTTTCTAGAGAAAAAATAAAACCTAATTATTTAGACATAAGAATTATGTGGTTTACATTGACGAAAGGTCGAGAAACACCGCCCCAACAACCTCACCTTTGTCTAATAGAGACTTACATTTTTCAGTGAAGTGACAGTTTGCTATCTCAATTGAACACTTTGCTCTGAAACCAAACTGCATTGGATACAAAGGAAATGAACTGGTATTCAGATAATTAGTGATCAGTCATCAGTTTCTCTGCAACCTTTGAGACTATAGGTAAAATACTAATAGGTCTGTAATAACTAGCACTTTTGAATATAGGCACAATAAGAGATGACTTCCAGGCACATGGGAATGTCCCCTGAGAAACTGAAATGTTGATAATTTTGGTTATAGGATTAACTAGTGACTCAGTAAGCTCTATAAGCATTACTACATCCACACCAAATATATCCTTTGCTTTGGATTGCTTAAGATATGCAATTGTTCTTATGCCATCTAATTCAGTGACAGCTCATAAAGTAAGGACTTGTTCCACTGTATTAACCAGACAAACTTCTGTATATACAGGAGAAAAACATTGGGAAATTTGTGACTACAGAATCATTGAAGTAATGGTTAAGTGCATGCTTCTGCCACATCAGCTGAATTATTAGTCAGTTTCCCTTTTACTATCAATTCAAGTGATTACCTATCTTTTTTTTTCCTTTTAAATTATTCTGGTTCCAGATTATTTTAGAATTAGCTCTTGCCTGATCCTCAGGAAAAAATCTTCCTTAGCTTTTCTGAATGTCTATACTACCCTGTTCCTTAACATAACTAAAAGTTGTCTATCATGACTTAACTTTGATCTATTTGCAGTTTTTAAAGAATTGCAGTTTTTGCAAGATTCCTGTCACGTGTATGTTCTTAGTTGTACTTATTTGGTTTGATTCCTGTTGTATTAAGTTCCATTTGTGTCAGCTGTGTTCTATTAATTATCCTGAATCACTCCTTACCTGTTTCTGTTTTCCCTGATTGCATTTCATGCGTTTATAAGCCCTGTGTTTTCCTCAGTTCCCTTGTCTTGCGTTGATGTTTAGTGGTTCTCCTTGCTCCTGGTATTTGTCCTGATTTGAAGTCTGATTAAAGACTGTTATTTCCATTTACCTCTATCGTTGTGTGCGTCACTACAGCCACAGACCGTGACTGAACGCAAGACCCTAAAACTGAAAGTAAGCGGCGTCTTTTCCCCATGTTTGTTTTCCGCCTTTTTGAACGGTTTTGTTTTCCCGTTTTTTCCCCGCGGCATGGAAACCGCTGCACGTTTTACTGCTCCGAAGACGAGCCCACCGGCCGCTCCGAGGATAGGCCCGCTGGCCGCTGCAACGGCAAGCCTGCCTGCCACGCCTTTCACCCCAAGCCTAGAGGAGAATCTGAGAAGGCAGTTGGTTCTGGTCCCTAGGCGCACTCCAGTGTCGGCTCCTCGAAAGCGCTTTCCAGTCCACGAATCCAGCCCAGAGTGGGCTCCAGTTCCCAAGTATAGCCCACGGAGGGCTCCAGTTCCCGAGGTTAGCCCACGGAGGGCTTTCGATGCAAAGTTAGCACACGGATTTTTTTTTTTTTTGTTTTTTGGGGCTCCAGTTCCAGAGTATAGCCCACGGAGGGCTCCAGTTCCCAAGTATCAATCAGCAGAAGTTAAAAGCAGCTCGTAAGTGTATTTATTCCTTGTCTGTGTTTAGCGCAGTTGTCATTGCTAGGAAACGCTTGTTTTGTTTACTGTGGAGACAAAGATCTCAGAAACAGATCTCGTTTGTTCTCGTACTGTATCGCGTACCTTGTCAGTGTGCTTTGCTTGGCCATTTGTTGTGATAAACAGGAAAGTGTGTCCAGCTAAAATCAGAGTTTTGTTAAACAAATAAAAAAAGAAGCTTAGTTTTCGCAGAAGCAGTCGCGGCTGCGGTCGTGGTAAGACCTAAGAGTGTAAAGACCATAGATTCCACCGGGCAGGACACCGGCAAAGGAAAAGTATCGCTTTTTATTTCTCCTCTTCCCAACTACTTATTTCACTTCTGTTTCAGTTTTATTTTTTTTATAACCATTTCTTACTATGTGTCAGTAAGTTGTTGTTATTTTAGCCTGTGTGTTTGGCTCGGTGTTATTTTTTAGGATTACTTGATCCCAAAGTAGTTGGTTGTATTGGTATCATTTTAGTTAAAGGTGTAGTATGTTGCATTGTTATTGGGTTTTTTTTGTATATATAGGTTTTAGTATTTAATGGAGTTATCTAGTACTTCAAAATCAAAAGGAAATGAAATTATATATGTGTGGTGGCTGTACTACCCATGTAGTGTTGTTGGTGTTGGCTTAGTGTTACTCCGTTAGAATCATTATATTATTATTATACTCCTACCTTTTTGTTCTTTTAATTAAAAAAAATTTTGTAGCTTTATTTTTTTGGTTTATTTTTAAATGTTTAGTTTTGAAATCGTGTGTATTGCATTGTCATTTTATTTATTTTCTTTAAGTGTGTGTTTATATATTAGGATTTATAGAGTTTAATTCTTTGTTTTATTGTAAGTCGAGTTGGAATAAAAGGTCTGCAAGACCTTAAAGTAAAAAGAGCCACGGGCGGGCGACTGTTCCTGAGTATTAGCCCACGGAGGGCTATGTTCATGAGTAGGCCAAAGGAGGCTCCAGTCCTGAATCCCCATCCAGAGCGCCATCAAGTGCCAGCAGGATTCCTGGATTTTTTTGGGGGGGGGGCATATACATTTCGGGAAGTCGTGGCCTAAAGGCTAGAGTCGGACTCGTAACCCAAAGGTTAAGGGTTCGAGTCTCGTACCGGCAGGGATTGTAGGGGGGGGGGAGTGAATGTACAGCGCGCTCTCCCACCTTCAATACCACAACTGAAGTGCCCATGAGCAAAGCACTGAACCCCCAACTGCTCCCCGGGCGCCGCAGCATAAATGGCTGCCCACTGCTCCAGGTGTGTGTGTGTTCACTGCTGTGTGTGTGCACTTAGGATGGGTTAAATGCAGAGCACTAATTCCTAGTATGGGTAACCATACTTGGCCACGTCACGTCACACATACCCGTGGCCGAGCCTGCTAAGGCCACGGAGGATCTGCCATGGGATCCTGAACTCCCTGATCCGCCCTGGAGGCTCTCTTTGTCTCCACCTTGTTCCTGCCCTGCACCAGCCTACCAGGGCATTCGCCCCTGTCACGTGTATGTTCTTATTTGGTTTGATTCCTGTTGTATTAAGTTCCATTTGTGTCAGCTGTGTTCTATCAATTATCCTGAATTACTCCTCACCTGTTTCTGTTTTCGCTAATTGTGTTTCATGCGTTTATAAGCCCTGTGTTTTCCTCAGTTCCCTTGTCTTGCGTTGGTGTTGGTTAGTGGTTCTCCTTGCTCCTGCTATTTGTCCTGATTTGAAGTCTGATTAAAGACTGTTATTTCCATTGACCTCTATCTTGTACTTGTGTGGGTCACTACAACCACAGACCATGACAACCCAGTTTTTTCATCAAATTTAATTTCTGAATTCAATGAAGGGGAATTTTTTTTGACTAAATTTACAGCTAAAATATTTAATGCCCTCTAATTTTTTGGAGAATACTCGACTGTCTTCCTCTTGATCTTTTTTGATTAATAAATCAATTGACTCTCTTACTAGATCATTTGCTGGCCACTAAAATCTAATTGTGGCAAAAAGGCCTGTTAACATTAAAAAAAAAACTTTTAATAATTCTCACTGCACAGTTACTAAAGATTAAAACAATTTGAGTCCTTGTTGAATTAGTTATTCTTGTACGCCCATTAATTAGTTGCTTCAGATCGAAAAGATCAGTTATCTGTTTGAGATTCTTTCTAACGGTTTTATCATCCCAATTAATATTCAAATCTCCCATAACTTCTTCGTTTAAATCACACGGTTTTAGTAATTGTTTCAAGTTTTCATAAGTAGAAGAGGGAGGACAATAAATTACTATTAAAATAAAATACATTTGTGGTGATGGAATAAGATTCAGACCAATGCATTCCAAATCCATGCAATTTGAGCAAGCAACTTCATTACAGTGGATGCCAGTTTTCACATAAATCATAATTCCACCCCTTAGAACCAACTCTTTCTTTGTTCTTGATTGATTTACTGTCTAAAAGATCCCCCATTTCCTATTTTGTTTTTAATAACGTGATTTATGAATTTCCTTTTTACATTTTGCATAGACTTTGCAAGCACATGTGAAGTACCTAAACCAGAGGTAGCAGAACTGTAATTGTTCTGTGGTTCAACCAGTGCAGAATTCCCTTCATTCTCCATGGGTATCTTAATGCACAAGCTCGTCTGAAACTCTGTCACTCCCATTCATCGCACCGGAACCCAGGGCAAGTTAACAGAGTTAATAGATAGTTAATAGTGAAAATTGGTCCCCAAACTAAAGTGTAACTAGAAATTAACATTAGTGACAAAATAGGTCTTTCAAATTTGTATTGAATTACAAAACTATTTTGGGGAGATGGCAATAAACATCTTTTTAACAAAATTTGAAGAAAGAAAATAAAGAAAATAAAAAATAAAATACAATCTGGTTCTAAAACAAATAACTTGTAACAGTCTATACTGAACTTGTAATAGATAACAGTCGACTTGTAACGGATAGCAAATATCAACACAGAACCATTTAGGGTTACACTTTATTTTACAGTGTCTTGATGTAATTATGAAAATTACGAAAGTGTAATTACAAATTAATGATTAATTAACAAAATATGGGGGATGGGTGGTTTTAGAGATGTTCTTTGTAATTAAGAATAATTAATGTTATTTGCATGTAAAAACCGAAGATAAGTGTACCCCATTTTGTTCACACACTTTTTTTTAAAATCAAACTTTATTAGCAACAGTAGAGGTGAAACAAAGTGTTGTCCATTATGGTTAAACGAATCAGATGAAAATATGAATCAAGCTAAATATGAAGATGAAACTATTTTGTATAAAATCTGGTTTCTTTTCTAAACCGTACCGGCTGATAATTTAAACATTTATAACCTTGCAATTAAAACACAAACTTGCATATAATAATATATATTATAAATAAAATTTGATTGTTTATGCATCTCTAAGCATTGCTCACTCAAGCTTAAAGATATTTGGCCAAGAATTCCAGTCCATCCGCCACTGGCTTGAGACAAGAATGTTGGCAAGTGACGATGCTGCCACTTTCACTGAAAAGCCTCTCTGAGGGGGAACTCATAGCATGAGTGGACAGATACTTGCGGGCAAGAAGTAGAAAGCTGTTTTCTAACAAGTGGATCTTCCTCTGTCAATGGAAGGTGTTAGCAGGTAGATGTTTTATTCTACTTCCACAGCATCATTAAGGGTCTGAGAGGAATCACTCTTTGCTGCAGCTCCTCTCTTGTTTAAAGAAACTTCCCAAGGATTTCTTGGCTGTCTGTGTTTGCCCCAAGCAGCTTCTCTCTTTACGGTATGAGGATAAAAATGAATGAATTGAACCTTAATTATGATTAAAACCAGTCAGCTTCACCATTATTATTTTATTGAAATACCCTTAACTCAGAAAGTCAGATCTCAAAGACCCAATCCCCTCACACCTTCTCAAAGCAATCTCCTCTACACTTTTACCAGCACTCACACATATCAACACATCTCTCCTAACAGTCATTTTCCCCACTGCATTCAAGCAGACTCGCAAAACCCCACTGCTCAAAAAACCTACATTAAACAATTCATTGTAGATTAATGTAAAAAAATCTGTAAAATTTACGGTAAAAAAACGGCAGCTGTGGTTACCGTAATTTTACCGTAAAAAATACAGTAGCAATGTTTTAGGTTTTACGGTTTTAACTTAAAATTTACAGTTAAATACCGTAATTTCATTAACTGATGTAATGTTATTATACCAACCTATTGAAGAACTGAAATCTGTTTTGTACCTTTGTAATACACTGATAACCACCAAATGCAGGCGGTGATGAGAAAGTCACATGATGAACCAAAACCCATCACAAGCAGCTTATAAATAATAACATATCTAGGTTCACAGTATCATTCACACAGACACTAAACACATCACGGTAACCCACATGAAACTGAAATAATGCAATAAACATTCATTTAACAACATTAGGTGTAACACAACTCTAATATACAAAACTGATAAGAGAAAACTGAGAAGAAACATAATTATTTCAACAAAAAAACATCAAATTTGAAATGTAACGCAGGGAATTCTGGGAATGTCAATTTACGGTTATTCACTGTAAATTATACAGTCTTTTTCACTTCCAAAAACGGTATACTACCGTAAAATTTATGTCCAATACATGTAATGTCCAATACAGTTTTTCACCGTATATAGTAGGGGACCAACTCTTTCCAAATTTACCGTTAACCATTTAACAGGTTTTTACTGTAGCATTTTTACAGTCTTTTACCGTTAAATTCACGGTCCTTTTTTACAGTATAGCTACAGACTCTCTCCTTCCATTCATATTGAAAATACTTGAATGAGTTGTTTTCAAACGGGTATCTTTATTTCTTTCAGAGAATAACCAACTGAACATTAACCAGACAGGTTTCAGAAGTGGTCATTCAACATAGACTGCATTACTGTCAGTCACTGAAGCCTTGCGGATTGCGAAAGATGATTCCAAATCATCAGTTCTCATTCTGCTGGATCTATCTGCTGCCTTTGATGCTGTGAATCATCAGATTCTCCTGTCCACCCTCTCTTCACTGGGCATCACTATCTCAATAGGTACAATCTCACAGGTATTTCAGGGTGGCCTGGGGAGGGGAGGTATCCAAAGCATATCAACTGGTCACTGGGGTTCCTCAGGGATCAGTTCTTGGATCCCTCCTTTTCTCCATATACACTCCGACTCTACAGCATGATTCAGTTCCCTTGGGCAGGCTTGCTTGATGCACATATCTGTGTATCTCTTTTATATCTGTCACTCAAGATACTATTACAAAATGTTCTCTGCCAACTTTAGTCAACACATTTTATGCTAGTAAAGGCACTTGTTAGATGCCCAAAAGCAAAGGAGGGAGTTGAATGTGCAAATGGGGTCTTTCAAAATCAGAATAAACATATTTGTGATTACTCCAGTGACAGACAGAGAAAGAATAGCAATTCAAATGTCACAACATCACAACATGGTTTTCCTACTGGTAAATCATTCAAGCAAAGTAGCAAGATATAACAGTATTTCAGATTCCACTTGAAATCCAGAGTTTTTGGCAATTATGACTTTGTGGTGGTGTGCATGTGCTCTCTTCTCGTAAATATGATCATTGCACATGACTTGAAGGCAGCAATAAACCAAATCATCCAGCCCAGAGTTTGGAAACATTTTTAAAAGCCTTCACTGCGCTTGTAAAATGTGTCCCTGCAATTATAAACCTGTTCAATTAAGTGCTGTCAGGATGTTCCCTCAACCTCCACTTCTCTCATCCAGCCTGGCGCTCTGTAATCAACATTTATTTATTATTCTGTTCCCTCGGGCAGGCTTGCTTGATGCACATATCTGTGTATCTCTTTGATGCAGTATGTCACTCAAGGTACTATTACTAAATTATCTTTCAACTCACTTCAACATCCTGTAAGTAAAGCAACTGTGCACCAAACAGTTATTTGGCTTAAACTCTCACTAATGCAATGTGAATGCAAACCAATTACGCACAATAAAGCACTCAACACTTTGTAAACATCAAGAAGATGATAGACAGAGTGGAAAAAAAGGACTGAAAAGTAAGAGCTTGTCAGAAAGCACTATTAAGAGGGCAAAGAAGCATGTTTCTCCATTGACAGCTATTCAAAAGTATACACAAGTATTCTTACAAAATACATTTTAGCAAGCAAAATATAAAATATGTGATTAGAATATAGCATTTGCTTTAGCAGTTCAATACTTTCAGCTCATTTCAGTTTGTGCATGTATGATTATTACTGATGATATGGCTGTTGTTGTGTGTAGGAGGGTAGTGAGAATAATCTACAGCAACCCTGTGAAGCGCCACTGTTGATTATTTTTGCTGATGAAGTTACATTTCCCATCCTAACCACCTGCGTCTTCCTGTGCTGCACCACAGGGTGGTAATCATTTACATGTTACATTCGTTCTCTAGGCTTGATAACCAGTGTTGGGGTAATGCATTACAAGTAACATGAGTTATGTAGTCAGATTACTTTTTCAAGTAACGGGTTAAGTAACGCATTACTTTTAAATTTACAAGATATCTGAGTTACTTTTTTCAAATAAGTAACACCATTTACTTTCCATGTATTGACTGACAGCTCTCCTGTCCTCGTGTTGAGAGAAATCAGGAGTGAGTGCAGAGGTGTTGTGTGTGAACATGATGTTACTGTAGTTCTAGTCTAAATGTGAACATGCAGTTACTCATCTCACTCGCACAAAAATAGATTCAGTATTCCTCAAAATTAATAAAAACAGTGAAATGTGAAAACTCAGAATATGACGCAAACCTGCAATAATTAAATGTTAAATAACACACATATCCTTTATGTATTTAATCCCATTTTATTAACCAATGGGCCTCATTTACGAAACGAACGTTCGACAGAAAATTGGGCGTACGGTCGTTTCAACGCAAAACTTGGAATTTATCAATATGTACGTGAGCGGTGGCTACGATCAAATCTCACGTCTGGTCTCAGCTCGTGTATGCAAGTTTTTGAGTTACCTGAACATTAGACTGTCTTTTTCGTTGTTGTTTTGTACAGGGCTTAATCTTTATATGTGCGAATAGCAGCGTAAACAAGACCATGAGGATTCAATCGTCGCATCATGCACCTGCAGCGCTTCTCTGAAGTTTCACTTTTGGTCTGAAAGGGATTTAACATTTGCCTAAAATAGCAAATTTATATAAAACAAACAACCAAGCCCAGCACAGTTGAGAAAAAAGTAACGTAAAAGTTACATAACACATTACTTCCCATAAAAAGTAACTAAGTAATGTAATTAGTTACATTTTAGGGAGTAATACAATGTTGTAATGCATTACTTTCAAAAATAACTTTCCCCAACACTGATGATAACACAGAAAAGAATTAGGCCGAGGCACAACTTTTTAGTATTTTCTGCTCTAATTTGAGATGAATTTATCGTTTTTGCTCATAGGTGCTCAGGTCTGCACACGTTTGTTTTTAAAGCCATCGTCTGAGTCGTAAATGCCATGTAACTAATCACTGTCGAGCTGTTGTCATGACAAAACTCATTGGCTGATGTTACCGCGAGAATGCACACATTCCCATTGCTTAATTATGTGAAATTACGAACTCCCGTTCCATGCTTTTCACCTACAGACTCCAATCAAACTTTAAATTCGTAGAATTTTAGTCTTAGGTTTGCTAAATTACAATATCGGTCAAATGTTTGAAGTCAGTAAGATTTTTTTGATAAATTCTTTTATTTCAGCAAGCATTACTTTGATCAAAAAATGACATTAATATTTCTTGAACAGCAAATCAGCGTAATGGAATGATTTCTAAAGGATTATGTGACAGTGAAGACTGGCGTAATTGCCTCTGAAAATTGTAATAATATTTCACAATATTGGATTTTTGATCAAATAAATGCAATTATTATGATAAATGCATTATATTTTATGATGCATAACAGAATGGCTACAAGGGAATATATCCAGGGCTGAGTGCCATGTCTGTCTGACAGAGAAATGCTGTTAAGTGCAGAATAGAGAAGCCATTCAAATGCTGCTCAAAAGAACAAAGATTCCAAAGCATCAAAACTGTTAGCTTTGAGTCATACGGTATATGATTGATCCATAGGTCACACTTTACTTCACCTCTTTGTTATGAGAATATCTAACACATCGATCGATACAGCATTCTTTGAATTGGATTAAACAACATGTCTTTCCTTATTGATTGTACGGCACCGTTTGCATGGTCATACAAATAACATTGTGTTCGTATTATATACAAGTTATACTTTGATCATGGTATACCCCAGTATGTTTGGGTACTTGTTGTTCAAATGATTATTAATGATAGTCTAGTGGATGAGAAGTTGGCCTGCGCTGCTAGCCTGAAAATCTCAGACTTCTCATATGGAAATAACTTTGAATCATGTCGACTTTAGCCATATTCCTGAAATGAGAAAAAGAAATAAATTAGTCCCAGTACTCTGACATGCAGCACAGTCGGACTTCGAGTGAAACCTGGTTCAAGAACTTTTAGGATCCTGTTCCATCCTGTTTGCTTCCAGTCCACTCTCAGTTACACTAATAGTAATAAATTAAATAAATGAATTAAATGTGTAAAACACCAATATGAGTAGGTGAATTTAGTTATGAAATTTAATATGTATAACATTTTTACAAAATGTGATTGGTGAAACTCACCTGAGGGTTCCAGGGCGTTGCAGGACAGTGTCACCTCGGTCTAGAGTTGTTCGTGTTTCACATTCTAAGTTCAATCATGTCTTTGAGTGCCACATCATGCACCAAATGTAGCAAGATAAGACACTAGCCATGTTTCCATCCACCTATTTTTATGTGAATTTTGGGATATCACTTAAAAAACGCGCTGTATGGAAATGCCATAATGAGCATAATTTCTAAAAAACTGCAATGGAAACACAATTACTGAATAAAATCCTTGATGTGCATCAAAAACTCACGACTCAACAGATCACATGATCGGACTAACCAGTGCACCATTCTCATCGCACACCATCTCAAATATTGTTTTAATCATTTTGAAATGCCTGAGCCAAAGTTCGTCATCAAAATGATTTCGTATAATCACCTCCCAAAACTGTCTCACACGATTGTGTTACCAAACATCAGGTATCTAAATGCAACATGACCGCATTTGTTATTGCGTTTCATCTGGCACGAGTCATTTATTATGTAGGAAAAAGGAGCCACAGTCTTCACAGGTTGCAGCAACTTTAATTTTTATTATTGATACTTTAAGCCAGTTTCCCAGGAAGTGATACTCGTCTTAGCAATCACACTAGCTATTTATTTTTCAGTGTTCAGTGTTGCCATAGGCCACACACCAAAGCCAGCTTGCTAACAGAATCAAACATACATGAAAATGCAAAAACGTGCATGCAAGATACATGCATGGCTACATAATTCATTACTGCATGTTATTTGCATGCAAAGTAAGTTGTTGCTCGTGTCATGTAAGCCCAAATGCCACAACAAGAATTATACTGTTCTTGTCTTTGAAACTGCAAATACACATTTGTAATGCATGAACTGGTTGGTTCTCTAGTTGTTTTTTCAGTCATTGCTGACTGAAAACTGCTAATTTTGTGTGGATTGCACCTGTTACGGAGGTGGTTGAAGCACGAGAGGCACTTCTAAAAACGACTATTGGGAATGTATCTAAACACTCCCACCTCATGTCGTATATCTGAGGATTACGCCAAGAAAACTTGAGCAAGAAAGAGAGATTAATGAAGTATGAAATGATGATTAGGAGGCGACAGTTCTGAGCGCGCTCACACAGCATGTCCTGTCATGAGTGGGCAAGATAAGGCCTGTCACAGGCAAGGTGATGATCTGCGTTTCTTGTTTTTTTCTCTCCCTCCATTCGCTTTCTCTGTTCTGCCATGTCGCTGTGGTTCTATAAAGTGAACTCCTCTCTTCCCACCTGAGTGATGGGGTTCACACGTTTGTCCATCTTTTTCCATTTTCCTCATTCTCTCTTTTCATCCTCCTAAAGTACTGAATGTGAAGTCACACCTGCTGTCGGAGCCCATTGAAAGCGGCCCACATTGGCTGCCAGCGTGGCTGTCGTTGTGACAGCACATCAGCTGTAATGTCACGCTGACTCTGGCTCCGGCTCATGTATTTGCGGAGCACTGATCCAACAGTATCTTTTCAAGCCTTCATCTCTAGTATGCCAAAGACCTTCCAGAGACCTTCATAACAAAGGCTCATGCTGCTGTCTCGCTATCACCCGTCCCACTACAGCATCTGCACTGCACAGACATATAATGAATTCACTGTTTAAATTGCTGTGAGACATTCTACGGCAAGATCAGATTTATGAAGGAGTGTGGCGTGCAATATATAACTTGTCACTGAATGAGCCAAACCATCTGTTACAACCAGAACTGACTATTTATTAAAATATCGAATTGCTATTAATCATATAATTTCTTAAGTACACTCTGTATTGCTTCTCTTTTTAAAAAAGTTTCACACAAAGAAATTAGTTGTCCAAATCTGCTGAAAAAGATGTACACTAACATAAGATAAAGACTCCAGTCATACTAGTGGCCTAAGACAGGGGTTTTCAAACCTTTCCATGAAGTACCCCCAGCACTGCACATTTTGTATGTTTCCCTATATCTGACACACCCACTTCAGGTCTTACAGTATCCACTAATGAGCTGGTGAGTTGAATCAGGTGTGATAGATGAGGTAGACATACAAAATGTGCAGGGCTGGGGGTACTCCAGGACAGATTTGAGAACCACTGGCCTAAGAGAAGGTCATTTATACCAGCAGTTCTCAATTCCAGTCTTGGGGACCCACTGCTCTGCACATTTTGTATGTCTCTCCTATCTGACACACTCAGTTCAGTTCATGAATCTCTCTCCTGACGAGCTGATGATCTGAATCAGGTGTGTGTTAAATAAGGGAGGCATGCAAAATGTGCAGAGCAGTGAGTCCCCAGGACTGGAATTGAGAACCAGTGATTTATATAACATGTAAGTGTGTGGGTCGCCTTATGAGGCCGACATGTTGAAATCACTCAGAACGTCTTAGTAAATCCCAAATATCACTCTTTTAAAGTAATCACGGTTATATGTGAATAACACATTTCTATAATGGTACTGGTTACTGAAAACATTTGCTTGATACATCCACACCACTAAGTATCAGTATGCACTAACCCTAACCCTAATCGTTCAAAGGTTTGAGGTTGGTAAGATTTATTTGCTAAAAATACAGCAAAACGTGAATATTTTGTGAAATATTGTTACAGTTTAAATAACTTTTCTATTTTAATATTTTTTTAAATGCAATTTATTCCTGTGATGCAAAGTTGAATTTTCAGCAAAAATCATTCTAATATGCCGATTTGCTGCTCAAGCAACACTTTTTATTATTATCAGTGTTCACCATCGACAAAACATTTTTTACAGCCTTTTAATCTGTTTAGCAAATTAAAATATTTTGCTATCAATTTATATTTTATTTTATTTATGATATTCTAAGAGGTGGTGACAGATTTTCAGGTGGTTTGAAATTGACTTTAAGGTTGTAATTAACTAGTAAATCACTGAGCATTAGCTTACCTAGGCTACACATTTTTTTTAGCATGAATTGAGTTTAAGAAGCATTGGAGATTTATTGGGGATTTGACATTATTAAAAAAGTAAGCATGTCACACAGTTTTTGAGTTTTCCATTTCCCCCGATTCAAATACCAAATGGCCACCAAGTGAACCAATCTTAAGAACTTGCTTCTCTGGATTTCCAATGTCAGGTATAAATCATAATTATGTAAAATTCTTAGTGTACAAATGATATACAGTCTGTTACAGCGTAATGTTGATGTCTGATAATGGTTTTACTTTCACAGCTGGTTAAGTTTAGCCCATACAAATCATTTCATGCATCACAAGTTGCAGACAGGTTTAAAATGATTTATGTGTGGAATGATATGCAGTGATGACAAAATCGAAAAGGAAAAGTTCTTCAGGTTTTTTTTATTTCCTCTAAAACAGCGCCAATCAATTTCCTCACATACACTCAAATGTACACTATGAGCGAGTTACAGTTTGCAATTTGCTGTATAAATCAGCTGTAGTGTTGCACATAAAATATAGCACATTTTGTAGTTTAGCCCGTTTAAAATATTGCTGGGCCTGTTGTGCAGGCAACCTCAATGAAACAAGAGGAACATATTTGTTGTTACACTCCATCCAGATATAATAAGCGCCTGCTATTTTACAGATTAAGAATGAATTTGTAAGAATGAAGTTGAATGAAAGAAGACTGAAGTTGTATCCCATGAATTTGCAAAGTTTAATACACAAGCCTGTACGGACGCCCTAAGAGGCCATGGGATATTAATGTTTCTTTGTTTTCTCGCCATCACAACTTATTTTCTTGTGATCTCGACATAACAAAAGTTGTTTTCTAGTTATCAAGACTTTATTTTCTTGTGATCTCAACATATCAAAAGCTGTTTTATCGTTATCTTGACATAACAAAAGTTCTCTAAGTTCTCTAAGTAACAACTGCGCCAACAGGTGGCAGTATAGAACGGAATATAATGCTCCGGTTACTTATGTAACCTCAGTTCCATGTAAATGCGAACGATTGGTTGCTTTTTCTGTAATCACACTATGGGGAAACTCCTGTTAATTTGATACTGAAGCCTGATTTGATCACATTCGTGTAGCTGCACGAACCAACTGCTATATAAGTCAGCTCTGAGTGCCATTTCATCAGAATCTTTCGACTGCAGCGACAGTCGTCAACTCACATGCAGCCTTATAGCACAGCAGTCTATGCAACACTCGTTCTCTTATTTCAGGGAACCAAGGTTGCATAAGTAACCGGAGCATTCTCTTTCGAACGGTCTCTCCCGTTGTGTTAATCACGCTATGGGGAACGCATGCAATTGCGCTGTGCTATAAGCAAGTGCAGAACAAAGCTGATCTGCGAACCCAACCCCCGGAGCGCCCATACTGAGGGTTCCTGTAAGCATGAGCTAATAATGAGACACCAGCTGCTTAGGCTGAGGACTACATAATCATTACTATTCTTTTACTCCATTATCAATAATGGTTAAGAGACAAAAGCAATGCAGGCCAGGGCAAGGTGAGTCCAAGTTATAAATCTGGTTAAAGGTGGCGAGATGGGCAGTCAGATGCATGGCGGCCACACAGATATCACCAATAATAAACATTCCATGGACAACCCAGGAGGAGGCCATCCCTTGGTGGAGTGGGCCCCAATCCTACAGGACACTGTAAACCCACTGTGGTGTAAGCAAGGGCTTATATTTCACTTATCACGAAGCGCAGCGAGTTTCTGGTTCATCACCGGCAGCCCTTTAGAGCGGCCTCCAAAGCAAACAGAGAGCTGCTCTGAGTGCCGAAATGGGCCAGAGTGCTCAACATACACTCTAAGAGCCCGAAACTAAGCAGAGTGGATTAGGACCCTGCGCACCTTCTGAATTGAGGAGCGCTAGAAGGGTGTGATGACCTGTGGAACTTTTGGCATGTAGCCATGTCTTGGCTTGAGGACAAATCTACAGTTGTTAGGCCCAAACTCAAGACACAAAGCACTGACCGACAGTGCTTGTAGATCACCCACCTGCTTGGCCGATGCTAAAGCCAGAAGGAGGGTGGTCTTAAGCGACAGGGGCCACAAGTCGGCCAACTGGAGCAGCTTGAAGGGAGCACTCTGTAGGCCGGGGATGCCAAATCATGCCCCTCGCTTGTGAGAGGAGGTCCTTCCTCAATGGTAATTGCCAGGGGGTGCTGATAGCAGCGAATCAACTGGGGAATCAGTCTGATTCCTCCAGGAGGGCTCCAAGAGGACCAATATCTGACTCCCTGACCTGTCTGAAGCGACAGAGGAAAGCAGTGAAACCACGGGGGAAGGCATAACAGGTGAGAGATGGGACAATAGTGGCAATCGACAGAGGCCAAGCATCCTCTGGAAAGCCTCTGAGGGGACGTGAAGTCCACACTGAATGATGGCTCAGCCGCGAACTATCAGGAAGCGTTCCAGCACAATCCATGCCCACATCTGGGCAGAATCGATAACTGTCCCCAGAAAGACCACTCACTGGCTGGGAGACAAAGAGCTCTTAGCTAAATTTATTTGCACACCCCAAGCCGGTCAGGTGGCTTGAGCAGCAACGACCGGTGGAGCGATGTGTTCCCATTCTGATAGGGCTTAAACACACAGCCAAAGTCAAGGATAATTCAGAGAGTCATTTGTATCTGTCTCAGAGGGGAGAGGCCGTGTCTAAAACAGTTCGAATTGCAGTACTGTATATTGATAGGCCACTCTCTCTAATGCAAATCTCAAGAGTGGTCTGTGGTGGGGGGCTATCTGGATATGAAAAGGAGAATCTTTCAGATCCACCAATGTAAACTAGTCACCGTAGCGCCATTTTGGAGAATATCCGCTGAACGCAAGCAGCGTACGCTATTCTGTGTCAGCCGCAACACAAGGATACGTTTTCTACATGTACTATTTACGCTTTGATTTGAACGAAAAAAACATATCCGTGTGACGCAGCTGACAAAGAATAGCATACGCTGCTTGCGTTCAGCTGATATTCTCCAAAATGGCACTATAGGGTGACACGGAGGAGTCGAATTTTTGAATAAAGTCGTTATTTTTGTTTCTTCGCATACAAAAAGTATTCTCTTTTCGTATGTGCTGTGTTCAGAACGTTACGGTTGAACCACTGATGGCAGATGGACTATTCTGACGATGTCTTTCATACTTTTCTGAACCTTGACAGTGTAAGTTACTTGGCAGTCAATGGGACAGTCACAAGCCTCCCGGTTTTCATCCAAAATATCTTAAATTGTGTTCCGAAGACAAACGAAACTTTTAGGGGTTTGGAACGACATGGGGGTAAGTGACTAATGACAAAATGTTCATTTTGGGCCGAGTACCCGTTCAACACCATAGGTGTATAAACTCAGTCACTGCCACTCTTCTCGGTGCAAAAAATGAGGCTCATTAGAGAATGTTATAAAATGTTGTATTCACAAAGTCGGCATAATTATGTGAAGATACCTGCTGTAAAGAATTACACAACCATTCACCTCAGTTAAAGGCTTTTGTGAAGAAAATGTTAAAGTGTCAGTGTTGTTTTGGCCAGAGGCTTATGATGTCATCATGCCCAGTCTTTTGAAACAACAGGTTAAAGGGCACATCCTATATTCAGAAAACATCCTGTTTACTCATAAATTACAATAGTGGCTGGTCTGGTTGCCATGACCATACATAAAAAAAGTGTAGCAATTACCATGCCATACAAGTAGTGCAGCCTTGTAGTCCTCCCGGGAAGTTTGTACTTATGAGCTTAGAAATGGTAACTCTATGATGTGCATTTGGTCTAAATAAAGTGGATGTGATGGCCAATTTCATGCTTCTTTCTCTCTTTTTCATTTCCTAGCAAAGACAGGAAGCCTTTTAGCGCTACTACAAACATGAAAAGCAATGGCATGCATTAGGTGAGTAATCAATGCTTTTTTTTATCAGTGTTGTTCTGCCACAGGCTTGAAGAAAGTCCTGAGCTTCCTGTCGGCAATGACAACTTCTCAGTTGCGTTCACGTGCACTGATCTCATAAATACCATCAGTCTGACCTGACTTTACTTAATCGCCTCACAAAGAAAGAGCTACGAGAAGAAACATTTCACATAGAGGACAGACATTCCTGTCTTAAAGTCCTGAGCATCTTCAGAGAGAAGCTTCAGCTGTCTCGGGGCGTTTAGATCTTGCGGCTGTAATGACGGATGGCTCAAACAGGCCGTCAGCAGCAGAAACAGCAGCCGCCCATCAGAGATACAAGAGCTGACAGCCCTAATTTAGCAGCCGCCGTATCACAGAGACAGAGACGGCGACATGCCGATTACAGCAGTCTACTCGACTTATTTCTGCTCTTTATTAAAACAGATACACCCACACATACTGCAGATTTTCATAATCACACTCACAGAAAGACTATACACACTTACATACAGGATTATTACATATTTACTGAACTTCTCTCTCAATGGGCCCAGTGGAGCTCAAGTGCCCCCTAGTGACCAATATATTTGTTTGACTGAAGACTCATGATGTAAGTATTGGAGATTTGTCTTTACCTTGATTATATATGTATATTATAAGATATAAATATATATATATCCTTTGAAATTAAGTATATATGTCACAAGGAGAATTTATTTGATCAAAAAATACATTAAAATCAGTAATATTGTGGAATATTACTACAATTTGAAAGGACAGTTTTCTATTTGAATATATTGTAAAAATGTAATTTACTTTTATGATGCAAAGCTGAATTCAGATCATACTCCGTCTTCAGTGTCACATGAATCCGTCAGAAATATTAATAATGGTTTTTTTATAAATGTTGTTGGAAAAGTTTTTGTTTTCGCTCATATCTTTGTGGAAGCATGATACATTCAAAAGAACAGCCACGCATTTGAAATATAAAAATTTTGTTTTTTTTTTTTATAATTATAAATGTCTTAATGCCAATTTTGCTAGATTAATGTACCATTGCAAAAAAAAAAAAATTTGTTGTTGTTGTTGTTGTTTTTTAATCCTGCATAAGATTTTTGAATAATAGTGTATCACAGTTTCCACATACTGAACTGAACTCCTAAAGTGTTTTGCAGATGTAAATCTTTCTCTTCTAAGAATATAGACCAAAAGTTTAATTTCTGTGCTTCTGGATTTTGAGTGGTGTGTGTGTGTGTGTGTTTTTGAATTTTCTGTTCCGTTTAACAAAATAAAAGCTATTTAGAAATAGTGACAAGCCCAACTTTCTGCAACAGGAAATACATCTCAGAAGAAAAAGATGGAATGTTCCATTTCATTGGCTCTTTAAGATCAAAGAAAAAAAATAAGATATTATCTTTTGGCTTATTAATTTGTATTTAAACAAATAATTTCTGTTTTAGAAATGTAGGTTTATGGGTGGATCATGCTTTTTTTTCTCAAAATCATGCTTTTTTGTACCAATCAAAAGCTGTTTTTTATGGATGTAAGGTGTTGGGATAGTATGTTTTACGCTTATTTAGTGACGTCATCTCATGATCACACTACTGTCCTGGTCAATTCATTACTGTACTTATAAGAGAACAGTTGTTCAGTTAGCCCAGTGGACTGGCTGGATTGAACCTGTCAATTTGGGTTTGACTGGTTTCTATAATGGAGCCACTATGTCGCTGATATGTGCCACTGGTGTGTTCAGATGTGACAATGTCAAAACATGCCTAGAAATAGAAACAATAGAATTACCACAAATAGTCCGTATGATTCCTCTAAAGTTTTGTGTGAAGAAAAAAGCCTTATTTAAAGGGGTCATATGACATTGCTAAAAAGAACATTATGTTGTGTATTTGGTGTAATGAAATGTGTTTATGTGGTTTAGGGTTAAAAAAACACATTATCTTTCACACACTGTACATTATTGTTTCTCCACTATGCCCCGCCTTTCTGAAACACGTCGTCTTTACAAAGCTCATCGTTCTAAAAAAGCGAGGTGTGCTGTGATTGGTCAGCTATCCAGTGCGTTGTGATTGGCCGAGTACCTCAAGTGTGTGACGGAAATGTTACGCCCCTCACCATACTGTGATGCCGTGTCCGGCCGGAGCGACGAGACAAAAACATTAAAACGCATTATAAACGAGGCATTTTGTTGCATCCTGTGGGGACATAATTACGGAGTATAATGATTTATACTGTCTTTTTACGCATTGCGTTGCATCGCGCCGCGTAAACATAAAACTATGTCTGCATTTGTGATCGGAGAGATTACAAACAACAAGCGCTACTCTACCCTGCCCAAAACTCGCGTTTGCATCATCAGTGGCAAATCATTTAAATGAAAAATTACTTACAGACTGTGAGTCAGAACAGCCAGATTGTAGTCTACTCTCCCAGGATCAGTAAACAGTCCTCCATAAAATGTGCTGCACACAATTGAATATTTGGGTTAAAGTGTTCTGGAACAGTATTGTAAACACAACTTAACCACTGATTTCTAGTCGTGTCCTCTTTTGGAAGACCAAACAAAGTACGTTTTGTTTTGTGGGGTTTTTTTTTTTTTTTTTTTTTTTTTGAGTTTTTTTTTTTTTTTTTTTGGTTTTTGCTGTCACAACGAACCACGTGTCTGAACAGACATGGCGTATAGCGCCTGGCGGCAGCGGCAACAATACTACAGCGAGAATCAAAGATACGCCTTCTTTCTTTGCATGAACATTTGGGCGGTTTTATATAAATATTCCCACATAGTGACATAGATATGTGGGGGTGTTTAAACGAGGCGTTTTAGGTAGGTGTGGTTGACTCTTAACTTTTATAAAGAATATCTCTTTGGATTTGAGACTTTAGTCTTTGCAACTTTACAGACCTTATATATTCACGAACAGCTTGTAACACTCCAAAGAGAAAGGAAAAATTGAAATTGCATCATATGACCCCTTTAAGTTATTCACCAAACCTCTTCTCCTCTGAGCTCTCAGTTCACCACATGAACACGTTTGGCGGCAGATTTGCTGTTGATGCTGAACCTCACTGGTTAATATGTGCTGTAACCATGGAGTTTCGAGAGCTAAAGCGTATAATTTGTTAAATTATACATTATAGTGTTGAGTGTTCTGGCAATAAACAATTTGCTTGGCAATGATCCACTGAGAGGCAAATACTGTATCAACAAACCTGGAGCTAGTTGTAAACCCCTCTGATTGAGTCCTGACCGACTTTCTGGTCCACACCTGGCTGCACTATATTGACATTATGGAGGTCGCCTATGCTCAAAAACAGAAGAATTATATATGGATAATATAACATATAGATTAAGTCATATAGCTTATAAAATATACTTTACTTTTATGATGCTTTTTGTCTGTTGTGGAGCTTGATGGCTGGTAACTATATGCTTGAGTTTGGGGCTGAATTTGAATTCAGTTGTTGATAGTGGTTCTCAAAACTGGGTACATAACTTACAAATTGTAGTCCATTACTGATTAGAGATTACATGATGAAAACTGTAATTAGTAATGTAATACGTTACTCATTTTAGGTAATGTATTCTGACTATTTTTTATATTACTTTTAGATTCATTTTTATCTAACTTATCTTATCTAACTTACATACCATATTAATATTAAAAAGAAAGCATAGAGAAAGAAAACATATTCCATTCTTTGATGTCAACATCATAACATGCATTAAACCTTTTATTAAACCAGGGTTTCTCAAACTGGGCTAAATGTAAGAACTGCAGTGAGTTTGTAAGTTGATAAAAAACTAATAATTAAATCATAAAAATGTAAAATTAACAATTAATAAAACGCTGGACCTAAGGCAGTTTAAAAAGGGATAGAACGATGATCTAATAGATAGATAGATAGATAGATAGATAGATAATATAATCGGTTTACCTGCATGTCAATGTGACCATTAACCGGCATCAGAGAACTGTAAACATGTAAATGTTTTGTTAAATTATTTGAAATATGAATTTCCTTAGAGAATTTCAAGTAATTTTCCTTTGTCCGGAGAAAAACCTTTTTTTGGTTCCCTGCATAATATGAATATAAAAAAAAAAACATCAAAGTCTACCAGAATCAACAGTTACTGAAAGTCACTGGATATGATGAAGACATGTTTCACAGCTATAAATCACCAGTGTTCATTACCTTGCTTAATTATCTGTTTCATACTAATTGCTTGAGAGGTGCTTTTTACACCAAAATTCAGAAGCATGGTTTGCAAATTTATTTGCATGACATTTACATGATCATTATATATTGTGAATATAGTCAAAGCGAAACGGTATGACACACAATAGGATTTTTAAAAAGAAAATTTTAAAACAGAAAAAAAGAAGAATTAGGGAGAATCAATAAATTATGAATGATTTTCTACCATTGTGTGAATAAAATGTAAACATGTAATCCATAAAGTAACTGTAATCTGATTATAAGCATTATAAAAATGTAATATACTTTAATTACGACAACCTGATTTTTGGAATCTGATTATGTAATCCAGATTATACGAACTAATAACTAATCAGTTACTACCCAGCTCTGGTGGTTCTACATGTTCTACATCAATATTTCTTAACATAAAATTACCAAATTACCATGGAATTTCAACTAAAACATGTGTAGAATCAACTTAACGAAACTGAGTAAACTAACAAAGTTACACATGCCAAAGTAAATGCATCTCTTTCTTTTAACTACTATCTAGCAGTAGCATGTTAACTAACATGTGTTATCATGACTATGAGAAAATATGTTTCTTCAAATTGACTGTTCAAACTGTTGTTATACGTAGTCAGATCTATTTTTGTCTGTTCCGACTGCAGTCTCTTTTGTCAGCATGTTCACACTGGCTGACATAGCGACGAGGCAAACTTGTGTAAGTTAACCAAGCGATGGATGCTTTGACATTGATTATATTTCTCATGAGGGTATTGTCCAAATACTGGATGTCTAAGTGGTGCCCGCAGATTAACATAGGTTTCATATTCAATGAATTGGACGATTTGCACAAAGTCTTAGAGTTCGTCTTGACTAACTGGGCCCAGGTCAGGCCGCAGACAGACTGGCTAAACCTACCATAACCTGCTAGCCACTCACGCGTCCACAGGAATCATGAATTCTCAGCACATAGAGACCTTTTCACCTAGATATCACACTATAGAGACTGTGTCTGTTCCCCGAACAAGCAAATACAAAAAAGGTCCAAACCAATTTAAGTGTAACAATTTTAATTGATGTTCAACAAATAAAAATTGTATATAATACAGAGAAACATATTATAAAGCTTAGCTTAATGAATATTAGATCCCTTTCTACAAAACCACTTTTTGTGAATGATATGATCACAGATCATAACCTACAGTAGATGTGCTCTGTTTGACAGAAACCAGGCTAAAACCTGATAATTACATTATTTTAAACGAGTCTACCCACCAAGATTACTGTTATAAACATGAGCCAAAAGGTAAAGGGGGAGGTGTTGCTACAATTAAGTAACACATTAATTTACCACTTCAGTCAGTCTTTCTCAGAAGTCACTGAAAGTTGCCGAAAGAAGCAGCCACTGGCTGTGGTTGAAGTGGATGGACACAGTGTGGGCTGCCAAATGACCATGTAACTAAGTGACACACAACCGGGTCTGATCAGCCTGTGGTGGGTCTGCCTCGGCTGAGGGTGTCTTGTGATAAATGGCCGAAACACCCAATGAGGCTGGGGTGCACAACTGATGATGTGTTGCTTTGGTGGAAACACCATACAAAGGCCATTGGTAACATCACCTCAACAAAAGGCATCTTGACATCAGATAAGTGTCTCACTGCAACACTCCATTCAAGAAGTCCGCATCAGTACAGCATAACATCTCATCAAAACATCAAGGAAAGTGATCCCGCACTGATGACTGCAGTGAAGAGTTTGTAAGCATCTTCATCCTATCCATCTTACATACTAGTCCTTTATCTCACACTGTTCCTGCATTTCCTGCAAACACTTGTAAATTCACGACTGATATGGGTATGGTGTAAGGCAATAACGTCTCGGTTGCGTATGTAACCCTCGTTCACTGAAGGAGGGAATGGAGACGTCACGTCGGTGACCGACGATTTGGGATCTCACTTAGAGAGACCAATCTAATTCGAGTGTAACTAAACGAGCCAATGCATATTGGCTTGTGATTATTGCATCCAGCTGCTGCTGATTACAGAGTGAGTATAAGTAGGCAGCAGGTGTAGCGCATATTCAGGTTTTCGCTGAGGGGCCGAGCCGGTGACCCGGCCACTCAGTGTTGGTACAGGAGCTGTGGCGACGGGACCTGACGCTCCGTTCCCTCCTTCATGGAACGAGGGTTCATACGTAACCGAGACGTTCCCTTTCAGGCGGTCACTCTCCGACGTCACGTCGGAGGACCGACTAAATTGGGATCCTACCAACGGGCCAACACTACGCGCCCCCTTCCAGTGTCCTGTGGAGGCCACCTGCGCCCCTATTTTTTGGCGGAGGCCAGGGCTTCTTCACAAGAGGACCAGCTACTGCTGCTATGGCCCTACCCAATGAGTAAGACTGGATAACACTGGGAACACGTACCCGTTCTACTTGGAACAGGGACGTTGCGGAAGCTCCATCCTTCCTGAAGGAGGTTTCGGAAGCAATACACATATGGACATCCCTTAGGTGCATATGGAAGAATGGAGGTGATTGAACCCTCTTGGAATGGCAGAAGTCTGCCGGGGAAACACGGGCTCAAGGCTATACCGTGGACTTTACACATATGAGATCCACTTAGGTCTTACATATGGAACCAAGCCTTCTACCAGTTCTCGAGGATTCAACGAGTGAAGGCCTGGCTCCTCTCTTCGCCACTTCTGGCTGCCGAGGGGACGGAGGAACTCAACAGGGTCTACTGTATGGACTCTCTGGAGTGGTTTTGCAAGCCGACCCGAAGCCGGGGCCTCTCAGTGCTTCTACCCGTTTGAGGTGAGAACACAGGAGGATACCGGCTCCACACGAAGGCTATAGAATCTAGCGAATGTGTTAGGGGTCGCCCAGCCCGCAGCCCTACAGATATCTGTCAGCGAGGCGCCACGAGCCAGCGCCCAGGAGGATGCAACACCTCTAGTTGAGTGAGCTTGCAGCCTGAGCGGGCAGGGCACACCCTGTACATGATAAGCCAGGGTGATGCATCCACTATCCAGTGGGCCATCCTCTGCTTTGAGATGGCATTCCCCTTCTGCCGGCCTCCGTGACAGACAAAGAGCTGGTCTGAGGTCCTGAAGCTTTGCGTCCGGTCAACGTAGCACCTTAAGGCTCGGACGGGACAGAGCAAAACTAGGGCTGGGTCTGCCTCCTCCGAGGGCAGCGCTTGAGTTTCACCACCTGATCCCTGAAGGGATTAGTGGGAACCTTGGGCACGTAGCCGGGGCCGGGGCCTCAGGGTTACCTGGGAATCAGCCGGCCGGAACTCTAGGCACAAATCGTTGACCGAAAATGCGTGCAGTACCCCTACCCTCTTGATGGAGGCCAGTGCTAGCAGGAGCAAAGTCTTCATTGAAAGGAACTTCAGCTCAACCGCCTGCAAAAAGGCTCAAATGGGCCCTGCTGTAGTGCCGTGAGCACCAGAGTCAGGTCCCACAAGGGAATAGAGGGGGGCCGTGGAGGATTTAACCTTCTCGCCCCCTTAAGGAACCTGACGACCAGGTCATGCTTCCCCCACGACCTCCTTCTATGGGGTCATGGTTAGCAGCAATTGCAGCGATATAGACTTTGAGGGTTGAGGGAGACAGCCTTCGCTCCAACCTTTCTTGCTGCAAAAAGGACAGCACAACTCAACTCCGATCGGGCATCCTTCGGGGGTCTTCTCAGGCGAGAGAGAACACCCCTTAACAAACAGGTTCCACTTTCAAGGTAGCCCTATGCCCTCGCTGAGTGATGGTGTCCCCTCCCTCTTGGGTAGGCGCACTCAGAATCTTGCGTCCCGCCGGGACCGGACATGAAGTTTCCAGAGGTCTGGACGCGGGTGCCAAAGGGTGCCCCGTCTCTGAGTCAGTAATTCTTCCTCAGAGGAAGCGCCAGGAGGGGCTGAGTACATTCTGCCGTCGTAAGCGCCCTTTGAGACAGCCACCGGCAAGGTGCACTGCCGCAACTGCGAGCAGCCAGTGCAGTTTGGGGCCCCGTCCAAACCCCTGACAGTGCAAGCCCGTTGTACGTGGCCCCCCAGTCGGTGGTTGAGGCATCCGTGCAAACCACAGAATGCCTGGAGACCTGCTCCAGGGGCACTCCTGCCCGGAGGAACACAAGGTCTGACCACGGGGTGAAGGTTTGGCGGCAGGCCGGTGTAACTTGGACCTGGAAGGTGCCGCGTTGCCACGCCCACCTCGGGACTCGGCCATGGAGCCAGTGCTGAAACTGTTTCAGTGGGCCCGCCCTCCTGCTCTTACCGAGTCCCCTCCATACCGGGAAAAGAGATCCTCTGCGTCGGGGAGAGTTTGCTCTTTTCCCAGTTGACCCGAAGGCCCAACAGGCTGAGGTGTGAGAGCACCAAATCCCTGTGTTCGCACAACTGATCCTGAGACTGCTTCGTCGAGGTAGTTGAGAATGCGAATGCTTTGTTCTCTGGGGAACAAGGGGTACCTCCGCAACTTGCGTGAAGACATGGGGCAACAGGGACAGCCCGGTGGGCAGGACCTCGTACTGATATGCTCTTCCTTCGGACGCGAACCACAGCAATGGCGGTGTTGTGCGGAAGGTTCGACACATGAAGTACGCGTCCTTCAGGTCGACCGCTGCGAACCAATCTCGGGGACGGATGCACCCAAAGATGCGTTCCTGCGTCAACATCTTGAACGGTAACCGGTGAAGGGCCCGGTTCAAAACACGCAGGTCCAAGATTGGTCGTAACCCACCGCCTTTCTTGGGTACAATGAAGTAGGAGCTGTAAAACCCTGTCTTCATATCGTCTGGAGGGACCGGCTCTATCGCATCCTTCGCCAGTAGGACTGCGACCTCCGCCCGCAAGACATGACCATCGGCCGCCTTCACTGTTGTGGAGCGGATGCCACTGACTTGGGGGGGGTGCCGGGCGACTGAATCGCATAGCCGTGCCTGACGGTTCGAAGGAGCCATCGAGACGGGCTGGGTAGCTCAAGCCAGGCTCCCAGACACCGCGCTAGTGGCATCAACGGAACTACAGGCGTACCCGCAGTGGGGCAGCGCGGAAGAATGCAGGGACCCGGCCCGGGCGTCTCGTAGCCGGTCTGAGGTGGGGTCTGGTGTGTGTAACACTGTCCTGCGTTCGAGCAGAGGGTGCGTGGTTAGTCCGTTGGTTCGTCCTCCCGATCCGTCCACTGCTGCTCACTGGCGAGAGAGGTGGGTGAGTGTGATATGTACTAGATCGTCCACAACCCCCCGTCAGAAATAGAGGAATTGCTCTTTGTCTAGTATTTGGGTACCACCGACCGAGAGGCCATTGGTGGAAAAAGATTCTCCGCCCGTCCCTCCTCCGGGGGAGGGAGTGGTGCACTCACCATCTCCTGAAGAGCAGGTCCCTCCACCTCTGGGTCGCCCGTCTCTCCGGGCCTCTTGCTCTCTCGCTTGCCTCCAGGTTTGGCGGGGGCCTGGATGGGCGGGGCGGCTGCCCTGCGACCGGCTCCACGGCGCAGCTTTGCTGGAGGCCGCAGGAGCACTTCTCTTGTTTTGGCGGTGGCAGGGGGGTTGCCCTCGGCGACGGCAGCAGCTGCATGCTGGGGCAGGATGTACCTGATGGCCGCAGTCTGCTTTGGTCAGCGGAGAACCGCTGGGCAAGTTCTCCACCGTGTCGCTGACAGGCCGGCCTGGGACACGGGGGTGTTCAAGAGTCGTGTCTTGTCCGTCTCGCGCATGTCAGCCAGATTTGGCGCTCCCGGACCACCATAGTGGACATCGCACGACCCAGAGACCGCGCCGTAAGCTTCGTTGCTCGTGGCGCGAGGTCCGCCGCGGTTTGGAGTTCTCTCTGAACTTCCGGGTCATGGACCACCCTCGTGCAAGTCCCTCAGTGCCTTGGCCTGGTGCACCTGCAGTAACGCCATAGTGTGTAAGGTGGAGGCAGCTTTTCCACAGGTCGTATAGGCATCGCTGGTCAGTCGAGTACCTACAGACCCGGGAGTGGAGGCACGGTTCTCCCTGCCGGTTGGAGGCGGTATTAGGACACAACTGCATCGCAACCGACCGCTCCGCTGGGGGGAACCTTGTAACCCCCTAGCTGCCCCACCATCGAGGGTGGTGAGGGAGGAGGATCCAGCAAATCAGTTTCCGGCAGTAAAAAGGTGCCGTCCACGACCTGTTGAGCTCCTCATGCACCTCCGGGAAGAAAGGCACCGAGGCGGGGCGCTGAGAACCAGCGCGGACCACCCCGAGAACCAATCGTGCAACCTTGAGGGCTCGGGACCCGGTGAAAGTCTTCACTCGAGCCCTACCCCTACGACGGCCTGGGAAAGCATAGCATTATTTCTGGATCCGATCCAGGCATTGCTACGGTCCCGGAGGAGAGCAGCACAGCCGAATCTTCCTCTCCAGAAAGCTCTGGCTCACCCTCCGATGCTGCAATCGACATCCGATCGGGGGGAGCCTCGGAAGAAACAGGTGGTACCCCCCGGGAGGGTCCAGCCTGCTCTTTTTGAGAGCTCCGCTGGTTTCGAAGTGCCGGCGGGCTTGGGCATCCCCGGAGGGGAATTCCTCACCGTGACTGTAAGACCAGTCCGCCCACCGCCAGAAAAAGGACGCCCCCGGCTGCCACCAGAGGGAACCCCAGATCTAGGCAGTGGCACGGACACTCCGCCTCCTTGCAGTAACGGTGTCTGGTCCGCAACTCCGAGATGGTCATACCCCCGTAATGGGAGCATGAGCCATCCACGAAAGCCACCTCAGCGTGCTTCATGCCCAGGCACGAGAGGCAGCGATCGTGACCATCACCCAGCGCCAGGTAACGACCGCATCCAGAACGCCCGGGTGATACGTTGTCTATAGCAAGACCCACATCGTCTTTATAAAGACGTAACGTCAAGTTTGCCAAGCAACGTCGTCTTTAAAAAGACGCACCCGAAATTGCTCTTTTAGGGGAAAAAAACTCTTTTAGCGTGCTGAGGCGCACAATGGAGATGATCATCTGCAACACAAACAAGGGGTAGTGCAGCCTGATGTGTGCAAACCACTCGACACGGGAAACCACCACCGCTGAATCGCCGTCCGCCAACACGAAGAGCTCTCCAATAGCGCGCTGACTCGTTCCGGATAGGTCTTTTCTCTCCGTAGAGTAGTCCAGGAGCAGAACGATGTTGTCGCTCGGCTCCAAAGTGAAAAGCTGAATATGCGCTGCACCTGCTGCCTACTTATACTCTCGCTGTGATCAGCGGCAGCTGGATGCAATATTCGCATGCCAATGTGCATTGGCTCGTTAGTTTACACTCGAAGTAGATTGGTACCTCTAAGCGAGATCCCAATTCGTCGTCATCCGACGTGACGTCGAGAGTGACCACTGAAGGGAACCATGGAATGGCATTAGGACTGTAGCATTGGGACCAATCAGACACACAACTTTTTGTTATGTTTAACAAATAATATCTAACTCCCCCTCACTTAACCAAATGGCCAATTACGAGGGTCTATGGACCCTTCCCCCGAAATGCATCTAACGTCTCAGAAAGGCAGAACAGGCCTCTGGGTCCATGGTAACCAATGCTGATATCACTGGGTTTTATTGGCCAAAAGAATGCTGGCAGAGAACTCCCTCAGTTTCCCTCATAAGAAAGACACATAATGGCCAGAGAAATGGACTGTTCTCTAATTAATTCTTAGGAAAACCTTTCTTTGATTGAATACTCATATCCTTCAGGTCATTGTGTATACTATTACTGTTCTTGTATATTGTCTGTTGTAGGGTATGCTGTTTTATGCATGTTATCATAGACCACTAGTTAATATAACCTCACCTATTTCATGTTTGGTCTCTATGAATTCATCTTCGGATGATCTAACTGAGAGTGCATATTACATGCTGATACCTATGCAACATATTGATGTTCTAAGAATCTTTACTAATTTGTGCATTCACACCCAAGCGAATTACATATGCAAAATACCATGCTTAGAGAACAAAGGGGTCGTAAACCCTCCAGCAATTGTCACCTCCCGCTCGGAAATTCCATTTTTGCTCATTGGACAAGCCCATCTTGAAAGGCGGGGATCTTCTCCGCCCCTAAAAGGCCCGGCTCAGGACCGCCCCAGTTCGGTGGTTTCGGTCAGATGCTAAGATGAAGATGTGAGAGAACGCTTCAGGATACCAAAGCTTGTGCCAGGCCTTTCGGCCTCGACTTTCCATTCACCAAAAAACTCTCTGACTCAAACTGGCTCTTTTCATCAACTAATTTCAGCAAGATCTGGGGCCTTAAGATCAGGAATCTCTTTCCGACAGCCGAGATTCGCAAGTATCAAACTTAGTCTTATTAAATAATACATTAAGTATCAGTTACACCTATTTACAAGGTGTGTTTGAACTAAGAACCTGACGTTTTCCCTCAGGTTTTAGATATGCTGAATATATGCAAAGTGTTCCATAAAATTCATTCTTTAATTCTTTATGCCTCTGTCTGGCTGATTTAAACTTTACCCTTTCCTATAACCAACTGTGTGTGTGTGTGTGTGTGTGTATGTTAGACCAGTTTATGTGTGTATGTAGGATGTTAGACCAGTTTATGTGTTTATGTAGTATGTTAGACTAGTTTAAGTGTTTATGTAGTTAATAAAACCGTACTTGTATCACACTTGACGTGTTCAGTGTTTGCTCATAACTGGAGTCAATAATCATGCACATTTACGTTACAAGCTTCTAGAATTGTACAGTAAGAAAGTTATTTCCCTTAACCAGGAAATTAACTTTCTTAGAATTGACAAGACAGTTGACCCTGAGTGGTCAGCTAAATATCTACAGCGGATCTAAAATATGAATAGTTAATTATAACTAGTTATGGTTAATTATTCATATTTCCCCATGAGCTGATTCGCTACAGGCCTGTCAGGATTCCTTGCTTACCCAATATCAGAGCATAACAATTGCTGCGTCTTGCTGTGTTCTGCTCACAGCGAAGGAAAAAATGTTCTACGGTGACGTGAATACTGGGATTATAATACCTAGTCCTATCATGCAAACTAAATGAGTCTACCCCCCAAGATTACTGTTATAAACATGAGCTGCATCCAAAAGGTGAAAGGGGGAGGTGTTTCTATTTATAGTAACATTTTCAGTCATTCTCAGAGCTATGGTTTCAAATACCATTCATTTGAAGTAATGGTGCTTCATATAACATTTTCCAGAGAAACAAGTGTTAATGATAAGTCCCCTGTGTCTTTTGTACTGGCTACTGTATACAGGCCACCAGGGCAACACACAGACTTTATTAAAGAATTTGCTGACTTTATATCCGAGTTAGTGCTGGCTGCAAATAAAGTCTTAATTGTTGGTGATTTTAATATCCATGTGGATAATGAAAAAGATGCATTGGGATCAGCCTTTATAGACATTATAAACTTAAAGATGGGGCTCAAAATTGGGGTCAGACAACACTTATCAGGACCTACTCATTGTCGTAATCATATTGGAATTGATGTTAATGGTGTTGACAATTCTGCAGCAGAGTTATGATATCTCAGATCATTATCTAGTCCCATGGATACTCCATATAGCTAAAGCGCACTCCATATACACCTTCTACAAACAAAAGACTGCTTTGTAAATATCTTCCTGACTTGTCTGCAATTCCTCAGCAAGTACAATAGCTCAACAAACTTGTGTACAGGATTAACATAAACTTGGCTCTCTTTATAGCACTTTAGGATACGGGTGCGCCTTTACGCTTAAAGAAGATTCCAACACTGTGGTATAATGAGCACACTCGCACGCTTAAAGAGAGGCAGCCCGGAAATTGGCGCACTAAAACTAGAGATATTTCGGATTGCATGGAGGGACAAGTCTTTCTACTTATAGAAAGCTATGAAAACTAAACTTCTATATCGCTACTTTTCGTCTTTTTTTAGAAGAAAACAAACATAACCCCAGTTATTTATTCAATACAGTGGCTAAATTTACGAAAAATAAATCATCAACAAGTGATGACATTTCCCAACCGCACAGCAGTAATGACTTTATGAACTAATTTACTTCCAAGATCGATACTATTAGAAATAAAATTGTAACCATGCAGCCATCAGCCACAGTATCGCATCAGATAGTGCACTAGAGTCCCTGAGGAACAATTTCACTCATTCTCTACTATAGGAGAGGAAGAATTGCATAAACTTGTTAAATCTTCTAAACCAACAACATGTATGTTAGAGTCTATTCCATCTAAGCTCCTAAAAGAGCTGCTTCCAGAAGTCATAGATCCTTTTCTAACTATTATTAATTCATCATTGTCATTAAGATATGTCCCAAAAACCTTCAAACTGGCTGTTATTAAGCCTCTCATTCTATCTCATCTGTCAATGGATCACCAACTTTCTGACAGATAGGCAACAGCTAGTGAGACTGGGGAAACAGCTGATGTCAAACAGCTGCACCTTCAGCACTGGTGCCCGTCAGGGATGTGTGCTCTCCCCACTGCTCTTCTCCCTGTACACCAACGACTGCACAACTAAAGACCCCTCTGTCAAGCTCCTGAAGTTTGCAGATGACACTACAGTCATCGGCCTCATCCAGGACGATGATGAGTCTGCTTACAGATAGGAGGTTAAAGAGCTGGCTGTCTGGCGCAGTCTTAACAACCTGGAGCTGAACACACTCAAAACAGTGGAGATGATCGTGGACTTTAGGAGAAACCCCTCTGCACTCCCCCCAATCACCATCATGAACAGCACTGTGGCTGCAGTAGATTAATTCAGGTTCTGGGCACCAGCATCTCTCAGGAGCTGAAGTGGGACACTCACATAGACTCCATTGTAAAAAAAAGGCCCAGCAGAGGTTGTACTTCCTTAGCCAGCTGAGGAAATTCAACCTGCCACAGGAGCTGCTCACACGTTCTACTCAGCCGTCATTGAGTCTGTCCTGTGCACTTCAATAACTGTCTGTTTGGCTCAGCTACAAAATCAGATGTCAGAAGACTACAGAGGACGGTTCTGACTGCTGAAAGGATTATTGGTGCTCATCTGCCCACCCTTCAAGAACTGTACAGGTGCTCTCAACATAAATTAGAATGTCGTGGAAAAGTTCATTTATTTCAGTAATTCAACTCAAATTGTGAAACTCGTGTATTAAATAAAGTCAATGCACTCAGACTGAAGTAGTTTAATTCTTTGGTTCTTTTAATTGTGATGATTTTGGCTCACATTTAACAAAAACCCACCAATTCACAATCTCAACAAATTAGAATATGGTGACATGCCAATCAGCTAATCAACTCAAACACCTGCAAAGGTTTCCTGAGCCTTAAAAAATGGTCTCTCAGTTTGGTTAACTAGGCTACACAATCATGGGGAAGCCTGCTGATCTGACAGTTGTCCAGAAGACAATCATTGAGACCCTTCACAAGGAGGGTAAGCCACAACATTCATTGCCAAATAAGCTGGCTATTCACAGAGTGCTGTATCCAAGCATATTAACAGAAAGTTGAGTGGAAGGAAAAAGTGTGGAAGAAAAAGATGCTCAACCAACCGAGAGAACCGCAGCTTTTTGAGGATTGTCAAGCAAAATCGATTCAAGATTTGAGTGAACTTCACAAGGAATGGACTGAGGCTGGGGTCAAGGCATCAAGAGCCACCACACACAGACCTGTCAAGGAATTTGTCTACAGTTGCCATATTCCTCTTGTTAAGCCAATCCTGAACAACAGACAACGTCAGAGGCATCTTACCAGGGCTAAGGAGAAGAAGAACTGAACTATTGCCCTGTGGTCCAAAGTCCTCTTTTCAGATGAGAGCAAGTGTAACCCCTGCTAGGCGATTTAAGCAGAGGGGTTAACTCACAGAGGAAATAAGCAATAACTCACTAGGGCTTAAATGATTATTGCAGGTACACTGTAAGTTAATCAGAATCTAATCAGAAGACAATAATTCGTAAGAGGCAAGGCACACACACACATGATGTTAATACGCTTATTTATATAGGGTAGAATGATTTTTAGGGGAATTGACAGGATATGCGGTTGAATATGTCGATGACACTACATAAAGGCAAAACAAGTAAATAACCCAAAACAAATGCAAACTGAAATAAATGTATCAAGCCGCTTTAAAATCTGACTTCCAACCAAAGAAAATAACCAAAATTAATTGAAATTAAAACCTTAAACACAGGAAATTATTTCCTCCAAAACAAATTAAATTGTACTCAACGTTCTATTGCAGGTTTTATACCCTCTTTCTCTTTTTCTTATATACACAACTCAAATATATACTCAAGATCAGCAAATATAAAGCAATAAACCCAAATGTCAGTACTTATATGGAGTCACACATACAAATTCCCACTGTAAACACTTATTTGTACAAAATAAATCTGTATGAATGCATATCAATGTAGTATCGTAACTCTTAGAATGCACAGTTCAAAAGAAAATGTCAGTCTACATAATAACGAATGATATTCTCCATCCTCAGTTCCTTATAATCAGTGATCCAGTGCTCGAAAAGAAAATATTAGATACTCCAAACCTTCAAGAATCCAGTGAAATATTTTGTTGGAGGCTTAGTGATAGAGATGTCCATGGAGACAAAAAGATAAATGTTTCTGGTCGATTTACGGTTGGCTCGCCATCTTCACACGGTGCACAACTGAAGTGTTGATATCAGTGCAGTCCACAAATTGAAGGATCCACATTCTAGATTTCTAAGATAACAAAACTGGCCGATTCCCTTGTGTATTAATGATATTTCTTGTTTTCTTTCCAGGTTTCCGATGACGCAATGATGGCCTACTGGATTTCAACGCGACGACGGTCACACGGATCAACAGGATATAAGTAAGTTCTTCTTCTTCTTCAAACTAACTCAACTTATTTATCAACAAAATATCTGCAAAATAACTTACACAGTTTGTTCTTAGCAGGCGTACTTCAATAAAATCTAATAAATCAAGATTTCACGCAGCTTCTAACTCGCACTTCTCTTGCGTTTTTTTTCTCTCCCGTGCGTGCACCTTCCCTAAGGGCGGAGTCAGCTTGACCTAATTACACTCGATTGGCTGCTCACCTGCGCAGCACAGACCTAGAGCTCAAAACAAATTTAAAGTTTTACATGTGATTATTTACTTTCCATCTTACATTGTAAGTAATCCATATCTAATGGGAAATATATATACCCATTTAATCTTTTATCCTATAATTTCCTTTTACGTTACTTAGTTATTTAGCTTAACTATATTTATAATTGACTCAGACTACAAATATCTTTGAGCCTGGGTTACACCCTCCCCCCTTAGAACCATGCAAGTCCCTTTGCATGTTACCAGTGGCTGCATACTCTTGTGATGCAGGACAACTCATATGGGAACAATCCTGCAGGGACTCTGAAAAGGCTTCATTCAGGCCCTGAAGAAGGGACTGAACTATGGTTATCAAAGGGTTTCCCAATTTGGGGTAAGTCAAGGTTTTAGGTTTCTCTTTTTTCCGAACAGACCTCCTTAACTCATTTCTTGGATGTATGAATTTGATGGCTTCTTCGTCAATTTCTGTATGTTCTGCATCATTTAATTCCTCTCCAGCTGAAATGGACCCTGGCACGGAAGATTCCACATTCAAACTTGGGTTTTGCACTATCAAGGTAGTTGAATGGGTTAAGTCAGCCAATTCTTCTCTTTCAGATTGGACTCCAGGATTCCAAGGTAAGTTATCCTCAAGGTTTACAGGTAAATTCTCCTCAGGGTTTACAGGTAAATTCTCCTCAGGGTTTACAGGTAAGTTCTCCTCAGGGTTTACAGGTAAGTTCTCCTCAGGGTTTACAGGTAAGTTCTCCTCAGGGTTTACAGGTAAGTTCTCCTCAGGGTTTACAGGTAAGTTCTCCTCAGAGTTTACAGGTAAGTTCTCAATAACCTGTAATTCAGGCATTTCATTCGCTAAGCCTGTTCCCAAGGATTGGGCAATGTCCTTCCCAGGTTGTGTCACTTTGGAAGTATGAACAGTGAGCGGCTCACCTACTACTTCAAATTGGGGTCCTGAATAATAACCTTCCTCTTCTGAATCGGGAATATCTTCTTCAGGACTTCCACAAATCGCTTTACTGCACGTTCTGAGCCTAGGAACCAAACTTTGTGTCTTGAGTTCACTCACATCAGAGGAAAGAGTTCCACAGGGAAGCAACAAGTCACAGTGTAGCGTTCGAGTAGGCCCTGTTTGAAACTCAGGACATACTTTGTACACCGGTAAATCGCCATAACGGTCTACCACCACATACACTGTTTCCTCCCATTTGTCAGCAAGTTTATGCTTTCCTCTCAGTCTAACACTTCTCACAAGAACTCTGTCACCTTTGTCCAATTCAGATGCTGTCACATGTTTGTCATAACGGGTCTTATTTTTCTCAGCCATCCTTTTGGAGTTCTCAACTGCAATCCGGAAACTCTCCTCAAAGCTTGACTTTAGATTATTTACATACTGAGAGTGTGTCACATCTGCCTTATCGCTGAGAGGTAATCCAAATGTTAAATCTACTGGAAGCCTGGGTTGTCGCCCGAACATTAACTCGTAAGGGCTAAACCCGGTGGTTTCATTTCTGGTGCAGTTGTATGCGTGAACGAGTGGCTTCACGTACTCCTTCCAGCAGCTTTTCTTCTTGGCTTCCAGGGTTCCAAGCATATTTAACAAAGTTCTATTGAACCTTTCAACGGGATTGCCCCTCGGATGGTATGGGGTTGTTCTGACTTTCCGCACCCCAGCAATATCACACAATTCTTTGATCAAGAGTGATTCAAAATCAGGGCCTTGATCACTGTGAAGGCGTTCGGGATAGCCATAATGACATATGAACTGCTCCCACAGACACTTCGCAACAGTCTTGGCTTTCTGATTTGGGGTCGGAACAGCAAGGGCGTATTTAGTAAAGTGATCAGTTATTACCAACACATCCTTAGTGTTACTGTGGTCCGGCTCGAGGGTAAGAAAATCCATGCATACCAATTGTAAAGGGCGGTTGGTTGTAATGTTCACGAGTGGTGCAGCTTTTTCGGGTAGAACCTTTCTCTGTATACATCGACCACATGTTCTTATCATATGCTCTATGTCTGAAGCCATTTTGGGCCAATAGAATCGATTCCGCACCAAATCCAAAGTACGGTCGATACCCATATGACCAAGGTCATCGTGCAGATGTTTAAGCACATCAGAATGGTATTCTTCGGGTAAAACCAATTGATACATGACCTTATCAGCCACACTCCTCCTTCGATAGAGGACTCCATCGTGGAACTCCAATCGTTCCCTTTCCCTAAGAAGGTAAGGTAGCCTAGGAAGAGCATCACGGACAGTTCTTGAAGGGGTCTCTCCGGTCTGGATTTGGGTAATGACTTCTCTAATACAAGGATCGGCCAGTTGTGTTCTTTGGATTTTTGAAGGAGATAGATGGGGGATAGTTGGTAGTCCTCCACACTGATCTTCTTGCAAATAAACATCAGGCACTGCAGCTGTCTGCATTGTCAGGGAACTGATAAAAGCAGCAGGTAAGTCATGTGAAAACTCAGACCATTGAGTAAGACGACTGTCGCAAATGGCTTTTACTACCTCACTACTGATCTCTTGCCTTTCAGCTTCTGCAGTGAGCCGTTCAGCAAAGGTAAGTATTTGGTTTTCCTCATTGCGAGATGTATCATCTATAGGGAGTTCTGAATGAGGTCGCCGAGACAACCCATCTGCATCAACATTCTGTTTCCCACACCTGTACTGGAGTTTGAAATCATAAGTAGAAAGCGCTGCTAACCACCTATAACCAGCTGCATCTAGCTTGGCAGTGGAAAGAACGTAGGTTAAGGGGTTACTATCGGTCACTACCGTGAAAGTACTACCATAAAGGAAGTCATGGAATTTCTCTGTGACCGCCCACTTTAATGCTAGAAATTCAAGTTTATGGGCGGGGTACTTGGATTCGCTAGACGAAAGTCCCCGACTCGCATAAGCAATAACCCTTACTTGCCCATCCTGCTCTTGGTATAGGGCGGCACCTAGTCCTGACGTGCTTGCGTCCGTGTGCAGAATATACGGTAACTTGGGGTCAGCGAATGCTAATATAGGTGCAGTAGTGAGTTCCTCAATGATTTGATCAAATGCCCTTTGGCAAGCTGTTGTCCACCTACTGTTGAAGAAATCCTTTGGATTTCGATAATGTCCGTTGTTTCTGGACTTAATACCCTGACGAGTAGAGGGATATCCCGAAGTTAAGTCATTCAAGGGCTTGATCTTCTTGGAAAAATCCTTGACGAAGCGACGGTAATAACCAACGAATCCTAGGAAGGACCGAAGTTCTTTTAAATTCCTAGGAACTGGCCAGGTTTTGACCACTGCTACCTTGTCGGGGTCTGTCTGCACTCCCTTGTCGGACACTGTATGTCCAAGATACCTGACCAAGGTCTGTGCAAAGATGCATTTTTCTGGGGCAAGTTTCAAACCGTATTCTTTGAGCCTCTTTAAGACCCTCAGCAGCCTTTCCTCGTGTTCTTCCAAATCCTTGGAAAACACAATTATGTCATCTATAAAAACAAGAACTTCACGGAGATTGATATCTGCCATACACATAATTCTCTGAAAGGTGCTGGGTGCATTAGTGACACCTTGAGGCATACGGTTAAACTCGTAGAACCCCACAGGACACACAAACGCAGTCTTTGCTTTGTCCCTATCCTCAACTTCAATTTGGTAGAAACCAGACTTCAAGTCGAGTACTGAGAACCACTTGGATCCTACTAAAGCCATAAAAGTGTCCTCCAATTTTGGGAGCGCATAAGCATCTTTTATGGTTCGTTGGTTTAATTTCCGATAATCTATACATAACCTAATGTCACCACTCTTTTTCCTCACAACAACAATTGGTGAGGAATATGGAGACATTGATTCTCGTATGACCCCTGCGTTAAGCAATTCCTGCAGATGTTTCTCCATGTCTTCCGGGTGTATAGGCCTTGGCCGATGTTTGAACGGTGTCTCGTCCATGAGGTTAATTTTATGTTTAACCCTATCAGTGCGCCCAAAATCTTCAGGATGTAAGGAAAAGACTTCTGGCATCTCCCTTAACTGTGCAATAAGCCTGGCTTTCCATTCTGGTGGAATGAGCGAATTGCCAAAGTTGAACTCAAGAGAGGACTTTGGAATGGGTTCAGTTTCATCCACTTCGTTGGACTGTTTATTTGAGATCACAGACTGGACAGCCTTTAATTCAGCTACAATACATCTGGAAGGAACTGTAATGTCGTGAGCGGTAGAATTGGAGATTACTACAGGTAAACGACAAGGTTTAGTGTCCCCAAGGGTAACTACAGCGGTCTTAACAATCAAGCCACCAGGTAGTGAAGAGGAGGATGGATGTTCGATGACTACCCATTTGTCAGGGTACACTCCTTGAACGGAAGCTGTCCCACATAGAACTGTGCTTTGACCAGCTGGGATTGTTTGAGATTGCTTCTCAGGTAAGCGCACTAGCCCAACATTTCCTTCCACACCTTGTTTTTGGCGTAACTCTAGGATCTTAAGGACCTGCTTATACCCATAAGAGGGTGAAAAGTAACGGGGTTTGTGTTGTGAAAAATCCTTGTATAACTCGTCCAAGGTATTTGTGCCAATCAATATAGACGGCTGAAAGGTAGAAGGAAGATCAGGGACAACAAGAGCTAAGGTAGGCACCTCCATACTGACTCCAACAAAATCTCTGGGGAAGACGATGTTAACTTCAACGTAACCAAGGTAGGGAACGTTTTGACCATTGGCACTCTCAACTTCAAGCAAATTGTCTAAGGAGTGAATTTGTTGGTCACCAAGATTTCTGTTGTAGAAAGACTGTGTGATGGTGGTGACTTGTGAACCTGTGTCGAGCAAACAGTCACACGTCATTCCTGCTATGTCTACCTGGGCGGTGCATCTAGTTCCGATTAACCCTCTGGGTACGACCGACTGCCGTGAGTTCACCTGTGCTTGTGACCCGACACTTTATATGGTTTGGGACACTCTGAATAAATCTCAGTTCCCGCTTGCCCCGCAGCAGGAACTGCTGTTAGTTTAACCTTGGCTTGGGGCTGCCATACTGCAAATCCCATTAATTCTGCTGCTTCGTGAGTTGGTCTCTTTTTCCTGCCACTAATGTGGGATTAGGATCATTTGAACCAGAGCTGGCAATATGTCCTTCCTCTCCACACTCTGAAGCAGTAAGCCCGTTTAGGTCTACGTTGTGATGTGTCCGAAGCTTTGTCTTTTCCTCTGGGACTACCTGCGTTCTGTTTACTCACGGATTTGTTAGCACTTGTCTTAGAATTTGATTTGTCTTTAGATTGTTTTGAAGTTAGTACTTCAAGCTGCTTTTGGAGCTCTGTTATTTGACTTGCCAGTTGAGCAGTAACAGAATGCAACTGAGTCACATCATCTCCAAAAGCTGTCTGAGATCGTACTACAACATGCTGCTTAGAACTTCCCAAGTGTTGTTTCATCCGCACACTTTTTAAAGCGTGTTTGTTCTCCTCAACACGTAACATTGTTAACATTACTGCAGCAAAGACGGGGGTGAGACCTTTTCTGTTCTATAAGGCAACTCTAAAATCAAGGAGCTTTCCCAGCATCCTCTGCAAAACTGTTTAAGCAAATGCTTATTGATCTCGGAGTTAAGCACTCCACCCCGTCGCATGGTGGTCTGTAATGCCACGTGTAGTCGCTGTAAATAAGCAGACGGCTTCTCACTAGGGTTCTGAAATGTGTTCAGAAATTTGGCGAATAATTCATCACCATCTTCGATGGGTGCAAAAGCAGAATTAAGAAGCTGAGTGTAAGCTGAAGGCAATGCTGTAGAACTAAGGGATTTTACAATGTCTGCTGCTGGGGATAGGAGACTCTCACAGATTCTGCGTACTCGGTGGAAATCTGAGACCGTTGGGTCTTGAAGGAGTAGTTCAGCGCGGCGCTCCAAGTTTCGTAGTCAACCTCATTCGGTGGGCGGGGAGTTCGCCCAGAAAAAGCACGAAGTCTCAAAGGCGAGTTCCCAGATATCGCAAAGTCACTAGTGCGTACAAGATGCTCTACTACAACTTTTTGTACTGCAGGTGGATTTAAGTCACTGACGGTCAGTGATGGGGATTCTGGGCATGTTGCTGCAGCTACTGGCGGAACAGTGTAAGGTCGTGCAGCATTTGTTGGCACCGGAGACTGCCTAAAAGTGGAATCAGTTTGGGGCAGGTCCGCCATATGAGCAGGTAAAGTGTGGCCAGCTTCGACAAGGGTGGGCTCAGAACATGGTTTTGGCACAACCGCCTCATGAATATGAACCAACACGCCCTTCAGAACATCCTCAAAACTTTCCCCACTACGGCTCGCCAGAGCTTCCAGCTCACTGAGGTAAGTTTGGGTTGTGGTCTTTCCCAGCTTCTGAACATAAATATCTGACAGGGCTGTTACACGGAAAGAGACATCAGGATTATTTCGTGCTTGTTGGACATAGGGAAGCACTGTCTGTAGGGTTTGCACCGCTAGTCCTGAGTTGAATTCAACTATTAAAGACTTCTCTGTCTCCAAGCTAGGATCACTCACTGGGATTGTTCTATTAATTGACCCGTACTGCTTCACATAGTCCAATATTTCCTCATCCATTTCTGTTCCGGTTATGCCATTTATTAAAATAGCATTTGGGACTTTCACACATTCTTTTTCTACAACCTCCATCTTGTTCTATTTGTTGTTGTTGTTTTTTTTCCCACTTCACTATATCTACGATTGTTGAAAACAGCTAGCTTTCTCAACGCGAGAACTATAAATCACTTATAGTAAATATCTGTGTGGTTCCCTATGCCTCTCCTGGCTGGCTCGCCACAAATGAGTGTAACCCCTGCTAGGCGATTTAAGCAGAGGGGTTAACTCACAGAGGAAATAAGCAATAACTCACTAGGGCTTAAATGATTATTGCAGGTACACTGTAAGTTAATCAGAATCTAATCAGAAGACAAGAATTCGTAAGAGGCAAGGCACACACACACATGATGTTAATACGCTTATTTATATAGGGTAGAATGATTTTTAGGGGAATTGACAGGATACGCGCTTGAATATGTCGATGACACTACATAAAGGCAAAACAAGTAAATAACCCAAAACAAATGCAAACTGAAATAAATGTATCAAGCCGCTTTAAAATCTGACTTCCAACCAAAGAAAATAACCAAAATTAATTGAAATTAAAACCTTAAACACAGGAAATTATTTCCTCCAAAATAAATTAAATTGTACTCAACGTTCTATTGCAGGTTTTATACCCTCTTTCTCTTTTTCTTATATACACAACTCAAATATATACTCAAGATCAGCAAATATAAAGCAATAAACCCAAATGTCAGTACTTATATGGAGTCACACATACAAAGTCCCACTGTAAACACTTATTTGTACAAAATAAATCTGTATGAATGCATATCAATGTAGTATCGTAACTCTTAGAATGCACAGTTCAAAAGAAAATGTCAGTCTACATAATAACGAATGATATTCTCCATCCTCAGTTCCTTATAATCAGTGATCCAGTGCTCGAAAAGAAAATATTAGATACTCCAAACCTTCAAGAATCCAGTGAAATATTTTGTTGGAGGCTTAGTGATAGAGATGTCCATGGAGACAAAAAGATAAATGTTTCTGGTCGATTTACGGTTGGCTCGCCATCTTCACACGGTGCACAACTGAAGTGTTGATATCAGTGCAGTCCACAAATTGAAGGATCCACATTCTAGATTTCTAAGATAACAAAACTGGCCGATTCCCTTGTGTATTAATGATATTTCTTGTTTTCTTTTCAGGTTTCCGATGACGCAATGATGGCCTACTGGATTTCAACGCGACGACGGTCACACGGATCAACAGGATATAAGTAAGTTCTTTCAAACTACTCAACTTATTTATCAACAAAATATCTGCAAAATAACTTACACAGTTTGTTCTTAGCAGGCGTACTTCAATAAAATCTAATAAATCAAGATTTCACGCAGCTTCTAACTCGCACTTCTCTTGCGTTTTTTTCTCTCCCGTGCGTGCACCTTCCCTAAGGGCGGAGTCAGCTTGACCTAATTACACTCGATTGGCTGCTCACCTGCGCAGCACAGACCTAGAGCTCAAAACAAATTTAAAGTTTTACATGTGATTATTTACTTTCCATCTTACATTGTAAGTAATCCATATCTAATGGGAAATATATATACCCATTTAATCTTTTATCCTATAATTTCCTTATACGTTACTTAGTTATTTAGCTTAACTATATTTATAATTGACTCAGACTACAAATATCTTTGAGCCTGGGTTACACAAGTTTTGTATTTCATTTGGAAACCAAGGTCCAAAAGTCTGGAGGAAGGGTGGAGAAGCTCATAGCCCAAGTTGCTTGAAGTCCAGTGTTAAGTTTCCACAGTCTGTGATGATTTGGGGTGCAATGTCATCTGCTGGTGTTGGTCCATTGTGTTTTTTGAAAACCAACGTCACTGCACCCGTTTACCAAGAAATTTTGGAGCACTTCATGCTTCCTTCTGCTGACCAGCTTTTTGAAGATGCTGATTTCATTTTCCAGCAGGATTTGGCACCTGCCCACACTGCCAAAAGCACCAAAAGTTGGTTAAATTACCATGGTGTTTGTGTGCTTGACTGGTCAGCAAACTCACCAGACCTGAACCCTGAACCTGTATTGTCAAGATGAAAATGAGAAACAAGAGACCAAAAAATGCAGATGAGCTGAAGGCCACTGTCAAAAAACCTGGGCTTCCATACCACCTCAGCAGTGCCACAAACTGATCACCTCCATGCCACGCCGAATTGAGGCAGTAATTAAAGCAAAAGGAGCCCCTACCAAGTATTGAGTACATGTACAGTAAATGAACATACTTTCCAGAAGGCCAACAATTCACTAAAATGTTTTTTTTATTGGTCTTATGAAGTATTCTAATTTGTTGAGATAGTGAATTGGTGGGTTTTTGTTAAATGTGAGCCAAAATCATCACAATTAAAAGAACCAAAGACTTAAACTACTTCAGTCTGTGTGCATTGAATTCATTTAATACACGAGTTTCACAATTTGAGTTGAATTACTGAAATAAATGAACTTTTCCACGACATTCTAATTTATTGAGATGCACCTGTATATCTAGAGTGAGTAAAAGGGCTCAGAAAATCACTCTGGATCCCTCACATCCAAGCCATCTCCTTTTTGAGCTCTTACCGTCTGGCCGGCACTACAGAGCACCGAACCCCAGGACAGCCAGGCACAAGAAAAGTTTCTTCCCCCAGGCAATCTACCTCATGAACAGTTAAATGTTCTCCCCTACTGTTCAATAAAAAAATGTGCAATACCACTTTTGTTTACTTACTACTACCCTACATCTTATTCCATTCCTTGTCAATTATATTGTATTCCATCTATATACCATAACTATATATAAAGAGTTCAGATGCAAAAGCCTCTTAAAGTGCCGTCTGAAATTGTAATATAAAATTAACATTTTTATCAGAATCGTATATTCATGTTCAGTTATGTCACTTTAATGGCATAGAAAATTACCTATACATTGTTTAGGTTCAGTAATTTTACTTTAATGGCATAGGAGCCTGATAAAAATGCTAATTTTTAGATGAAAATTTCAGATGGCACTTAGAGTCTTTTGCATCTGAACTCTTCATATAGATATATATATCATATATACACACCTAACACACACACACGAAACGTGTATTTTATCATCATACTTATCTGTGTACTGAAGCTTCTGTCACCAGAACAAATTCCTTGTATGTGCAAACTTACTTGGTAATAAAGCTCTTTCTGATTCTGATTTGCTGCTCAAGAAACATTTATTATTATTATCAATGTCGAAAAGCGTTTTTGCTGATTAATATTTTTTGTGGAAACATACATTTTTCTGGATTCTTTGATGAATAAAAAGATAAAAAGAACATAATTTATTGAAACAAATCTTTTTGTAACAACGTTTTTTAGACTATCATTTTGATCAAATTTCTTAAAAAAATTTAAAATTACTAACCTTAATCTTTTAAACTGTAGTGCAGACCCATGAAAAGAGTACTGGCTGGTGTGAATGCATCATCCTCTTGACTTTTGATTCACATATATCAATACATTAAACACTAACAAGTCCCCCTTTCTCATCTCATCTCATCAAAAAACATAATTACACTTAATTTCAACACTTACTCTCCTCATCTAATCCCATGCAAAGCATGCTGGGAACTAGTACGTTTCATTTGACACAAATCAATTAAATAAACTTCTGTCTTACAAATTTACGTTAGGAAAAAAGGTGTAAGACTTGATGCATTAGCTCATTTTAATTCATTCAAACAAGCAGCAAAATAATGTTTTGCATGAACTGCGTAAGTGTGAACATTCTGCTAAACATCTCCATTTGTAGTCCACAGCAGGTCTGTGAGTTTAGAATGACATGAGGGTGAGTACATCATTACAGAATTATAAATGTAGCACAAAGAATTTCTTTAAATGCAATAAATTAACTTGTTTCGCAAAATTAACAACAGTGTATTTCTGCAATTACTTTTCAAAACATAATTCTGAAACTGTAACAGACTTTGAAATGCACAATCCCGCGATCTATCATCATTTACAATATAACTCACGGGGAAAGGAAGATGCATTTTATTTTCAGTGGAGGACACACGGGATCCATTCACAAACATTCGCAACGCATCTTTCATTACGTGTGCTAACGGCATGATTCCCAACTCTGATCCTGGGGACCCAAAGCACTATGCTTTTGCCTCTCTTATTTACACATAATTCAGACTATAATATCATTAGCAGAGCTGCATGAAGTGAAGTGCTGCGGGTCCCCAGGACCAGAGTTAAAAACCACTGTGCTAAAATATCACCAACATTAGTGCCATTCATACCCTGATGTCAGTAAGTACATAGAGACCACAGACAGTGTAATTTCTCATTATGGGAGTGTCTTAAATTTCACTTTAACTGTTAGTCTTCACCTTCAGATCGGAGATTCACAAACTGGATATCTGGCCATGGCTACAACGTGACATTTTGGCACCAAAGCAAAAAGAAACTGAAAAATAAGTGCCCGATCTAACTTTCCACACTCAAAAGCAAATACTGAATGTGTTCCAATGGAACATCACAAATTGTTGCTTTTCGTACATGAAAAAAAAAGGAAATTTTTTTTTTTTTTTTTTTGTTTTTTAAATTGAACAAATACAAATACGTGACACGTCAGGGTTGAAGAGCTGAGTTTGGCTGTGCAGTAAGGGAGTAATGAAAGAAAGAAAAAACGAGACAGCTGGAAGGGCAAACACACACTCCACCTGGGGCGACACAATCCTGGTCCCTGTCTGATTTGGTCTGTCAGTCTCTAAAGGGCGGTTTGTGTGAGTGTGTCGGTGTCTCATTTGGCTTTGCCGGCGTCCTGTGTCTCTTCCTCCACCACTACAATGGGCAAATTGTGGAACTGACCATTGGCATCCAGCTGTATCTCCCCCGTCTCCTCCGTTTCGCCTTGCACTAGCTCCTCGCCTCCTTCCACCACGGTCGTGCCGCCCCCCGCATCGTCACCCTCGAGCTGCAGCTCCATGACGCTCACGCTGTGGTCGGCGGCGGCCGGGTCTATTTCGATCAGGGTGGTGTTGTCCTGGTTCTCGTCCTCTTGCACGACACTGACGATGCCCTCTTGCATCACTACCGTACCTGCCACCACCTGACCGTCCTGGGCTACACCAGCAGCAGTCGCCTTCTGCGTCAACTGGATGAGCTCGATGGGACTCATGACCGTCCCGAGCTGTCCGTGGTCCTGCATGGCTGTGGCTCCCAGCAGCGTGAGCCCAGATGTGGGATGGAGGGTGATGGCTTCGGTTTTTCCATCCGAACCTGCGGAGATTCTCGTGAAGAGCTGCGAGCCGGCGGGGAGAGCGTGTAGGGTGACCGTATTGGATGGTTGACTGAGGCCGGCCACCGTGAACGACTGGCCAATGGAGGAAAGGGTGATCGGGGAAAGTACGGTGAACTGCTGGGGCTGGAGGGTGAAAGGCTGGGCTATGGATGTACCGAGCACGGTGGTGGAGGCGGGCCGCTGGAGGCGGGGGCGTTTGGGAGCACGTTTGGCTGGAGGAGTGGAGGGGAGAACCAGACTGCTGAGGGCCTGTGATTGAGACAACCAGTTGAACGACTGCTGCTGCTTCTGCTCCTCTACCTGCTGTTCCAATGCTAAACATAAACACAAGAGTTGGTGTTGTTTTCAAAGAATTAAAGCAATCTATGACTGGTCACACTTTAGTTTATGGACCAATTCTCACTATTAACTAACTAACTAGCTTTGGGACTTTTGCTTCAAAAAACTCCTAATTTGCTGCTTATTCATAGTTATTTAGGTAGTTGTTAAGTTTAGGTATGGGATCGGATTAAGGGATCTAGAATATGGTCATGCAGTAATATGTGCTTTATAAGTACTAATAAAAAGCCAATATGGTAGTAGTATGCATACTAATTATATTGCGAACTGGTTCAACTAAAGTGTTCCCAGTGACTGCCCACGGCGTCACGCAAGTGTTCCTAAAGCCTGCTGCCTGTATGTTTCTAAACCCTAATGTCCACGATGAGACGGACATTGGATGTCATTTTCATCCACACGTGACGGAGCACGAGGCTGAAACGATAGTGCCCTTTACTAGACGAGCGACCTGAGACGGAACAAAAAAGGATAGATTTCTCAAGGTTGCGCTTATTCACTAGATATGCACGTGTGCTCTGCAGGGCGTGGCCAGGTGGCTGGGGACGGGAGGGGGATTAGACGGTGTGGGAAGCCCTCGGAGCGCGCGTGTGAGTGGCAGGACCGTCAACTGTTCAGAGAAGCAAAAGCCCGAATGAGGTCATTGCAAACATGCCTTACCGATAGCATTTTGTTGCCAAACGGGTCCAAGACCAAAGCCTACCAAGCATTTCAGCTTGACCGCGCTGCACCTAAAAATGATAAAGTGGCAAGTCAAAACACCACACAATGTTTTGGCTAGCGTCACAAAGTAGCTCAAGAGAAGGGCAAAATGGTATCGTGAGATTAATGAAGAGCTTATTTCACAATGGTACGACAGCCCTAGAACACTTTTACCCATAGTGTCAGTAGCGGATTTGGACAATGAGTAACGTGTTTGACATGCTTTTCACGGGTGTAGTGTTTTGTTTTCTTTATATTACTTTATTCTACTCTTAGGATCGATTCTGACGGTAGACCTTTGACGGCGGGAGACATCTTAATCATTTGGATAAGAAACTAAATATTTAAGCATTTCATGATTAATTCATTGCATTAGGCTGTTATTAGATCATTTTATTTAATATAATCGCTTTTCTTCTCATTTTAGTGTATTAATATATGTTTTAGATATCTCGAGTGCAGATGTTTCTGGTGGTTTCAAACGCATATTGATCGTGGTTCATGAGTACGAGATAGAAGAGAAAAAATGTCTCCCATTCCAAGGGTTTTTTAACGTCACAGAGACGATGTGAAGTGGTAAAGCACAGTAAATGCTTCCATTGCTACCTTGTTTCTAAGGTGTCATAGGGAAGAGAGCGGTGGGGGGTTTTGTGGCCGACGCTGGGTCAAATGAAAGTACTGCGCATTGAAAAAGTACAGCAACTAAGATTATGAGGATTTCAAGTCTCCTGCTGATTCGTGGCTCTTTTCTGGCTTTATCGTCAGTACAACACGTCTTGGCTGATAAGAAACTGGACTGTAAGGAACAGACAGTAAAAGACAGTTTTGGTTATGGGAGATACTGCAAAGGGGGTACACAAGGCTCAGGTGTGCGGAAGTAGTTCACGACAACAACTGATGATGAGGCATCGTTTCAGATGATTCAAGACACAAACGAGCATTAGGCTGAGAATGACAGGATTATGGCGTGTGGATGTAATATTCTGAGGATAAGGGGGAGGAGTCAAAGAGATGATCTAACACAATAAACTATTGAACTCAGACCGTGAGATAGGCTCGGCTGGGCAACGAGCCCATCGCCACTGGTGTTTGTGACCGGCGCAAAGTACAAGTCGGGTAGAAGCTCGGGTTTGGTAACCAATCCGTGAATCGATCAAAGTGACAACAGTACGACAAATAAAAAAGGACCGGCCACAGAAGAAGTGTTACATAGAATCAAGCAATAAAGGATAGACTAGCCACAACAATGTTTTACATTTCCCACAGGAGCAAAGTGGATGCATTGATTTGTAAAACACCATATGGTTAGATGAAGAGTAGGGTTGAGAGGACAACAGTTGGGCACAAACGATGTAGCAACGGAGCAGTAAATCTTTTACATACACCAGTCACAGATCTGCTATGATACCACACAACCTTAAAAGAACATCGCCAAAGTCACTTTCACTTTTGTATAAAACTGAAAATGGTGCACGACGCATGAAGACAACGTAATATAAAAACTTGCAGAAAGTCACCAAGGATATTTTTTCAAATGAGTTTAAGTCAAGCATAATGTCTGTTGAGGGAACCATCAAAAAAAGGTTTAGAAGATGTAAGCATGGACAGTCCACTAAGACGTAATAATGATAGCTGACAAGTAGTTGCCAAACGTAAGTATAGTGAGTAGAATGTCTAAAGTGGGCTCTCAAAATAAAGTGTTCCTCTATTCCAAATGTGTATATATGCAGCTCATCCAATTAGAATGTATAGTAGGAACTACAGTAGAATCCTTCACAAAATGATTTCAATTGTGCCATATGTTTTAGAAACACTTTTAGAAAACCTGTGAATGTGAATGATGGGAATTTGTGATATAATACAGGTTCAGAAAAGTGTATTACCATACAAACATGTAACTTGTGTGAGATGACACTTGTGTTTGAGTGAGTGCGTTTTGACTGAGTTTGGAAAACGTTTCAGTGTGCCCAAAAGTTCTGGTCTGAAAACGTCCCTACTGTCTCTCGACTCACTCGTCAGTGCTCTGAGGACCTGCGTCTGCTCCGGGTCCGTCATTTGCCGCCGAACGTTCAGAATTTGTTTGATGGAGTCCAGCAGGTCAAAGACTTGTGCCAGGTTACTCAGAACCGCAATCTCTGCAAGACAGACCACATGATCGCATCTCACGAACAGTAATTCAGCCACATTCCACTTCCAGCTCTACACTTGAATAACAACACAACAACATGGACTGAAATAAACTGACAACAAAATGACATACTAAATGTGTTTTTCATGGATCAACTTGAACAAAAGGCTACAAGACGCTCCAAAAAACCAAATGCACCTGGTGAATCTCATCAAGTCTGAAAATGTATTGAATTGGTAATTCAATTAATTCAAAAAGCTTGACAACCCTGGTATAAAGGTCTTAATGATAATAATTAAAGAGCTGCACAGGTTGATATCTTTTCACTTAAGAGTATTTTTGTCCTGAAGATCTGAGCTGGTTCAGATGTGTTTGATTAGGGTTGGAGCTAAACTAGCACAGATGACGTACTGACCTGCGTCCTGTAGAGAGCTCTGATCGGTGCGTAGCTGAACTCCTCTCAGCAGACTCAACAGCTCTGAGTGGATATTGGACACCACCTCCCCCATCAGCCCCACCTCAGTGATACCCCTCCAGAAACTCAGCGTCTCATCTGGGGATCACACACACAGTACAGGCATTTATGACGGCATCTTCATTAACATATGTCAGTCTGTATGTCACCTTTATTTATATAGCGCTTTATAAAATACTGGTTGTGTCAAAGCAGATTTACAGTGTTATGCAGTGTCAATAAAGCAAACAATTCAATTCTGCTGTGCAGCTCTGACCACGTGACTTTCTGAAGGTTTACCTGAGATCTCAGTTGAGTCTCTTTTCTCTGGGCTTTCTACCGTGGCTGTGCTCCACTCCACCGTACCAATCACGTCTTCTTTCTTCTCCTCTACTGTGGCCGTCTGACCTCCATTACCCACAGAAACATGCCCTGCAGGACACACACACACACACACTATGTATAAGAGTCATTCTATAATTTAGTGTACATTTCATGTACATTGATGATTATATTTTTCTTAATTTTCTTCGGATATATTATATTTTATCCAGTGAGATACTATAATCTCATACTATAATACTATTCTCATACATACATTTTGTGAACACTGTTTTTCAGTTTGCTTGAAATCGCCTTTATGTCTATTAAACTGCAGTTTTTGCAATATATGCTTTTTGAATTGATGGGTCTTGAGTTCAAAAGAATGAATGAAAAATGTTGAAGTCAAAATTATCTATATTAAATTTATTTCTACAATCTAAGTACATAGACAAACTGAGTTTGAAATGTAATCTTCTATCAAATAAGAAAATATAAGTGTGTGCCAAAGCATAGTATGTTTAAAAGTGTACGCCAGAAGTTTCCCGGATGGTCTACTATTTCGATAGATTTCTGAAGTGTGGATCCGTGCACACTCTAACGGCTAATATAGCCCACAACAAATTGCGCTTTGGAGGAGGATTCGGTTCAGAACTACAAACATGACAATAAAGTGTTAAAAAAAACTACAAAAATGCCGGAAGTAGGGAGGTTTAGAAAAAGGGGTTTGAGTTACTAATAATTAACATTTAACTCTAATATATACATATATTCATCTGCAACAACAATGTGAACTTTTAAAATATCCGTTTGGTCATTAACTGAAAAGACAAGCATACTTTTTCTTCACAAAAAAATAGTGTACATACTTTTAGGACGTAGTATAGCTAGGAGAAATGGGACGCAGCTTATGTTACTAACCAAACACCCCCCCGCAAACTAAAAAATAGTCTATCATAAAACCCTCTTGAACACATTATGGTAAATGTTCTCTTAATTGTTTCTATATGTGACCCTGGACCACAAAACCCTACCATTTTTTGAATAAATAAGCTTTCCATTGATATGTGGTTTGTTAGGATAGGACAATATTTGGCCGAGATACAACTATTTGAAAATCTGGAATCTGAGGGTGCAATTTTTGAATGATTAATTAATGGTATAAAAGATGGAGGAAATCGCCTTTTAAAGTTGTCCAAATGAAGTTCATAGAAATGCATATCACTAATCAAAAATTAAGTTTTAATATATTTAAAGAAAAATCAATAATTTTGACCCATAAAATATATTTTTGGCTATTGCTACAAATATACCCCAGAGATTCAAGACTGGTTTTGTGGTCCAGGGTCATATTGTATTTCCAGTAACCTCTGTCAAGGGTAAGTAAATCTGCCCGTCAAGCTATGATTGTTGGATACATTGTAAATGTTTGCAGTATTCGTATATTATTGATTCAAATAAATATTAAACTCGGAGGTAACTGATCAAGAAAATAAAAATTTTATTTGACCAGACCAAGGCCTGCTATTGAAATGGCGGAAAAAAATGGCAAAAATTCGTTAACTGTCAACCCCCATACAGTTGGTCTGTAAACATAGTTGGACAAACTCACCAACAGGGAAAAACGTACTGGTTATTAACGAAATCTCGGTTCCCTGAAGATACCGAACGCGTAATGCGGTTCTAGACGCTTTGGTGTGAAAACGCCTTTTCTCCGATGACTGAAGCCTCTTAATAAGCAGTGTAACTGCATGGCCATTGGTTCATGCAGTGAATAAAAAAAACTAACCAATGGCAGTGGAGCTGCACGAGCCTATGGCGACAAAGCCCGCCAGAACGGGTGGGGCCATCTGGCTATACCCTCCACCAATCCCGGCGCAACACTCCCCGCCGTAGGATCCTCAGGTTACTTCGACTGAAGTCGTGCAGCTACATAGCACGGAAAAGTAGGCAATACTCGTTCCGTATCTCAGGGAACCGAGGTTACGTTAGTAACCGAGTATGTTCCCTATCGATACTTCACTCATACTGCGTCTGCTAAGACGCTATGGGGAACGGGGGGAACCAGTACAATTCCCACCTATGCTATGCCTAGAGGAACGGACCTAATACTTTTGAACTGCCTTAAGCACCCAAGGGGGGCCCAGAGGGACCAATCATTTTTCAGGGAAGCCCCGCAGGAGGCAGCAGGGCCAAACTCACAGAGGTCGGCCCAGCCTTGCATAATCATCCCAAGATAATTTAGTACAGCCTCGGAACTCAGTGAGGGCCAAGAGCATACATGAAGAAGGCAAACTCCAAGCACTGGTTTTGTCATATGACAGAGTGCCCTGTTTATGTAGAAAGGACCCGAGCCTGTAAGGCTGGGATGTCCAGATTATAAAACCTGGCAAATGTGGATGGCGAGGCCCAGCCGGCCGCGGCACAAATCTCTGAAATGGACACACCGCTAGACCAGACCCAGGAAGAGGCAACGCCTCCAGTTGAGTGGGCTCTTACTCCCATGGGGCATTGAAGGCCCAAAGAAGAGTATGCTAGCATAATAGCATCAATTATCCATTTGGAAAGTCTCTGCTTCGTGACCAGAGCAGTGTTAATTTCGTTGACAAATAATTTTCGTCATAATTCTCGTCAACGACAATTTTTTCACTGACGACAGCGAGACGATAACGAACTAAAACTCTTTTTGAATGACAAAAACTATGACAAATATTTATTGACATTTTCTTCAACAAATAAAAACAAGACAAAAATGTTAGGGAGGGACGATTTGAGAAGGGATTCATTCAGAACGAATCTGCTGCGTGGTTCGGAGGTTAGATGCGTACATATGAACCGGCGGGACATAAGCTAACATACACTTGCTGCACGTCGCATAAAACATAAAAAAGTGTCAATATGTGGGAGTAAGAGAAGAGCAGACATATGGATAAATCTGAAGACGCAAGAGAGAACTCAATTCGGTCCGGTTTTCTGAGCGCAGACACTGTACACACAAAACGCGTCTCACAGCGCGCGAGTACTCTCTCGAGTCGCATGAACGGAGAATTACACACAAAATGATGTAGAAATTTCAGTCTTGGTGAGTATCCTCGAAAAACTGTTGGTTATGTCTTAAGTGAACTTAAACAGTAGGGAGAACGTGTATCAGTTCATTGCATCCATTGCAGCTGTGCATTTGGTTTTAAAGGGACAGCAGCCTAATTTAGTTGCTATTGTCCGAGTCATTGATGTTAATCAAGCAACAACAGAAATACAGAAAATCACTCAATGCTCTTGACCGAATAAATTTCGTAGCCTAAAGATTAATTCTAAATTGATTATGGAAATTAAATATGTCTGCTAAAAGAATGAAGAATAGGTAAAACAAGTGCTATTAAAGAATGCATAATAAGCATATATAACCATGCTTTCAGTAAAAAAGAAGACTACATATGTTCTTTGTTCTTTATGAGAAGTTGGTTTTATTAATTGGAACATAAAAAGGCCATGCTGGTGTGTCCCCGCAGTTAAATCGGTTTTTGTGTCTATCATGAGTTTGGAAATTTAGAGAAAGTGCTTAATAAATGCACGTTGTAACTAAAACCATTAGATTTTAGGACTAAATTTAATGCATATTGGAGTCGACCCCCTAAAACTGACTCTTAAAGCTAAAAACAATTCAGATGACTCAAATATGACTAAAACTAAATGGCATTTAGTCAAAAGACTATGACTAAAACTAAAGCAAAATTTGCTGTCAAAATTAACACTGGACCGGAGAACCCTTGGTGCGGCCACCGAAACATATAAATAGCTGATCCGACTTCCTGAATGGGGCGGAGCGCTCAACATAGACTTTCAACACCCTGACGGGGCAGAGTAAATTCAACTCTTCGTCTTGCTCCGAAGGAGGAAGCACCGATAGAGTTATTACCTGTGCTCTGAATGTTGTAGAGAGCACTTTAGGTATGTAACCATGCATTTGTTTCAGGACGACCTTTTAGAGTCGTGTGGCCCGAATTTGGGCAGGTGGGGCTCACAAATAGCACGCAGATCCTCCCATACGTTTACCAAAGTAACGCTAGTAGCAGAGCGGTTTAATGTAAGGGATGAAGCGCAAATGGACCCCTCTGTTTAGTGGCCCAAAAAAATGAGGGCTCGTCAGAGCCACCTCAACACCTTGGTTGCGCAGTCCCATGTAGGGACCGTGATGGGGGCGGAGGGGGGGGGGGTGGCTGACTTGAGCCTTTATAGACGCCCTTCAGAATATGAAAAACTTAGTTGTCCTGCCACCCGATAATTGGCAGCGTATAGGATGGTGTGAGATGGCGCTATGGCTGTACACAGACCTTTGAGTGTGGAAGGGGAACGACCCTAAATCCAACAGCTCTTGCAGGAGGGGACATATCAGAGATATGTCGAGGAGATAGGTCTGCGCCGCGAGTGCCCACACCAGGGGGAAGACAGATTAATTTTTTAACGGCCATAGAGGCGTCTTGTAGGACGGTTGTTCTAGCCGGAAGGATTGTGTTTAGCACGTTATCAGGGAGGTTGCAAGCTCCATCAAGAGGCCAAAGGTTGCAGAGCCAAAGCTCGGGTGGGATGCCATAATCATTAGTTTGCCTGAGAGGGAGGGTCTCATCTCAGGGGGGGGGGGAATGGGCCACGGAGCTGCTGTGAGCAGCTGGTACAATTATGCAAACCAGTGCTGGTTCCTCCAGAGCGGGGCCACCAACAGAACCCTTGTGTCTCTGTTCCCTGACTCGCCTGCTTACCTGCGGAATCAGAGCGGGTTCAAGGGAAAAAAAAAAAGGAAAAAAAAAAAAAAAAAAAAAAAAAAAAAAAAGCATAAAGGAGGAGGTTGGGCCAGACGTGGGCCAACGCGTCCCTGTCCTTCGAAAAGTAATTTTGGCAATGAGAGTTGTCTTCTGAGGCGAAGAGGTCGAACTCTCTGCCTTGCCGAAGATCTCCCAGATTTTCTGAACCGTTTGAGGGTGGAGCATCCACTCCTCCGAGGGGACGTTGCTCCGAGACAGCATGTCTGCTCCTAGGTTCAAACTGCCCGGCACATGCGCTGCTCTCAGCGAGCACAAGTTGAGCTGAGCCCATTCCAAGAGGCGCTCCACCAGTGTGAAGAGACGCTTCAAGGAGAGACTGCCCTGGTGATTTATATAGGACACCACCATCATGCTGTCCGAACGGACTAAAACGTGGTGTCCCCTTAGGTCTGGCAGAAAGGTGCGAAGGCCCAGACACACTGCCAGCATTTCCAGGCCGTTGATGTGAAGCCGACCTTCCTCTTTCGACCAGTGACCGAAAGCTGGTATGCAAATCGCACAGTGCTCCCCAACCTGTGTTGGAGGTGTCTGTCGAGACCACCTTCCTCCTGCAGACCATTCCCAGGGGCATGTCCCGTTCCATCCACTGAGGATCTTTCCAAGGGGCCAGGGCTGTTACACAGGCCTTGTCCACCTTGACACGAAGGCGTCTGAGACCCCAGGCGTGGGACGGAACTCGTGGTTTCAGCCAGTACTGAAGGGGCCGCATGCGGATCAGGCCCAACTGAAGTACCGGAGACACAGAGGCCATGAGGCCCAGCATTCTCTGAAACACCTTGAGAGGGCGAGAGGCTCCAACTTTGAATGAGGCTGAGCTGCTGAATGGCCAGCGCACGTTCTGGCGCGGCTATCGCCCTCATTTGGGTCTAAAACTGTTCCCAGGAACAATATCCGTTGGCTGGGGAACAGCACACTCTTGGTAAAATTGACCCTGAGTCCCAGTCATTCTAGGTGGCTGAGGAGGAGGGATCTTTGAGATAGTAGCTCGTCCTCTGACTGGGCCAGAATCTGAGCCAGTCGTCAAGGTAATTCAGAATGCGGATTCCCGTCTGTCTCAGTGGGAAAAGAGCTGCATCCATGCACTTCGTAAAAGTGCGAGGAGCTAGGGACAGTCCAAAGGGAAGGACTGTGTACTGATAAGCCACTCCCTCGAAGGCGAATCTCAAGAATCGTCTGTGACGGGGGGCTATCTGGATGTGAAAGTATGCATCTTTCAGGTCCAGCGAAAAGAACCAGTCCCCTGGGCATACTTACTTGTTTCAATGTAAACATCCTGAACGGCCGTCTCAAGAGGGCGCAATTCAGGTGCCTGAGATCGAGGATGGGCCTTAGGCCGCCATCCTTCTTGGGGACGAGTAAGTAACGGCTGTAGAAGCCTGACTCACTCTAGGCTGGGGGAACCGTTTCTATGGCCCCTTTTGCCAGCAAATTCATAACCTCAGCGCGTAGGACGTGTGCATCCTCGCTCCGAACCGAGGTGGAGACCACGCCACTGAATCGGGGGGTCCTTCAAGCTAATTGGAGGTTATAAACAAATTTTTTTTTTTTTTTTTTTTTTTTTATTATCCCCAAAATCCGTGACACTTCAGGGATGGCCTGCCAGGCCTCGGCCCGTGTGGCAAGGGGTTGGATTGGTTTGAGCGGTGGGCCGCCCAATGGGGACCTGATGCTCGGAATGAGTAGAAGAGGAAATTTGCTCTCTTTTTGAAAATATTTGTGTTTTATTTTTTCCGCTATAAAAGCGGTTGGTTGTGTGGACGCGATTAGAACAGGCCCCATGTTCACAACAGTATTTTTGGTCACAAACACACTGCCATCGGCACCCGGAACTGAACGGGGTGCTTGGAGGCACAACAGAGGCTGTTTGGGGGGGTGGTCTGGCTGCAGCGAGACTTGGCCCCATCCTCTTCCTGTCCCGCAGATCAGGATGACGCCTGAGGCACAGGG
>JADLZN010010377.1:0-48055 GCA_018155175.1 Sinocyclocheilus anophthalmus | reverse complement strand
GTGTACCTTCTGAGGGAAAGTTTACGACCCTTTGTTCTCAGGCATATGTTTTGCATATGGACTTTGATTGGATGTTGATGAAGAAAATATTAAAGATTCTGGTAACACTAATATCTTCCATAGGTTTCAGCATATAATATAAATGAACATTTAGACCATTAAAAATACAGCCGAAATATATCAAACATGGCATACCTGTGATCTCTGATATCAATAGTATGCAATTCTAAATTGTTCATTTAAAAGAGTTTGTATCAATCAGAGCATGTGAGCGAAGCGGAGCGGTGTGACGCTCCGCTACGTTTTTCGCTCTATGGACGTGCGCTCCGCTCAGTCGCTCTAACCGCCCAAGCAAACGCTCCGTTAATATTCCGCTCACGCTCACCGTAAACCAATTCCCGCTCAGATCCCGCTCCGACATAAAATTTCTCTAGTAGGCCTAATTGTTTACTGTTTGTAACGAAATTCTTGGATTATGGTCTAAAATTAAGCATGCTGATAAATAACAATTATCACGTTTCAGAGCGAAATTCTAACATTCTTCTTAATTTTATTAATTGTAATGCATTAATTAAAATGTATTAAATATATGAATCTAACCTTAGCAAACCTAGCTAAAATGCAAAAACTGAAAAAGTGTATTTGATTTTCGTTAACTTTATTTTCGTGAAAATAGCTGCAGTTGTTGTGCAATAGAACATTCAAAACAGGCTCATTAAAAACACAAACGCACACACACACACGAGATACACCTGGATTATAAAGCCTGTGAAAAGCACACACAAGATAAAATGCACTTAAAGAACGCTTGGTTTAAGAACTGACGTCAATGAAGAAACACACTTTCTAGTGTCAAGTTAAAATAAACCATAACTGCGGGGAACTGTGGTCTATTAAAACGTCTCTTGATGTTTGCTGGATTTTAGAATTTACTTTAAGAAACATTAGCTTGGACAAAGTGTCAGGCTTCAGCATTCGCTGTGCCCGAAAACACTCGCTCAGCGCTGGAAGAACCACTGGGGATGCTGGAGATTTTGCGGGAGGGATCCAGCACTGGTTTTCCAAAATCCTAGTGGTGTAGGCTAATATCTTCTGTACTCTGTAGTTCTGTATTTAGGCCTATATACAGCTGTGTGTTATCTTAGGTCTACAGATTAACTGAGATTATTTAATAACTACGGAGCTCCGAATATAATTTGAATTAACAATTCGTTTCTACGACGTCAGCAGGTATTATTCTTTTTTAAATGAATTTATTATTATTTATTAATTTTAAATAATAATGATTTTAATAAGTAATTATGAAATATAATAATTCGTTCCAAGATTTAGGTCTACTATAGGGAATGAACGAATTAACGAACGAATGAATTAGTGGCAGCTAAGCCTAAACAAGAGAACAAATACTTAATTTGTGGCCATAATTTAGACTAAACGAAAAAATTAATTCTTAATACGGGGCCATAATGTAGTCCTAGCATAAAAGAGAACTAGCCTATTCTAAATTCGTTGGCCGTGATTGTCTGCATGTCATGATCGGGGCTCCGTACAACCGAATATAACCTTAGCCTACCTGTTTATTAATTTATGGTATGTAACTAGCTCACCTTTTGCGGAGCACATCCTCATGCTTTCTGGCGATGTGCCGCTTCAGATTCCAATATGAACTCTCCCCGCACTCCCTCTCAGTTTCTACTCCCTGCTCATTCTTAACTTAGTTTACTTTACATTTATGTATAAGGCTTGCAACTTCGTTGAAACAATATCTGAACTCCATAACTACTCTACTATTCTCTATCTCTACAGATTCTCGATCTCGAACAAGCAAATCATCAAACGGCATTCTGGGTTGAGCGAGCGTTTTGAGCGAGCAGAGCGGAATCTTCAGAAAGGCGCTCTACGCTCTTAAGGAAATATTACCACTCCACTCCCCGCTCCGCTCCCACTCCGCTCCACTCACATGCTCTGGTATCAATACATAAGCAAAACACTATAAGAGGAAAAATTATGAAATGGGGAAAATTGGGTACATGTCCCTAAATTTCTCATGTGGTTATATCTAGAAGGAGATAGATATAATTAGGATGGACTGCATAGTACAAGGGTACATTTGTCTGTTTCAAAGTGAATTTAAAGTGAAAACTCTACATTCCTTTGAGTTGTAAAACAATCTTATCTTGATGTGTGTCTTTGTTACCACGGTAACCAGAGGCCTGGTTCTCACTACCACATGTTTTGCTTTTTGGGGAGGGGTATTGTCCACTATTTGTTAAATATAACAAATACTCATGTATCATTTCTGAATTTGTCCAAAATGACTACCAAGAAATTCCCACCTTTCGGCATTGCTTGTCCATCCAAAGACAACACCCCCCGCGGTCAAAGGTGCAGAAACAATCGGGAACAACGCAACCGCTGCTACAGATGGGAGACAGGGTGGCTCTCTGGCTGGTGGCGTCTCCAGGACGTGGTTGTAAGAAGGCGTGGATGCTGTCTGGTGGTGTGCTGTGTTGATGTAGGCTGTAGCAAGGTGTGGGGGCTCGAGCTTGTGCAGCAGGTGTTGAGGCTGTGTCACCTGTCATCCTAGTGATGGCGCCGGAGGGCAGCAGGTGGTTGTTAGCCTCTGTTCTGTTTGATCGTCACCAGAAGTCTGATGTTTGCGGTGTCGCTTTACTTTTGTGGTGACATCGACTTGAGCTTGCCTGAGTTTTGTTCGTAGAGGTTTCCCTGTTGGGCATGTGGGCCCGTTGCTCCATCCAACGTTGTCTGGCTGCTCTGGGGTGTAGACTGGTTTTAAGGGATGCTCCTCCCTTGGATGGGTCTGATGCTGTGTTGTGTTGGGCAAGGAGTCAGAAGTTTGTCCTTCCCTGTACTCCTCAGTTGAGTTTTGTTCAAGGAGAAGTAGGCGTGTCCAGCTGTCCTTGTGCAACCTCTGTTTCACACCTGTGTGAAGGGTGTGGAGGAGGATGTTGTGGGGGACTGTCGTTGGACATACCGTGGTGTTCGCAGGGTGAGGACGGCCTTTTCCATGGCTTCTGCCCATGGTTGGTCTGGAACCTGGGTCTGTTGCCATGGTGACGGCTCTGTCCTCCGCTGGCTAGTGGCTTTCTGTAGAAGGGTATTACATTGTGGTAAAGCTGGGTGCCTACTGGTGCCCGCTTTGGATTCTGAGTTGGGAAGTTCAGAATCTGTGGGGTCTTGCAAACACTTTTGGTGGAGGCCTTGTGCTTGTTAAAGGCCTTCTGTGTCAGGTCACGCAGTTGTTGAATTGGCATTGTGTGGCAGGCTATAATGCCTAAATGGGGACTTACAATGGGGTGGAGGTTTCGAAGGAAAAGGCTCTTGAAGCTGATGTCCTCCCCATCCCAGGTTTATTGCAAGCTCCGAAGTAAGCTCGCCGAAGTCTTTGGTAGTAATCATGTGGAGTTTCATACTGGCCCTGTTTGGTGGCTAGGGCAGCAATTAGTCCGTGTTCAGACTCTGGGTCTGAGAATTCTCTTATGATGGCTTGTTTAAGGTGCTGGTAGTCTGATTGGATGTGTCCTAGCTGTCGAGCCAGGAAGCATCACATCCAGAGCAGATAGAGTCTATCTTGGTGGTTCACACTGGTCCAAGACTGCAGGTGAATGTCAATGTCTCACATGTAGGCATGGATGTCATGGTCTCCTGCATGTTCTGGTGTGAATGCAGAAGGTCTTTGAATGTCACTCCATGTGTCATTTCAGCGTTTGTCTGAATTGATCCTTTTCCTTCTGCAGCTGCAGAGGTTTTTAGAAAACTGACTTGTGAAGTGTCAAGCAGAAAGCTTTTTCTCCCCCCTTTGTATCTGTGTACAGGTGTGAGGGGTGGCACGTCTGGCATTGTGACGTGCAGCAGGTGACTCTGTAATTGGTCATGCGGCAGTCGGTAGGGACTGATTCAGTTCTCTACTGAAAAGTGTCAAGCTCATCTTTAATGTTGCAGAATTGCTGAGTCGGGGTTTGCTCTGACTGCATGCAGATGGCCTTCTAAGGCCTTAGCTCTAGTGGCTATCTCTCTCATTAAGTTCCACATACGCTGTTTTTAACAGTGACTTTGTGTGAAACAGTTCTCTTTCCCAGTCCCGTCTGATGGCTTTTTCGAGCTGTGCTCGGCGTCCAGCAGCTGTTAGAGCCTCCTGAAGACTGGTGATTTCCTTCTGTTGCGCCATTCTGTAAGGTTTTTTGCATCTGTTCTGTGCTATCACTTGCTGAGCAGGTGTCAGTTCCCTGTAGAATTCTGTGACTTGCAGGTTCAGTTCATTTACTTCCTGTCTGAGGCCCTTGAGGGTGTGGGCCAAGGAGAGGATGATGCTGGTCAGCTCCTGGTGGTTCAGGCTGGGTGTCAGGTGTCCACTTGTGTCGCAGTCTCGCTGTTCCTTTCTCTGCCGTCGCAGGTCGTTGGCTGCTTTGGGCTGAAGGATATCCATCACAGTGCTCTGCTGAGTTTCCAGGTAGTCCTGGTGAGCTGGCAGGGCTGGATGTCTGTGGAATGTCTGCGACATACTGGCACAATTGTGGGAACACCAGAGAGAGAGAGGCAGAAGGCAAATGCAAGTATGTACAGAGGTGTTAAGCTATCTGTATGGGGAACGGCTATGTAGGCCGTGTAAGGTGGGAATAGCTGATGTGGGGCAGCTAGTAAGGCAGGGTGCTACAATTTAGTGTTGGTAAACAGAACTAAGGACTTTGAGTATCTTTGTTAATGGCTGCAATCAGCGTAGACTGATGACTGGGCTTGTACATATCATCAAACAATCTCAAAACACTGATGGTTCTTCTCAAATGTCACTACGAGGGTAACAAATAAAACAAAACTGAAATAAAACAATAAGATGAAATCAAAAAGGAAAAGTAAGAAGGAGGATTTTACCTATTTAGTTTTTGCTAGGAGATATGGCTAAGCAGGTGTCACTTGTGGGTGATGCTGCAATAGACTCATAAACCTAGGTTTAGACTGTTAGCTAAGCTAGCAGGGACACACCAAATACCTCAAGGTCAAAAAGAAAAAGAAACAATGGCAAGTTTTCCTAGTTCTATCTGGGCCTACATTGTGTTGAACAGTAACTGCACTTCAATGTAATAAGCCTGGCACTGAGGAGTGAGGAGAAGTAGAGAGGAAACAGGGATTAGGCTACTAATAACCTGTATAACTCATTAAGGAAACAACAGTTGCTAAAACTACTCTAAACCTATACAAAGAGGGAAGATGGTGATGGTAAAATAACTGAAATAAGGCAAAAGTCCAGGTAGAATTCCCTTATAGCTCTAGAAGACTAAAGGAGAGGTAAATAAACAGACTGATTTAATTAAATTTAAAATGTAATTAAATTCAGCTTAGCTGAATAGGCATATTCAGCCTGAAACAAAGGTAAATAAATTAGATAGAATAGAGGAATAAAGTCAAACTGAAGAGTAAAAGTAGAGTGTCCTTATAGCTATAGGAAACTAAAATGAAAGGTGTATAAGGACATTGATTCAATTAAATTTCAAATTTAATTAAATTCCACTTGGCTGAATAGGGATATTCAGGTTAAATAAACATATATAAATGAAATGAGATAAAATAGAGGTAGACTAAAAGCGAATTCTAGCTCCAACACAGATAAAACCCAAGTATATGGGTTTTGACGGAGAGTGAAACCAAGAGTAAGGGGGTAGAGAGAGAGGGAGAGAGAGAAATAAATTGTTTAACCTAGTGATGGGGGTCTTTGACACATGCTTTTTGGAGCTTCAGAACCTCAGTCAATCTTTTTTTTTTCTCGAATCCGTGATTTGGAGTGTGCATCAAACTGCTAAAGTCATGTGAATTCAGTAAACGAGGCTTCTTTACACATCATAGCTGTTTCAAATTGATTTGAAATTTTAATGGTTCGATGCTAGGTCTCATGAACCAGTGTCTATGATTTGTATGTGATCTCGTATAAATTATATAAATTCGTACAAATTTAGTGACGCATTTAATAAAGGGAGGATGCATATTTAAAAGTCTCCTATTGGTCTTTAAGTTTACTGAAATATAACGTATTAAAAGACCCTTAATATTTAAGGGTATTAGGGATCGTTGATTGCCTTTAATTGATCACACCTTCCATAAAACATTGTCTATTGGTTTGGTAAGGTGTTTCATTGAGTTGAGTTTTCACTGCACTTACACTGTTCTGACCAGCAGGGGTTATCAGCACCGAGCACTTCGAAACAGTGAATCATTTTGCAATTGGTTCAATTGATTCAAAGCTTCGAAGTTGTCTCTCCCATCACTAGTTCAAATCAAATTCCCTTAGTCTAAAAGGTCCCAAGGTCTGTAGTATTGGTTTAAATGTTTCACTCTACACTCACACGGGTCTAAGTATTGGCTGAGTGCTAACAGCTATCAGTTGATGTAGAGGGCTTTAACTTGAATGCGTTTAGGGCTGCTGTAGAGCTAGCTTTGGCTACATGCAGTTGTTTGTTTACACAAAGGTCTGTGAAGTGGGTGCTGTTATCAGATTAACCCGGAAGATTCTGCTTACACTTCCGGGGTCACGTGTTGCTAGGAGACCAATGCAAGCTCACAACAGCCACAAGCGGAGCAGCGATTGATCTGCGCTCTGAGCATGCATAGGAAACTCACATGTGGTCAGATGAGGTGTGCTCAGTCATTACGTCACATGCAACTCATTCACAAATCAAAACAGCATGTTCACATCAGTGGTGAATTCATAGTTAGCTACGCTAGAATAACACCATTAATTTGACGTAAATGTTTCACATGATATGAATCAATATGAATACAATGATACGTAACACATAATAAGGCCTTAAATCGGTGAAATGAGGAGCATTGCTTAGATTACCTACAACAGTGCTGAAAGTGGGGATTTCTTCGCCCAAGATCAGACTGATTTATTCTGGTACCATTTATACGGGCTGCTAATCTGAGATTTCGTCGTCAGAAAATAGACTTGTGCTGTTAACAACTGAAACTGAGGATTTTTTCGCTAATATCAGGTTAGTTTGTTATCGTACAATTTGAACATGCATTATAGCATTGAATAACTTCTGTACTGTTTGTAGGAAAGTGCATTCACGCTATAGTTTTATCTGATTTTGATCAGAAACTGGTATGCGCATGTATAAGAAGTTACTAATACTCGTATGAGACAAACACATAAGATTGATTACTGGGTCTGCTTGCAAGCAATGTTTAAAAAGATGCCACCATTCTTATGTTTCTGGCTAGCTTGTCACAGTCTCTGGGGGTCACATCATGCACTGCTGCAGGGATGCTTGGAAGGGACCCCCTCCTCTCTGTGGTTGCTGGAGGTATTATGGTTCTGTCTGCTGAGTTGTTAAGCAGAAAGTACTGGCTCCCCACTTCGTAGCTTGGTGCACCTGAGGGAGTTTGCACTGCTGAGTGAGGGTGCAGGAGTAGGGTGTCTCTCCCACTGTTTCCTTTTGCAGCCTATAAGAGTACCTGAGTTCTCTTTGGACCATGTCAAGTTCGTCTTGAGTGTTGTTCAGCTGCTGGATCAGAGTCTCAATTCTGGCAACTTTGTCTAAGAGCTCAGAATTTGCTGTTTTAATGGTATTTTGTGTGGGAAAGTTTCCTTTCTGGCTGCCTTTTCCAGGTGCTCTCACTGTTCAGCAGCTGTCAGAGCCTTTTGAAGTCTATTGATTTCCTCCTGTAACTCCATTCTGCTGGGGTCCTTTTGGGATACCGCTGTGATCTGTTGCTTGAGATAATTTACCTCCTGTTTCAGACCCATGAGGTTGATGGCCAGGAAGATGATGATCTTGGTGAGCTCTTTGTAGTCATAACTCTCGCTTGAGACATGAGTAGTACTCTTAGTAGTACTCTTCCCTTGTTGTCCAGTTGCTAATTATCTACCTATCTTACTGATCTAATGGAGTTTGAGATAGTAATGGGAGCAGATATGAACGCTGTAATGTCCCATGACCTTGATAGGTCTGGTGACAATTTTTCTTATTCCCAGAATGTTTCTACACTGTAAAATCCAATAGTTTACCTTACTTAGAATTAATTAGTTATCTTTACTTAGTTGTTACACTTACTAGGTTTTATTAAGTTACAGCTACTTTCAAGGCAAATAAAACAATTTACTTACTGTTTTGAGTGACACTTACTTAAAATATAGTTTTTTTTTTTTAAAGTAGCCACAAAGGAACCAATGATATTAATAAATCAGTGAGAGGCAGCAGTGCACTAATATGTTGCTAATGTGCAACATTACAACAGAAGAAGAAGAAAAGAAAAAGAGTCTTAATAGACTTTTAGAGTCTTAATAGACCCATTTCTTCCATGTCTGCAGTTATCTTTCACTAGTTGCATTCACTTGTTTCCCAAGGTCATTTTGAATGTTGAATTCTCAATGCAACTGAAATATTTGAGAGAACATCACATAAGCTAACTTTATAAAATGATGTTGATTTTCCTAAAATGTGTTTTTTTTTAATTCACCATTATAGTGATTAGCGTTCCCTTTGGTTGGGCACTTGGACCTTATTTTATGTTACTACAAGTTTCTTCCTGTTTATACAGCAATGCTTCATGAAGTCCGAGTTATTTGATTTCAAAAGAAGAACAATAATAAATAGGTTGCTTTTAGAAGATGACCTATCTTCTAATTAAAGCGTTAGTGAATTTTTTGCGTGTGTGGTTATTAATGACCTTTTTCAAAGTTCATGTTTCATAAATACCTTAATATGATTTTAATTGGCTTTATATAGTCCTTAAGTAATTCGTGGTAATATGCTAAAGTAACACACACACTTAAATATTCAGTACGTGAATCACAACAATGGTTCCAGTACGTGAATTACAAACGGCCCCCCCGTACCCACCCACAATCGCCTCAACCTTTATTTTATTCGGCCCATACCTTGAAATATAAAACCCCCAGGACTCGCCCTTCTTTTTGTCGGGCTCCTACCCTGGGCGACAACCCCAAGACAGAAATAAAAATGGCCAATAAAATCACCAATGCCTCCACACACAAAACAAAGTAACTGCATAATTTATTCATGCCTCAATGCACTCTGGGAGTCAGTGAATAGCTATACTAAGTCATGAGTAAACCTAAATAAAGGACGCAGCTACCACTACCGTCTCATTTTTTAGTTAACGAGCAACCTCCATCCGTGTACGCCTAACCTATACCACCTACCACTAAGCATTGCAGTACAACTACTTACGCGTCACACGTTACCCACCCTTTACTCTGCCAGACTTTTCAAGGCCCACCCAATCGGTTTGCAGGCTTTTTTTAAGTAAGCCCAACTAATTAGATTTTACAGTGTACTGAGCAACTCAAACAGTGCATAGTCTCTTTTTCATTAGTAGATGCATGCATTATTTAACCCTTCCCAAAAATCATATACATTTTTCTCAGCTAGACACAAATCATATTCACGGATTGACTACATTTTTGCTTCCTCTTCCTTGACCTCAATGATACTTGAAGTTGACATTTCTTCCCTATCTCTTTCAGACCATAGTACCAATTTTTTTGCTTTCAATTACCCAGCGACCTCCGCGAGCCCCCACATAGCATTTTAATACTCATTTATTTAAAGATGAGTGTTTTTGTGATCAATTCAGAACTAAATTATTATGTGAATTTATTGACATCAATAAAGGCTCGGTAGATGACCCACGCATACTGTGGGATGCGACAACGGGCTTTATAAGGAATAGTTCGATTTCATATGCTTCTTTTCGCCAGAACATTTACCGTAAGAAAATCTCTGACCTGGAATTCAAACTTCGATCACTAGAACAGGCAAACCAACACTCTTTTTCTAATAGTACGACAGTTAAAATTGAAACTGTAAGGAAATAACTTAATTTATTATATAGATACAGAGCCGAATTTCTTACTCAAAGATCCAGACAAAACTATTATTTTCAAGGTAGCAGACCTAGCCATTTATTGGCTTTAAGACTACGTAATAGCGAAAAATTTGCTAATATCCGAGCCAGCAGTCACTCCACCACCACACCTGTGCATGCCCCCTCCTGATGCCACGAAGCCCAACGATAAAGATTCTCTTTTCGTTCTCTTTACCCACTAGACGCACCTCACCCCATAAAATGCAAAGCCACAGCCTCCGCTCTCGCTCCGCCCGTCCATTGGTCAGATCTATGCAGCGCTGCATGTACGCGTCGACAAACACCCCAATATCGGTGGTAAGACGACATCAATCCCATCTTTCGGACACTAAATTTATTGGGTGTCCTCCCCATGAACAATTTGCGCAACCCGAGAGCTCTCATCGAAACAATCGCCCATAGTTTCGTTTCTATCCCTTTCTCAAAACATGTACACAGCGCCTACGGGGTACCTTCGCACCCGTTCTCACTCTAGGGATTATCTGAAGACTTCTATTACCGCACGCCCCCATTCCCACTTATCGAATATTTGTGCCTAGCCCGCCGCTTTTATCAAAACCTTGTCACCTCCATAATCTTACACACAGCCAAAGATTTTTTGTAGTTTCAATAATGTGAACAATGTCAAATTTAACGTTTTGTTTAGAAACTTAGTGCTTTAAACCTTTCACACATATTTAGTTTCTGTCATAATTTACTCCTCCTCATGTTATTCCTAACCTTCATGATTTCCTTCCTTAATGAAACAAAAAAAGAAAAGGGAAAAAAAATGCTTTTGTCCACTGTAATGAAAGGCAGTGGAAAAAAATCAAGCTCTATTTTGATCACCATTGAATTTTTATTATACGCATGGACAAACTCACTTTCTTCACAATTCGAGTTACAATTAATTTGCAGGTCTACGTGATTGATGCACGACACTATGTTAACCTTCCACTAGAACAGAGCTGGACCTTGACATCACTAACTTCAATAATGAAAATGCCCATGAACTGAAAATTGCAGTGTTTTAAATCTGTCAATGTCTTTACATAATTGACACACCTATTTGCCTATTTGATTACTGTACACTTGCTTGGACACAATCTGTATGGTTAAAAGCGCAGATATACCATAACCGGCGAACTTGATTTGGACAATTTCTTTTGCAAACAATGGGAAAATAGGAAAGTCACACAGGGTTGGAACAACATATGTGTACATGTATTACACCACGGTTATCCCCGTTTTTCTCCACACAACACTCATTTTTAAGACTAGCCACCAGTCACACCATCACACACCCAAACACCCCCCCCCCCCCACGCTTCTGAGAGCGAGCACACAACACACACACACACACACCACACACACACTCTCTCTCTCGCACTCACACTCTCTCTCACCAGCTTCAGATGACATCAAATGTGTCCCTACCCATCAGCTTATCAATCAGCCCTGCATTAAAGCACGCATAACTCTTCTCTCCTCGTTTGAACTTGAACTTTCAAGATTTAACATTTTAATGGCTAAACTATTAATTTACCAGTTAATTACAGAGATGAAGTTTTTGCAAATAAAACAATAGCATTTAAACAAATAATAATTTTCCTCTTTTTTACCTCTGTTATCTCAGACAGTGTAACAGGATGAAAAGGCAGGGAGAAATTCAGTATTTTTTTGCAAAGAAAAAAAGCATCCCCCACTATGCCCCAGCCAGTGAGGGCGGGAGTCACAGTAGGCGAATGGTGTAACGCAGCTGATTTCAGAGCCCCTCGGTCTGTCTCAAAGGACATCTTGGTTCAGGAAGATGCGAGTGTAGGTCAGAACAGCCCCGTACACCCTCAACCAGGTTAGTAGACCAGCTAGAAAGTGGACAGTGACATGAGTTTGGGTATATTCAGGGCGACACATTTGCTTTAATTAGAGAAGTCCCTATATTGATATACTGGTACTAATTTCAGTATCGCACAGAAAAAGTGCACTCCTGAGTGCTATTCTAAAACTATGAATGCATAAATCCAAATCACACTAAACAAATATCATGATCTGGGGTTAAAAACCATGTATTTTACTAATATGCCTCTGTATTAAAGCTGTCTCTAGAGTCTGAGGTTCCACTCACATCTGACACTGCTCCAACTGGACCTGATGGGATGTCTTTTTTATTTTACATGTAAAATAGGCAATACTTACAAAGCTCCCTATATCCTAGCACTCTCCTCGCTGTCACAGTTGTCTAGTCTCACAGTTGGCTATGCTTACTTACCTGGTTCCTACCTGTTTCCAAGCTCCCCCGATGACCTGCTCCTAAGCTCTTACACTCCTTTGTTCCCCGTGCTCCGCTGTTCTCCTAGGATTCCCTGGAAAAGGACTCATTACTCCTCACAGATAAGAACCCAGAACCCTTGCCATTCCCCTAATACTCACCAGGATCAGTTGTCTTGCTTACATCTGCCTGCTCGGTAACCTGCTGTTGTGTGCACTTACCTCCGTGTACCTTTGTGTATTTGCTGACACATTTATAACTCCCATGATGAATATTTGTTCCATGAAGGCTGGAGACCCCCCGTGAACAAACACGTATATTCAGGTGTGCATAATTATTAGGTATGTTTTCTTTTACAGATAAAAAGGCACAACAAAAAAGCGATTAATCAGGGTGAACCCACAAGTCAAAAATATTAAATGCCCCGGAGAAGGATGCAATACTAGAAATTTTACAAAGAAGCATGACCGTGCGGACAGCTAAATGTGACGATTGGCATATCAGCAGGGCAGAAAAAAAAGGTTGACGAGACAATGGAACTGCAAACGAATTAAGAATTAATGTGAAGAATTAGGTGTGAACCATTTAGTCTCCAGCACCATCATTTTCCAGGAACCCTGTGCAACCTTCCCTGGAGTCTCAGAAGTGCAACCCTGTGTCGATTCAATCAGAGACTTGCATCTGGGTAAAAAAATTAATAAACTGACACGGTAACCTAAATAAGAACAAATAACCCCAGTGAAGTGCCCGCCCCCCCCCCAGCACCCCGGGGGCCAACCTCAGGCCCCCGTGCACCCTGCGTAGTGTTTTTTCCCCAACGGGTCTACCCCAAACAGCCTCTCCCCCGCTCTGAGTGTGCTTCTCTTCACGAGGAAAAAGGGGGCCAGCGACCCCCGTCTGCCACTTCAAAGACCTCTCACCGGGACCAGCGACTCGCCCTGGGCCATGGAAACGACGCACCCCTCACCCCCGAGAATCGAGCTTTTTTCGGTGCCCGATCCCGCCCACCGGGTTGAGATCGGGCCCCCCACCGAGACCGTTTGCAGAGGGTGTGCGTTTCTCATTTCACGCGTATCGCGCAGATGTGCAAGTCCCAGAGTGACGTTCAGTGGGAGGAGATGTTATTTCTCCATTTAAACATTGTCGATCGGTACAGGCTTTCGGTTGGCTTATTCTTCCTGTTTTTTTTTCATATAAAGATTGAGAAGGAATGAAAGAGGCCGTTTTTCTCAAGCATCCATCGATTCCAGCATACAAGTAATGCCAACATCGAGGCGATGCGCAAAACCGGTTATGAGAAGATGCCCCTATAGGGAGACGCTGGCCAGCTATCTCTCTATGGGTGGAGATTCCTCTAAGCTCCCCCCTAGCTACCCCCCCCCCTCCTTGACATCTCGCTCGGATGCAAGGGCATACGCAGCAGCAGCAAGTCGGGCTGTCACTTCATTGCACATGATGGTGATCCTCCAAGCATATCAGGCTGACCTGCTAAAAGACCGGGATAGCGGCCTTCACGAAGTCATGACTGAGCCTGAAAAACCCCACCGTTATTTTACGGGGGTCTCAGCCCGTCTCGGTTTGAGGATCAGAGGATCAGAGACTGGCTCAGAAGGTTAGTGTCACGGCTCGCGCTCCTCAACGCCGGGTCAAAAGTAAAAGAACCCTAAGGGATGTGATCCAGACGGGAGTCAGACGGCTTTTGTCGGATCAGGGTGATACCTCCACGTATCTAATCATTTCCGTCGGTGTTTTTTGGGGCGTCTTACAGTGCCTTTTCTCTTCACCTTCTAATTACCCTGGAACCACAAGCTCTCCACCTGGACCGAGGGTTAGGTTGGGAATGTCCGCATTATTAGTCCCAATGCTGGACATATATGTGGTGGTTCTATGGCTTCATAGTGACATTCTCAGATGCAGAGGCTTTCTTCGTTTTTTTTTTTTTGTTTAGGCAGAGCTCGGACCCAGGAACCATGGTGGGTGAGTACAATCCATGTCTAAATATATGTATATATAAATTATATATATATGTGTGTATCTAATGACCTGGTGGTTGTGTGTATAACACTTCTGCAAGTTTCTTTGCAGTGTTTCCCGGGACCCTGTGTGTTTCTGTCCCTTTCTAGGGTAGTTACCTCGATGGGCACCCCCTCTGCTGGGTTCAGAAAAAAAAAAAAACCCGGTCATGATACGGTGCTCGACTTGCAGCGTATGTCATCTGATATATGTCCAGACGAGTAAGAAAAGCGGGTATCGGCTACTACCTTCCTCCTGGATCCACCATGCGGACATAACACCACGGCCTTCGCGGAGCATGTGTTTCGTTCATCAGGCCCGGGTTTTTTTTTTTTCCCCCCCCCCCTTTTTTGCGCTCACTGCAAATCTAATTTTCTCTTGTTACTTTGAGTCAGCGGGGGTTCGCTTTCATGTACCCCCGCCTGGTTACTCGCCTCGAGGGCGCCTTCAACCGCCCCCCCCACCCCTTTTTTATCTATAACAGGATATTCCCTCTGCATGAGGCATCGCCCCTTTTTGAGGGGAGGTAAGGTGCATTACCGAGACCCTTGTCACTGCGTCTCGGCAGCTCCCTCCAACTGAGGATGTATGTGCGATTGCCCCCACTGTTGGGCCCCAGTACTTCGCGTATCTGCCACCCAACCGAGTGGCAACAACTCTCACATCCCAAATTCTATGGTCGTGCCACGTTTTAAGCCTTTTTTGGCGCACTGGCTACCAATCCACCCCCCAGCTACAGGTGCGTTTAAGTTGTGCGTCTCACTGCTTTGCGTACACCCCTTCTGACAATCCCCTAGCTGGAAGTGTGCAGTAGCTTTGCCCCTTTCTCACCTCCCATCCGTGGTCGTGGCACGTTCGCACCCCCTGCTTCGCCCACCCTGGGCTTGAACCCACACCTCGCTCCCTTGGGACGGGACTGTCTCGTTGTTGATTTCTCATTTCGTTCCCTTTCGCTCTGTATGTGTCCCCCGTTTTTTAGACCCCAGTACCTTTCTTGTTGTTTTTGTTTTTTTTTTTCCATCAAAGTTATTTTTTTTGCCCCCGGGTCTGCATATTTCAATATGATGCACCTTGGAAAAATCTAAATCCCAATCTAGGTTCCATGTGCACATCGTTAAGTCTTTGCGTGCCCCTTTCTTCTTACCACTCCAATATGCTACTCTGGTGTGTCATGTGTGCATGTTATGCTTTTCCCACTCTTCTAAAATCCACATAGCTGGTAAGTGGGCACGTTATGCTTTGCCCACTTTGGAATCTCGGTATGGTAGGGGTACGTTATCAGACTATCATTCCCTTTGACCTCTGGTTTTAGACCTTGGGCTTTAGATCGCACTCAAACTAGTTGTATCTCTATCGACACAATCTGGAACGCATCGCTCCCTCAGCCCTTGTATGTCGCTGTGTTATTGTGGTACGTCATGGTTGATGTTTCTTTGAGCGCCCCTAATCCTCTTGAGGAGTGGATCCTCGTATCCTTTGCTCTTTGCGTGTATTTTGTCCTCGTGGTAGTATTGAGCAGTGCTCCCCTTTTTATCAAAGGTTTACCTATGAGCACGCTACTCCTTCTGAATTCAGAGTTCTCCTCTCACATGAGAAGTTTGACTTCTCTGTTTCGACAGAACCCTTCCTTTTTTCTCTGGTACCAGCAGAATTAAGGGATTTAGGCCCTCTCCTCTAATTCTCATAAGTATGAGCCCTCTTTTATTCGAGGTTTGGCTTAGCTGTCTCAGCTACGCTACCCTTCTCGATTTACCCATCATCTTTTGCCTGCCTAGGTCGAGCCCCCTCTCGTTGAGAGATGGGTTTGTGCTCCCTCAGCCAAGGTAAACTACTGCTAGCATTCAAGCATTGGAACATGCTGTAGGTCGAGCCCCCTTCTCGACTGAGAACTAGGTGTGTTGCTCCCACAGCTAAGTAAATTATTGCTAGCTGTTCCAGCTTTGGAACATGCTGCAGGTCGAGCCCCCTTCTCGATTGAGAATGGGTTGTTGCCTACCCTAGCTAAAGAACTGCAGTCTCAACCATTGGAACATGCTGTAGGCGAGCTCCCTCTCGAATTGAGCAGCTGGATGTTTGCTCTCAGCTAACAGATTATGCCACTCCAGCAGTTATAGCAAGATTGACGTTGTATGACTTCTCAAACATAGCATTTGGGATGCTGCCATTCCACTATGGGCTGCTCTTCCAGTGCCACGAGAAACCAGTCGAATGGGTATTGTTTAACCATGTTATGGTAAGGTGCAACGTAAAGTCTGTGTACACTCTTTCTAAAATCCACATAGGTGGTAATTGTGCACGTTATGCTTTGCGCACTTTTCTAAAATCCACATAGTTGGTAAGTGTGCACTTTATGCTTTGCTCACTTTTCTAAAATACTGTACGGTAAGAGCTACGCGCAACAGCTTCGTACTCTTTCTGAGTGGTTTAAAACCCCGATTCCGCCCTGGGCACCACTCCTCCTATGTATTCTGGTACCCTACCTTTAACCGGGGCGTTGTAATTGGGGGTTGTTGAAGACGTTACTTAGCTAAGACAAAGAGAAACGTGCGGTATAGACCTGCTTTTGTGAAGGGCCAAGATGAGATCTCTAGGTGTATGTTTGGGCGATCCCTAAAGGAATATTCCTAATTCCAAGCAGTGAGCTCGACCATGGGCCCGGCGTATGGCTCCTAAACAGGTAGTGAGTTTGGGGTATGTAGCCTAGGACTTTGCGGGCCCTGTTTATTTCCCCCGGGATTATTACTGACGTCATGACAGCCGGTATAACGTCCCAGGGGCAAATCCAATAGCAATATGGTTAGAGTTGGTATTAGTCATCACCATGGTTCTGGCATGCACTACCTATCAGCAGCGGTGGCATGGGATACCGGTCCCCATAGCGACCCCTGGAGGCGCAGTTCGAAGTTCCATGAAGGAAACGTCTCCAGGTTACTTATGTAACCATGGTTCCACTGAGTAGGGAACGAGACACTGCGTCCTCTAGGTTTCTTGCAATGCTGCGGACGCAAGCTTCAGACGAAGAAGTGAAGGATGTGTGCTCCCGGCGCCTATTTATAATATAGTCGCACCAGTAGTGGCGTCATGGCTGTCGCCGGCCAAACAAATTGGTGTTTTTTCAATGTAGGCTTCAGAAACGGGTCACGACGAGGCGTGCACATGGTTTTTACCCTTTATTGTGAGCACCGCTTCACCCCCGTGGGACTCTCGTTCCCCTATCTCAGGGAACCCATTGGTCTACATACGGTACCTGAGACGTTTTGGGAGGTCATTGTTAGTCCCTCTATCCTGACAAAGTACGGTCCTTGCGGTATGTACGGCTAATTACTTGAACTCCAAAAATGTACGGCCCGATTCTGGAAGACACCTTCTCCACGTCGTGGTCCACGCGGCTTGGTCTGGGGTCCGCTAACGAGTCATCTCTGTATTTATTGTCATCAAGCCTCTACCCAAAAACATTCTTCATGTATTTCACAACACTTCAGCTTGTTATTCTTAAGTCAGGGTCATTTGTTAGGATTTTTTACCAAAGCAAAGTCTCTGAGAACCTGACACATTGCACTTCTGGAGACTCCAGGACGGTTGCAGTTCTGGAAAATGATGGTGCTGCAGACTAAAGGGTTCCTGATGGTTTCACACCTAAATCTTCACCTCCTTCGTACCACTCTGTTGCCGTTAACATATGTCTTCTCCACTGTTTTTTTGATCGCTGCTTCCCCCTCCACTTTAGCTGCCCACCGGTCATGCTAACGTTTGAAACTTCTCGTGTTCCCGCCTTTTTCTCATTGGGATTTTTCTGATTTGTACACATTTTTGACTTTTCCGTCTTGCGTTCTGTTCTAATCCTCTTTGTCCTTCTCTGTCACAAGCCCCTTTTGCCTCATACTTATTCGCCCATCTGCGATCTCCGGTAGGATTTATCTTCGGCTTTTCAGCCTTTTTTATATTTTTAGGGTCTGTCATCTTCTACTGCTTCCAATCTTACTAGTAGTACTGGTCAATGGCTTTGGCCCCTTGTAGATATCACTTTAAAGCAATCTGCCTACACTGTATCTCAGTACCTGACATCCTACCATGACTTGTTTTCTCTTATTTTTTTAGCATGATAGATCCCATAGATAATATCTGTAACTAAAGCAGGCTTGGATCTCTGATCTTTTTCCATCGATGTTCAACGTGAGGTAGCCTGTCTATTTAGATTTGTCCATCTCAAATGCAACTTTAATGCAATGCTGGCTACATGCCATGTACTAGGAGGCGGCTAAACATACTACCTCTTGTTCTAGCTCTTTTTTTCCTAAAGTTGTTATTCTCTAAGGTGTCTATTATATTGCTGTTTTATGTCTCAGCACTGCGTTGTCTAAATATTTCTCGGTGGGGTGGTGGGCTCCGTTTTTTTATTCACGCTTTGGCAATGCTTTTGTTTGTGGTGAGATTGTGGCAAGTGCAGTCATAGCACCTTCAATTGCCCGCTCGCGTTTGATTATGTGTTGAGTGCACTTGAGTCATACGCATTGGATTCTGTATTACCGCCTTTTCCTCTTCCCGTGTAACGTCATACACATTGTAATTTGCCCCTCGCCCGGGTTCTGGATTACAGACGTGAATAAACTGCTTTCACACCTTGATAGTATCTCTGTTTACCTTGTCGATTCTTAACCAGTCTTACTGGAACTTTAACCCAGGCTTCAGCTCGACCCAGCGTAACACTAACTCCTACACATATAAGATTAGCCTCGGTATTCGTTGTGCCCCGCCCCATCTTGTGCCCCCCCCGTTGAAAACATCCACTAGACCTCGCCACCTAACGCACCCCACTTGCGTACGACGCTATGTCGCGCGCTGCCCTGACGCTGTCAAACCAACAGACCACCGATCGGGGTAGCTAGAGAGACACTTCCGAACCCAAATGGGGAGTCTGCACAATTTGCAAACCGCAGCATGACATCGAACTTCGTTCCACACTGGACAGCTATTGTGTTATGCCCCTGTGTCCTTAGGGATTATTGAACTCTACTCTCCGAGCTTAGTTAAGGAATATTGTACTCTCCGCGTGGCGCCCTTGTCTGAGTTTTAAAATGTGCACTTATAGCATTAAGAGCCACCGTTTTGTAGTTTACAGAATGAGTTGTTACCAGGTTCCCAATTGAACGTTTTCGTTTAGGCCTTCGTGCTGCACACTTTCACACGTTATATGTTTCGGTTCTTATTTATCTCACGTGCCGGAGTGTGTGAGATTTCTAACCCGTTCATGAGCGTTCTTTAATGAAACAAAAAAAAAAAAGGAGGTAAACGGCTTTGGTCCACGTAATGAAAGGCCGGGGAAAACAAATCAAGCGTCGCTATTTTGTACTCCATTGACTTTTCTTCTAGACCAGTATGAAAAACAGTCTTTCACCCAATTCGAGGAACTTAATTTCCAGGCGATGCTATCGTCGACTTGATTGACAGACAATATTTAACACTGAGTATACGAGATGGACCATGACATTACTGAATTCAAGAATGAATGCGTCCTGAATCTGAAATTGACTCAGTGCTTTAATTGTCATTTTACCATAATTGACACCAAGCTATTTTCTATTGATTAATGGACAGTTCTTTGACACAAGCTGTATTGCCTTACAAGCACTCTATAAATAAAGGGCATTTAGCACGGCTAACACAAAAATCAGCAAAGCTTAGTTTAGTGTGTTCTGCTGAACGAGTATAACTATGTAGAGCAACTAGCATATGACAGAGACTGCACACCAAATAGCTGAAAATCCTCTTTTTGTCTAAGAGAAAGTTGGTTTTATGCAATGTAAGACTAAGTTTGCTGACATGGAAAGATGTTTCTCTCATATGAATTGAAATGTTATTTGCATGCAGAAATGATTTTACGTAGTTAAGGTTTTAAGCTTTGACGTTATCGAAGAGATTCTAAACTACACTAATCTTAGTTTAGTGTTTCGGGAACTGTAAAAACTTGTAGACTGCAACTAAGCAAGTGAAGGAATGCAACCTACATATGCTGAAATCTTTTCTCTAGAAGAGAAGTAGGTTTATGTGGGTAAGACTGAAAGCTTACCGACAGAAAGATTTGTGTAAGAGAAATGAAATGTCATTGCCTTGCCGAAAGAGAGCTATTAACTTTAGATGTTTGTGCTCATGAAGTAATTTGGTAAGAGTTCTAAGCACAGGATGCTTAGTTTGGTGTTTCTGTGAACAGCAACACTATGTTAGTGTAGCTAAGCAAATGGAGTGAAATCAAGCCCAAATATGCTGAAAACCTTCTTTCTTATGTAGGAAAAATGGTTATTGCCCAATGTTAAGAACTGAAGATTGGCAACATGAAAGAAGTTTCGAAGATAGGAAGTGAATATAATTTGCAATGCAGAAGGCAGAATTTTGATGTGGTAGGAGTTTTATTGCTCATTAAGTTATGTAAAAGATTCAAAGCACAAGAAGTTAATCAGTGAATGAGCCAGTACACAGTATTTTAGTGCAACTTAAGCAAATGAAGAGAATACAAGCCCACATATGCTGAAACCCCTCTTTCTCTGTTAGAGAAAGTTTGTTTTTGTAATTTTAAGACTAAAGCTTGCCCACATTAAAAGATGTTCCTAACACAGGAAATGAAATGTAATTTACAATGCAGAAGGACAGATTTTGATGTGTTAGGAGTTTTATGCTGATTAAGTTATGTAAAAGATTCTAAGCACAAGAAGTTGAGTTTAGTGCTTTTGTGAACAGTAACACTATTTTAGTGCAGCTAAGCAAATGGAGTGAATGCAAGCCCAAATATGCTGAAAACCTTCTTTTTGTCCAAGAGGAAAGTTGGTTTATGCAATAAGACTAAAGCTCGCCCACATGAAAGATGTTTCTAAGATAGGAAATGAAATGTTAGTAGTTTTATGCTCATTAAGTTATGTCAAAGATTCAAAGCAAAAGAAGCTTATTTCAGTGCTTCTGTGAACAGTAACTGTATGTTAGTGCAACTAAGCAAATGAAGAGAATACAAGCCCACCTATGCGGAAAATCTTCTTTCTCTGTAAGAGACAGTTGGTTTATGCAATGTTAAGACTAAAGATTGCCACATGAAAAGTTTAACATAGGACAAGAATGTAATTGTAATGCCGAAGGAAGATTTGATGTGCAGGAGTTTTATGACTCAACTTGAGCATAAAACTCCTGACACATCACAAGTATGTCCTTCGGCATTACAAATTATATTTCATTTCCTATGTTAGAAAGATGTAAAAGATTCAAAGCACAAGTTAATTTCAGTGCTTCTGTGAACAGTAGCACTATTTTAGTGCAACTTAAGCAAATTAATAGAATACATGCCCACATATGCTGAAATCGTCCTTTTTGTCTGAGAGGAAAGTTGGTTTATGCAATGTTAAGAATAAAGCTTGCCGACATGAAAGATGTTTGTAAGAAATGAAATTAAATGTTATTTGCTTTGCAGAAAGACAGCTATTAAGGGTAAGGATTTTATGCTCATGAAGTTTTGTAAGAGCTTTCAAGCACCAGAAGCTTAGTTTAGTATTTCTGTGAACAGCAACACTATGTTAGTGCAGCTAAGCAAATGGAGTGAATGCAAGCCCAAATATGCTGAAAACCTTCTTTTTGTCTAAGAGGAAAGTTGGTTTATGCAATAAGACTAAAGCTTGCCCACATGAAAGATGCTTCTAAGATAGGAAATGAAATGTCAGGAGTTTTATGCTCATTAAGTTATGTAAAAGATTCAAAGCACAAGATGCTTATTTCAGTGCTTCTGTGAAGAGTAACACTATTTTAGTGCAACAAAGCAAAAAGAGAATGCAAGGCCTATGCGGAAAATCTTCTTTCTCTGTAAGAGAAAGTTGGTTTATGCAATGTTAAGCCTAAAGCTTGGCGACAAGAAAGATGTTTCTAACATATGAAATTCAATTTTATTTGCAATGCTGAAATTGTTATATGGTTTAGATTGATGACTTCTGAAGTTAAGAGCTTCGAAACCCCACTGAAAGTTATTTAAATGTTTCGGTGAACGGAACATGTTATCCAACTAAGCAAATGAAGAGAATACATGCCCAGCTATGCGGAAAATCTTCTTTCTCTGTAAGAGAAAGTTTGTAAATGCAGTGTTAAAGCTGAATGTTTCGACCACATGAAAAGAAATGTTATTTGCAATGCATAAAGACATATTTTAATGTGTTAGGAGTTTTATGCTCATGAAATTATTGAAGAGCTTCTAAACACAAGAATCTTAGTTTAGTGTTTCGGTGAACTGTAAAACTATGTTAGTGCAACTAAGCAAGTGAAAAGAATGCAAGCCTACATATGCTGAAATCTTTACTTCTCTATAAGAGAATGTAGGTTTATGCAATGTTAAGACTAAAGCTTGCCCACATGAAAGATGTTTCCAACATAGGAAATGAAATGTAATTTGCAATGCAGAAGAACAGATTTTGATGTGTTGGGATTTTAGCCATAAGTTAGGAAAAGAGTTCAAAGCACAATAAGTTAAGTTCAGTGGCTTCTGTGGACCAGTTAGCACTCTTTTAGTGCAACTTAGCAAATAAGAGATACATGACACATATGCTGAAGATCCTAACTTTTGTTAGAGGGAAAGTTGGTTTATGCAATGTTAAGACTAAAGCTTGGCGACATGATAGATGTTTCTAACATAGGAAATTCAGTTTTATTTGCAATGCTGAAATTTTGTTATAATGTGTTTAGAGTTTTATGCTTAGAAGTTAAGAGCTTCTAAACACAAGAAGCTTATTTTAATGTTTCGGTGAACAGTAACTATGTTAGTCCAACTAAGCAAATGAAAATAATGCAGGCCCACATAGGCTGAAAATCTTCTTTCTCTTGTAAGATGGAAACCGTTTGTAAAACTGCAGGGTCTAAAAGCTGAATGTTTCACCACATGAAAGAAATGTATTTGCAATCTAGAACGGACAGAGATTAATGTGTTAGAGAGTTTTATTATTATGAAGTTATTAAGAGGTTCTAGCCAAAAGCTTAGTTTAGTGTTTCTGTGAACAGTATCACTATGTAGTGCAACTAAGCATATGAAGAGACTGCACACCCACATATGCTGAAATCCTCTTTTTTGTCTAAGAGAAAGTTGGTTTATGCAATGTTAAGACTAAAGTTTGCTGACATGAAAGATGTTTCTATCATATGAATTGAAATGTTATTTGCAATGCAGAAAATTATTTTAACGTGTTAAGAGTTTTACGCTTCTGACGTTATCTAAGAGCTTCTAAACACAATAATCTTAGTTTAGTGTTTCGGTGAACTGTAAAACTATGTTAGTGCAACTAAGCAAATAAAAGCCTACATATGCTGAAATCTTTACTTCTCTATAAGAGAATGTAGGTTTATGCAATGTTAAGAATAAAGCTTTCCAACATGAAAAGATGTTTGTAAGAAGGAAATCGAAATGTTATTGCTTGCAGAAAGAGAAGATTAACGTCTAGGATGTTTGTGTCTGAGTTTTGTAGAGGCTTCAAAGCACAAGAAGCTATGTCGTGTTTCTGTGAACAGCAACACTATGTTAGTGTAGCTAAGCAAATGGAGTGAAAGCAAGCCCAACAATGCTGAAAACATTCTTTCTCGGTAAGAGACCACAATGGTCGTGCAATGTTAAGCTAAGCTTGCACACTGAAGATGTCCAACATAGGAAATGAAATGTAATTTGCAATGCAGAAGGACAGATTTTGATGTGTTGGGACTTTTATGCTCATTAAGTTATGTAAAAGATTCTAAGCACAAGAAGCTTATTTCAGTGCTTCTGAGAACAGTAACACTATTTTAGTGCAATTTAAGCAAATTAAGAGAATACATGCCCACATATGCTGAAATCCTCCTTTTTGTCTAAGAGAAAGTTAGTTTATGCAATGTTAAGACTAAAGCTTGCCCACATGAAAGATGTTTCTAACATAGGAAATGAAATGTAATTTGCAATGCAGAAGGACAGATTTTGATGTGTTAGGAGTTTTATGCTCATTAAGTTATGTAAAAGATTCAAAGCAAAATAAGCTTATTTCAGCGCTTCTGTGAACAGTAACACTATTTTAGTGCAACATAAGCAAATGAAGAGAATACATGCCCACATATGCTGAAATCCTCCTTTTTGTCTGAGAGGAAAGTTGGTTTATGCAATGTTAAGACTAAAGCTCGCCCACATGAGAGATATTTCTACCATATGAAAAGAAATGTTATTTGCATTGCTGAAAGACAGATTTTAATGTGTTAGGATTTTTATGCTTATGAAGTTATGTAAGAGCTTCTAAGCACAAGAAGCTTATTTTAGTGTTTCGGTGAACAGTAACACAATGCTTGGGCATCTAAGCAAATGAAGAAAAGGCACGCCCACATATGCTGAAATCCTCCTTTCTGTCTAAGAGAAAGTTGATTTTTGCAATGTTAAGACATGAGACAGCACCTTGGGATTACAAGAGCAAAGACACAGCCACATGTACAGGCTGCTTGTAACCCGTATCTGACAAATGTTGACTTACCAGTTGACAGTGACTATATTTCTTCAGCGGCTGTGCAGCTTTTGCAGAAACAGATTGCAAAACTGCAAACTCAGGTTGCAAAGCTTTTGACTCTTTGTGATGAGAAAGGGGCACGGACAAAAGTTCCAAAGCGAGACAAATCAAAGCCAGCTGATAACAAACAAGACACACATTTATTGTCAGACCTTTCTGTTTCCACTCCAAAACCTAAACATTGGTATTGTTTTAGGTGCGGAGAAGATGGCCACTTTGCTTCCTCTTGCAGTAATGCTCCAAACCCCAACCTAGTAGAGGCTAAAAGGAAAGAGCTTAGAGAGAAGCAGCATGCTTGGGACATCCAGAATGGTAACCTAAGGCGGCAGGATTTAAACTAGATGAGGGCCCTGTTGCGGGACAAACAGCCATGCTAAATTCATGTCCCACATTCAAAAATCCACAGGAATGCGCTTTAATGACACATACTGTCCCACAGTGCAAAAAGTTGCCAAGACAGCTTATTGGAGAAAAATGCACTGCAGTTGTTCAAGTATTTGGGAAAGACTGCAACTGTCTACTGGATACAGGCTCACAGGTTACAACGGTTGCTCAGTCATTCTATAACAACAATCTCTTTGACCAACCCATACATCCTATTAACCAATTGCTTGCAGTCGAGGGAGCCAATGGTCAGCTAGTGCCCTATTTGGAGTACGTTGAGGCTTTACTTGAACAGCCATCAGAATCTGTTCTTCCTGGTGGAGTGTTTGTGGACAACTGTCTCATTACCTTACCGAGAAGCAGTCCATTCAATGTACCAGTCTCCTTGAGGAATGAAACTGATCACGACATTCTACTTCCCAGTAACTGTATTTTGGCTGAACTCAGCATTCCACACAAGCTCATTCAAAATCCTTGCGTGAGAAAGGGGAAGCTGGCTGCAGTTAGTTCTTCTAGTCAGCAAGAGAGTACTTCTGATCCTAAATTACAGTTTGACTTTGGGCAGTCTCCATTATCATCTGATTGGAGAGAACGTATAGTGCAGAAACTGAATTCTTTCTGTGACGTTTTCTCTCAGCATGATCTTGACTTTGGTCATGCCACAAAGATAAAGCATCATATTAGATTAAAGGATGAGACACCGTTTAAACAAAGGGCATGTCCCATTCATCCCAGGCAGTGAGGCAGTGAAAAAAACATTTGCAAACTCTTCTTAATGCTGGTATAATCCGGGAATCAGAGTCTTCATTCACATCACCAATAGTTGTAGTACGAAAAAAGAATGATGTACGCCTCTGCGTGGATTATAGGAAATTAAATATGCAAACGATCCGGGATGCATATGCGCTTCCAAATTTGGAGGAGTCATTCTTAGCACTTTTGGGATCGCAGTGGTTTTCATGGATGGATTTGAAGTCCGGATATTACCAGGTGGAAATGGAAGAGGAAGATAAGACCAAAACAGCCTTCACTTGCCCATTAGGTTTTTGGGAGTTTAATCGGATGCCTCAGGGCATTAGAAATGCTCCCAGCACTTTCCAATGCCTTATGGAAAGATGCATGGGAGACATTCATTTGAAAGAAGTTTTTGTTTTCTTGGACGATTTAATAGTTTATTCCGACACGTTGGAAGAGCATAAAAATAGGCTCGTCAATGTGTTAGGATGTCTCAGAGAGTATGGACTGACGTTGTCTCTTGACAAATGTAAATTCTTTCAGACTGAGGTACGTTACTTGGGACACATTGTGACAAGAGAAGGTGTTAAAACAGATCATGAAAAAATTAGAGAACTAAAGACCTGGCCGAGACCCCAAAATTTAAAGGAACTGAAGTCTTTCCTTGGATTTTCAGAATATTACAGACGTTTCATTAAAGTCTCCTCAAAGATCGTCAAACCACTGACCAACCTCATGGCTGGTTACCCGCCTCAGCGCAAGGGGAGTAAGGTAGCTACTGGGGGCCAGTACTTTAATACCAAAGAGCCTTTTAATGAGCTCTTGCAGTCGTGCCAAGAGTGTCAGGAAGCTTTTAAGTCCATTATTGACAAGTTAACTTCTGCTCCCATTCTTGGCTTTGCTGACTCCAAGTTACCTTACACCGTGCACACAAATGCTAGCACTACTGGGTTGGGTGCAGCATTGTACCAGGAGGAGGATGGCCAAATACGTGTAATTGCTTATGCAAGCAGAGGGTTAAGGCGCAGCCAATCAAGGTCCCCAGCCCATAAGCTTGCATTTTTAGCCCTTAAATGGGCTAACGTTGAAAAGTTCCACGACTATCTGTATAGAAGTCTATTTACAGTAGTCACCGATAATAATCCATTGACTTACCTACTCACCACAGCCAAGTTGGACACAGCCAGCTATCGCTGGTTAGCAGCTTTGTCCACTTTTAATTTTAACATCAAGTACAGGGTGGGCAAACACAACATGGATGCTGATGGTTTATCTAGAAGACCTCATGATGTGTTAGAGGACAATGGTATATCGGAAAGTGAGAGTCAACAAATTCAGCAATTTACCTCGCATCTCTTGACGTCTTCTAGTCCACTGAGAGAAATCGCTAGAGAGACAATTGAAGTGACATGTCAAAAGCATTTTATTAGCCAAAACTGTGAGCAAGATTCTTACCTTGGCTATGTAGAATCCTTAACAATGCAGTCATCAGCAGTCCCAGCTAGTTTTGAGGAACAGGACATTGAGTGTGGTGTTTCACTCCCGCAAAAGTATAGCCAGGCAGATCTCAGGAAGCTGCAAAGAGAGGATCCTATCATTAGTCAAGTTATAGAGCTCCTAGAGTCTGAAGAAAGAGCACCTACCAGCTTAAAAGGTAACAGTTCTGATCTCCATTTGATGCTACGAGAGTGGGACCGTTTTCGGCTAAGAAATGATCTTCTGTTTAGAACACGGATGAGTGATGGCCAGACAGTTTTCCAGTTTTCCATATACATAGAATGGTGAGAGAGTGCAGCGTGAGATTGACATGAAGATTATGAGCCGTGAACAATTAAACTGCCTAAATTTAGCGAAATTGTTGTTGTTACTGGTTAAAAGAGTGGAAAAGGAGCATATGCATCAGAAAGAGGTGTAGAAGAATTGTTATCTGCATTTTTTCTTGATTCTGGAAATGGAAAAACATTAATTGAATCTCGGCCAGGTTTTGGTTTCCCCTTGAATTCTCTCTTCTGGATTGAAGATGGTGAGCCACCCAGCTTGAATTTGGTGATCTTCAATTGATTTGCGCAGTGCTCTTGAATCCAGCATTTCGGTAGGACTTTACAATTTACGACCTATGGATTTCCCCTTCTAGAACTTTTGCTTGATATTGAACCTAAAGGAACTTTACTCCCTGTGAATTTGAAACAACTAATCTGAGCTCAGCAACGTAACTGAATGGACCAGAACTGGTGATCCTTAATTAATCAAGTAATACAGTTACACTGATAATGTATTATTGATACAAGTAGATTGTTGTTTTGGAAAACAAAAAAAAAAAGGGAACGTTCTTCATTAGTCCCAAAATTTAAAGTAAACAGTTATCCACAAAACAACTATGCTAGAGGATGTGTGGTCAGGTTGATGTTGACCACCTTCATATATTCTGGAGTTGTGCAAAAAAATGACCTTTTTGGAACATGGTCTTTTTGGGAGTTTAAAAAGATTTTAGGATATGAAATACCAAGAGATTTCACAACTTTGTATCTTGGAAACTTTGCATCCATTGTGTAGAACGGAGATGAGTATCATGTAAGAAGAGTATTACCAGGCATTGGTATAAGGAAGACACCCCCTCACTTGGTGAATGGATAGAAATTGTTAAAGATATATACAATATGGAAGAATTGACTTTTATTTTGAGACTTAAAAAGAAATTTCAAAAATACTTTAAGAAGTGGATGGAATACTGTAATGTAAACAATCATTGACTATATATTCATATGTGAATAAAGATATAGACATATATGTATACATATACATTGTCAAAAACAGAATGTATACCCCCTTATTGTATTGTTTATTTGTTTAATGTTTTTTTTTTTCTTTCTTTGAGTAGTTTTATTGACAAATGTTCAACAAAAATAGTTTTAAAAAAAAAGAAAAAGAAAAGAAAAAAGTCAAATAAGATTAAACTGTGCTAGCCAATAAGAAAGTATATACTGACCTACATATACGAAAGGTTGGGCTCAACTTTGGCATTTCATAGTTATTTATACTTACCTCCGTTGACAAAAATCCTTCCTTGATTCAGTAAGAATCGCTTGGGGCTTAAAACGGATAGAAAAAAACTTTCAAATGCCCTGGGGTATGGTGGCACTACTGTTGTGTGAGGAGTGCGGCAGCGAGACACGAAGGAGCCGAGGAGTACATAAGTCGACGAGATTTAGGAACTCAAGAAAAACAGAAAAACACAAACAGGAAAACACTTTAAATACACACGTAATCATGGGAAGACGACGAGACACACCTGGAAATCAATGAGAACAATAAGGCAGCAGGAACAGGAGAAACAAATAAGGGAAAGGAAGGCCCAAGAACAAAGTTACATAGCTCCCCTCCCGGAAGGGAGTGTATCCCACGCCATGCAACATTTGCAACGGGAGGGGGGCGTGGGCGCTCTGGAGGCCTCTAGGAGCAGAGTTCCAGGACGGAAGGCCTCCAGGATGGCGCCCCTTCCGGGACCCATGGCAGTACGGGGCGTCATGGTGGAGCAGGCAGACTGTTCAGGAGGCCATTTCGGAGTAGCCTCTGAGGCCGCAGCCCCCACCCCGGCCTCTACGGCTGGAGCCGTACTACCCCCAAAAAAATACTTGGGGACGATTACGGACTCCGAGGCCCTCCGTGGGCCAAACAAAGGAACATGAGTCCTCCGTGGGCTAAACTCAGGAACATGAGCCCTCCGTGGGCTAAACTCAGGAACAAGAGTACACATATGTATTGGTTACTCTGGACGTGGTTTCGGTTTCCATAAATCATGGAAATTGTGACCCTGGACCACAAACCAGTTCTTCAGTCGCTGGGGAATAGTGGTATAGCCAAAAAATACATTGTATGGGTCAAAATTATTGATTCCTTTTTTATGCCAAAAATCATTAGGATATTAAGTAAAGATCATGTTCCATGAAGATATATTGTAAATTTCCCACTGTAAATATATTAAAACTTCAAATTTTGATTAGTAATATACATTGCTAAGAACTTCATTTGGACAACTTCCAGATTTTCAAATAGCTGTATCTCGACAAATATGGATATAATCCATCCTAACAAACCATACATCAATGGAAAAGCTTATTTATTCAGCTTCAGATGTATAAATCTCAATTTAAAAATTTAACTTATGACCCTTATGGTTTTGTGGTCCAGGGTCACAATTAGCTCAAATGGCTGGGTTACCTTTCAAAACACAGAAAGCATTAGTAATTAAATTTTGTAATGATGTCTTTGCGTGGTACCGGCCCCAGCGGTGGCCAACAGCCATTACATATTTAAACAGTCAAGTCAAGTCACCTTTGTTACTAGCGCTGTAACAATAGAGATTGTTCAAAGCAACTGTTAACAGCATTAATTAGGGAACATAGTGTGTCAATAATGCAATAGTGAGTGACAATATGTAACACTAATTTTTCCAGTTAAGGTCGGTTCATCATTGATTCAGTGATGTCATAATCCAGCTCAATTCAGGTTAAATAGTATCTGTGCAATCAAGTCAACTATATCGCTGGAAATGAAGTGTCCCCAACTAAGCAAGCCAGAGGCGACAGCGGCAAGGAACCAAAACTCCATCAGTGACAGAAATAGAGAAAAAAAAACCTTGGGAGAAACCATGGCCAGACAAAACCAGCTGTTCAATGCCAGGCTGCAGCAAAGTCACATTGTGCGGAGGACTCAATTGGTTCCTGTGGTCTTGTCCCGGTGGCCGTCGGAGACAGTCTTTACTGGGGATCTGATATGGGGCTCATTAGGGCTTGTCTAGTTGTCATGGTCTCTGCTGACATTCAGGGCTATAGAGGTCATCTCTAGGTCCTGATCCACCATCTGGTCTGGATACGTACTGGATCCGGGTGACTGCAGTGACCATCTGATCTGGATACAGACTGGATCTGGTGGCTACGGTGACCTCGGAATAAGAGAGAAACAGACTAATATGAGCGTAGATGCCATTCTTCTAACAATATAGCAAGTACATCGGGTGTTATGAGAAATGTTCCCAGTTCCGGTTGACCTAATTAATGCAGCCTAAAAAACCTTTAACGGGGATGAATATTAGAAATGTGTTGGTGTGTTATGTGTAAGCCATGTTAAAGAGATGGGTCTTTAATCTAGTTTTAAACTGCAAGAGTGTGTCTGCCTTCCAAACAATGTTAGGTAGGTTATTCCAGAGTTTGGGAGCTAAAAAGGAAAAGGATCTGCCGCCCGCAGTTGATTTTGATATTCTAGGTATTATGAAATTGCTAGAGTTTTGAGAACGCAGCGGACGTTGAGGACTATAATGTAACAAGAGTTCGTTCGAATACTGAGGTGCTAAACCATTCAGGGCTTATGAGTAATTAGCAAGATTTTAAAATCTAAACGATGTTTAATAGGTAGCCAGTGCAAAGTTGACAGAACCGGGCTAATATGGTCAAACTTCCTGGTTCTAGTAAGAACTCTAGCTGCTGCTTTTTGGACCAGCTGGAGTTTGTTTATTAACAACAAGTAGGAAAGGAATGTCCTTTTATCGTTTGTTGTTTGCCCGCTGCTCTCTGACAGGTAAACTTAGTGCTCTCTCATGTAAAAACAAAGTTCTCTCAAAGCGCTCTCTATTAGCTCTGCCTGCTTAGAATTCGGGCCTAACGACACTAAAGTCAACTTGAAACCAAGGCACGGTTACGTACCTAAAGTTCTCTCCTCTCCGTTCAGAGCACAGGTCATTACGCACTCCGCGCTTCCTCCAAACTGAAGGAGGCGCGAGCCTACTCGGCTCTGCCCTGTAAGAGCTCTGAGAATCTAGAATGAGCGTCCGCCCCCCTAGAGCGGTCAGAACAACGCTTTGTCGGCTAGCAACCGAAACAAGGGGCCCTCCTCTCCTCCTCTCGCATTCCTTCCTCCCGTCCTCTCCTCACCCCCCTCCTCTCCTCCTTCTCCTTTCCCCAACTATCCCTCCAATCCTCCCTCCTTCCGCTTCATTGCTCTCTTCCCTCCCTCCACCTCCTCTCGCCGCTTCCTCTCCTCTCCGCTCTCCCCCCCCTCCTTCCTCTCTCTTTCCTCACTTATTCTCTTCCTCTCCTAATTCTCCTTTTCCTCCTCCTCTCCCCTTTCCCCTCTCTCTCCCTCTCTCCTCTGCCTTCCTCTCATCTTCCGCTCTTTCCCTTCTCCTCTTACCTTCTCTGCTTCCTCCTCTTTTCCCCTTCCGCTCTCTCTCCCCCGCTACCTCTATCTCTTTGTCTCTCCTCTTTATACCCTCTCCTCACTTCCTCCTTCTCCAACCCACTCACTTGGGTGCTTGGATTGCACCCCCCCTACCCATTTGTATTCCCCCGTCCCCTGTCCCTTCTTTTCTTGCCTCCCGCTCTCTACCCCTCTCTCCCCTCCCCCCTCCCCTCCTCCCCTCCTTCTGCTTTTTGTTTTTTTGTTCTTTTTTTTTTTTCCCTTTCCTGTCCATCCTCCCTCCTCCTTTCCTTCTCCTCCCTCCCCACTCTCCTCTTTCCCCTCCTCCCTTCCTCTCCCCGTCCCTCCCTTCCATCTCTTCCTTATTCCCCCCCCTAATTGCCCTCTCCTTCCATACCTTCTCCCTCATCCCTCCCTTCCCTCCCTCGGTTACGAAGCAAAAACTTTCTAGATGGATAGTAGACTCCATCTTGCTAGCGTACTCTTCTTTGGGCCTTCAATGTCCCATTGGAGTATGGGCCCACTCGACTAGAGGCATTGCCTCGTCTTGGGCATGGTCCAGTGGTATGTCCATATTTGTGAGGTGGCCGGCTGGGTCTTGCCACAGCCGCCACATAGAGTTTCCACATAGAAATGTTTCTAACATATGAATTTAAATGTTATTTGCAATTCAGAAGGACAGATTTTGATGTGTTGGGACTTTTATGCTCATTAAGTTATGTAAAAGATTAAAAGCACAATAAGTTAATTTCAGTGCTTCTGTGAACGGTAACACTATTTTTGTGCAAATTTTTTTTTAGCAAATGGAAGAGGAGAATGGCAAGCACACCATGTGATGAATGTTAGTTTAGTGATTCTGTGAACAGTAACACTATGTTAATGCAACTAAGCAAATTAATAGAATGCAAGCCCACATATGCTGAAATCCTTCTTTCTTTGTTAGAGGAAATTGGTTATGCAATGTTAAGACTAAAGCTTGCTGACATGAAAGATGTTACTATCATATGAATTGAAATGTTATTTGCAATGCAGAAAATTATTTTAACGTGTTAAGAGTTTTACGCTTCTGACGTTATCTAAGAGCTTCTAAACACAAGAATCTTAGTTTAGTGTTTCGGTGAACTGTAAAACTATGTTAGTGCAACTAAGCAAATAAAAGCCTACATATGCTGAAATCTTTACTTCTCTGTTAGAGAATGTTGGTTTATGCAATGTTAAGACTAAAGCTTGCCGACATAAAAGATGTTTGTAAGATATGAAATGAAATGTCATTTGCTTTGCAGAAAGAGAGCTATTAACTGTTAGGATGTTTGTGCTCACAAAGTTTTGTAAGAGCTTCTAAGCACCAGAAGCTTAGTTTCGTGTTTCTGTGAACAGCAACACTATGTTAGCAAGCAAATGGAGTGAATGCAAGCTTAAATATGCTGAAAACCTTCTTTCTCTGTAAGAGATAGATGGTTCTTGCAAGGTTAAGACATTGCCCTCATGAAAGATGTTTCTAACATTTGAAATTAAATGATTTTTGCATGTAGAAAGCTAGATTTATTGTGTTAGGAGTTTTATGCTCATTAAGTTATGTAAAAGATTCAAAGCAAAATAAATTAAGTTATGTAAAAGATTCAAAGCAAAAGAAGCTTATTTCAGTGCTTCTGTGAAGAGTAACACTATTTTAGTGCAATTTAAGCAAATGAAGAGAATACATGCCCACCTATGCGGAAAATCTTCTTTCTCTGTAAGAGAAAGTTGGTTTATGCAATGTTAAGAGTAAAGCTTGCCCACATGAAAGATGTTTCTAACATATGAAATTAAATTTTATTTGCGATGCTGAAATTTGTTATAATGTGTTTAGAGTTTTATGAGTATGAAGTAAGAGGTAAACACAAGCCTTATTTTTATAGTGTTTCGGTGAACAGTAACACTATGTACTTCAAATAAGCAAATTAAGAGAATGCAAGCCCACGAAGGTTGAATAGCTTAGTTTAGTGCATCTGTGAACAGAAACACTATGTTAGTCCAACTAAGCAAATGAAAATAATGCAAGCCCACATATGCTGAAAATCTTTTTTCTCTGTAAGAGAAAGTTTGTAAATGCAATGTTAAAGCTGAATGTTTCAACCACATGAAAATAAATGTTATTTGCAGTCTAGAAGGACAGATATTAATGTGTTAGGAGTTTTATTATTATGAAGTTATGTAAGAGGTTCTAAGCTCAAAAAAATGAGTTTAGTGTTTCTGTGAACAGTATCACTATGTAGTGCAACTAAGCATATCAACAGAATGCACACCCACATATGCTAAAATGTTATGTTTATGCAATGTTAAGACTAAAGCTTGCCCACATGAAAGATGTTTCCAACATAGAAAACGAAATATAATTTGCAATGCAGAAGGATAGATTTTGATGTGTTAGGACTTTTATGCTCATTAATTATGTAAAAGATAAAAGCACAAGAAGCTTATTTTAGTGTTTCGGTGAACAGTAACACAATGCTTGGGCAACTAAGCAAATGAAGAAAAGCTTGCCCACATATGCTGAAATCCTCCTTTTTGTCTAAGAGGAAAGTTGGTTTATGCAATGTTAAGACTAAAGCTTGCTCACATGAAAGATGTTTCTAACATATGAAATTAAATGTTATTTGCAATGCAGAAAATTATTTTAACGTGTCAAGAGTTTTACGCTTCTGACGTAATCTAAGAGCTTCTAAACACAAGAATCTTAGTTTAGTGTTTCGGTGAACCGTAAAACTATGTTAGTGCAACTAAGCAAATGAAAAGAATGCAAACCTACTTTTGCTGAAATCTTTACTTCTCTGTAAGAGAATGTAGGTTTATGCAATGTTAAGACTAAAGCTTGCCGACATGAAAGATGTTTGTAAGATATTAAATGAAATGTTATTAGCTTTTTCAGAACGACAGCTATTAACTGTTAGGATGTTTGTGCTCATGAAGTTTTGTAAGAGCTTCTAAGCACCAGAAGCTTAGTTTAGTGTTTCTGTGAACAGCAACTCTATGTTAGTGCAGCTAAGCAAATGTAGTGAATGCAAGCCCAACTATGCTGAAAACCTTCTTTCTCTGTAAGAGAAAAATGGTTATTGCAATGTTAAGACTTAAGCTTGCCCTCATGAAAGATGTTTCCAACATAGAAAATGAAAAATAATTTGCAATGCAGAAGGACAGATTTTGATGTGTTAGGAATTTTATGCTTATGAACTTATGTCAGTTATTCTAAGCCGCAAAAAGCTTAGTTTATTGCTTCTGTGAACAGTAACACTATGTAGTGCAACTAAGCATATGAAGAGACTGAACACCCACATATGCTGAAATCCTCTTTTTTATTCTAGGAGAAAGCTGGTATATGCAATGTTAAGACTAAAGCTTGCTGACATGAAAGATGTTTCTATCATATGAATTGAAATGTTATTTGCAATGCAGAAAATTATTTTAACGTGTTGAGTTTTACGCTTCTGACGTTATCTAAGAGCTTCTAAACACAATAATCTTAGTTTAGTGTTTCGGTGAACTGTAAAACTATGTTAGTGCAACTAAGCAAATAAAAGCCTACATATGCTGAAATCTTTACTTCTCTGTAAGAGAATGTAGGTTTATGCAATGTTAAGACTAAAGCTTGCCGACATGAAAGATGTTTGTAAGAAATGAAATTAAATGTTATTTGCTTTGCAGAAAGACAGCTATTAAGTGTAAGGATTTTATGCTCATGAAGTTTTGTAAGAGCTTTCAAGCACCAGAAGCTTAGTTTAGTGATTCTGTGAACAGCAGTACTATGTTAGTGCAGCTAAACAAATGGAGTGAATGCAAGCCCAAATATGCTGAAAACCTTATTTTTGTCTAAGAGGAAAGTTGGTTTATGCAATAAGACTAAAGCTTGCCCACATGAACGATGTTTCTAAGATAGGAAATGAAATGTTAGTAGTTTTATGCTCATTAAGTTATGTCAAAGATTCAAAGCACAAGAAGCTTATTCAGTGCTTCTTGTGAAGAGTAACACTATTTTAGTGCAATAAAGCAAATTAAGAGAATACAAGCCCACCTATGCGGAAAATCTTCTTTCTCTGTAAGAGAAAGTTGGTTTATGCAATGTTAAGACTAAAGCTTGGCGACATGAAAGATGTTTCTAACATCGGAAATGAAATGTAATTTGTAATGCCGAAGGACAGATTTTGATGTGATGCAATGTTAAAGCTAAGTGTTTCAACCATATGAAAAGAAATGTTCTTTGCAATCTAGAAGGACAGATATTAATGTGTTAGGAGTTTTATGATTATGAAGTTATGTAAGAGGTTCTAAGCTCAAAAAGCTTAGTTTAGTGTTTCTGTGAACAGTATCACTATGTAGAGCAAATAAGCATATGAAGAGACTGCACACCCACATATGCTGAAATCCTCTTTTTTGTCTAAGAGAAAGTTGGTTTATGTAATGTTAAGACTAAAGTTTGCCCACATGCGAGAATGTTAAGGCTGTAGTCTGCACTGGTATCCATCATCATTAGGTTGCCATGGCATTTACTATGAGGGATGAAAAGAGAGCAGCACGTTAGTTTATCAGAACTCTATTAAAAGAGCATTACGCCCTAAGAGTTAAAAGAGAGTGCGGCGAAAACAAATGAACCAACAGCAACTCAATGACTCAACACATTTCCACATGAGTCTCTGGAACGTGAGCGAGGGTTGTTTTCCTGAACGCCTCCCGCACATGATAATAACTGCACTGCATTACCAAAGTGTTTGCTGAGTACAACGACAGTGGTAGAAAATGCACTTTATAGTTTCTGAAGGGAAACTTATTTTGGACTTTGTGTTGCAGCACACAAACCCATTTCTTGTTACTCTCATTTTCATTATGATTTTCATAAGAGAAGAAAATTATAGTACCATGTAAAGCAAACAAAAATTGTTCCAAGGTTTGGGGTCAGTACAATTTTTCCAAGAAATATGTTTATTTAGATAAATTGATCTCAAAGTGACAGTTAAGACATTTATAATGTTACAAAAGATTTTTATTTCAAATAAATGCTGTCTTTTCAACTTTTTAATCATTGAAGGATCCTGATAAAAAAATGGTTTCAACAAAAATATTAAACTGTTTTCACCGTTGAGAATAATAAGAAATGTTTCCTGAGCACCAACTCAGCATATTAAATGATTTCTGAAGGACCATGTGACAATGAAGACCGGAGTAATGATGCTGAAAAATCAGATTGGATCAGGGAATTAATTACAGTTTACAATTCATTCAAATACAACAGGTATTTTGAATTATAAAAATATTTCAGAATATTACTGTTTTTACTGTATTATTGTTCAAATAAATGCAGCCTAGGTGAGTGATTACTTTCAAAATCATTACAAATCTTACCAACCCCAAATATTTGAGTTGTTGTATTACACTAAATATAAGGGAATTGAAAAAATGCAAAATAAAAAATAAATAAAAATCATAAAAAACAGTAAAAACAACACTGCTCAAAATCATCAAATGCTTAAAATAAAAACAATAAAAACTTTTTTTCTACTAAGTCTACCATTTACATGCAAATATTTTGCAATTGCACAAGTATTACACATCATGTCTCTTCTGCTCACTTTATTCTTTTTTTGAAAGTCTTAAAGTTGGTTAAGAAACAGATGAATAACTTCTAAAGGAAAAGGTTGTGTGAAATGAGAACGGAAAGAGAGCTGCTAGTGTATCCTCTCTCTGTCAGAATGATCTATGATATATTATTATATGTGATATCTCTATTACAGTGCTACGAATATAAGGGCAACTTTCAGCTCTCACTTGATATCTATATTGAATGAAATAAAATGACGTACTAAAGCATAGATAGATAGCGCCTGAGCGTGTGTGAGAGTGCATGTGTGTGGCATTAAATCACACGTGTCCAGATAAAGGATGTGTTCTCCACGGGAAGAGAAACAGAGACGGGAATGATGTGAGAGAGGGATGACAGATATTCCGCTTGAGGAATGATGGGATAGTCAGATCCCACCTGGGGCTCCGAGAGAGAGAGGATGTGGAGAAGAGATTTGTCAGCAAGGAAAAAAACTAAACATGGGTACAGGTCTTCAGATTTGTATTCTGGTGAAGAACGAGAGAAAAAGACAAATTTATGGGTGAATGACTAAGAGAGATGAGATGCCCTAATTCATTCATCCTTATATTCACAGATCTGATTTTTGTCTGTATTCGCCTTCATGTATAATATATATATATTTAGAATTATATATATTATATATATATATAATATATATATATATAATATATATATATATATATAGATAGATATATATATATATATATACAGGGAAGGCGAATACAGACCAAAATACACACAACACACACACACANCCAGCTGATAACAAACAAGACACACATTTATTGTCAGACCTTTCTGTTTCCACTCCAAAACCTAAACATTGGTATTGTTTTAGGTGCGGAGAAGATGGCCACTTTGCTTCCTCTTGCAGTAATGCTCCAAACCCCAACCTAGTAGAGGCTAAAAGGAAAGAGCTTAGAGAGAAGCAGCATGCTTGGGACATCCAGAATGGTAACCTAAGGCGGCAGGATTTAAACTAGATGAGGGCCCTGTTGCGGGACAAACAGCCATGCTAAATTCATGTCCCACATTCAAAAATCCACAGGAATGCGCTTTAATGACACATACTGTCCCACAGTGCAAAAAGTTGCCAAGACAGCTTATTGGAGAAAAATGCACTGCAGTTGTTCAAGTATTTGGGAAAGACTGCAACTGTCTACTGGATACAGGCTCACAGGTTACAACGGTTGCTCAGTCATTCTATAACAACAATCTCTTTGACCAACCCATACATCCTATTAACCAATTGCTTGCAGTCGAGGGAGCCAATGGTCAGCTAGTGCCCTATTTGGAGTACGTTGAGGACTGCATTAAGTTCCCCAAAGAATTCATATATTCAGAACCTGAAATACGTACCTTTGCTTTGGTTGTTCTAGATGTCAGTTCTAGCAGTGAAGTTCCACTGTTGATTGGCACTAACACTCTGGATGCCATATATGAACAGTGCAGCAACCAGCCAGACATGCAAAGTGGTTCCTCTCTTTATGGTTATAATCAAGTCTGGAGAGTACTGAATAAGAGTCAAAAGCAGGCTGCAAGTGGTAAGCTGGGCCTAGTGAAGCTAAAGGGAAGAACAAATGAAGTCCTGCCTGTGGGGCAGATTTTATTTGAAGAGTACATGGCACAGTCAGCGTTGGTGGGAAATGAGACCTGGGCTTTACTTGAACAGCCATCAGAATCTGTTCTTCCTGGTGGAGTGTTTGTGGACAACTGTCTCATTACCTTACCGAGAAGCAGTCCCTTCAAAGTACCAGTCTCCTTGAGGAATGAAACTGATCACGACATTCTACTTCCCAGTAACTGTATTTTGGCTGAACTCAGCATTCCACACAAGCTCATTCAAAATCCTTGCGTGAGAAAGGGGAAGCTGGCTGCAGTTAGTTCTTCTAGTCAGCAAGAGAGTACTTCTGATCCTAAATTACAGTTTGACTTTGGGCAGTCTCCATTATCATCTGATTGGAGAGAACGTATAGTGCAGAAACTAAATTCTTTCTGTGACGTTTTCTCTCAGCATGAGCTTGACTTTGGTCATGCCACAAAGATAAAGCATCATATTAGATTAAAGGATGAGACACCGTTTAAACAAAGGGCATGTCCCATTCATCCCAGGCAGTGAGGCAGTGAAAAAACATTTGCAAACTCTTCTTAATGCTGATATAATTGGGGAATCAGAGTCCTCATTCACATCACCAATAGTTGTAGTACGAAAAAAGAATGATGTACGCCTCTGCGTGGATTATAGGAAATTAAATATGCAAACGATCCGGGATGCATATGCGCTTCCAAATTTGGAGGAGTCATTCTTAGCACTTTTGGGATCGCAGTGGTTTTTATGGATGGATTTGAAGTCCGGATATTACCAGGTGGAAATGGAAGAGGAAGATAAGACCAAAACAGCCTTCACTTGCCCATTAGGTTTTTGGGAGTTTAATCGGATGCCTCAGGGCATTAGAAATGCTCCCAGCACTTTCCAATGCCTTATGGAAAGATGCATGGGAGACATTCATTTGAAAGAAGTTTTTGTTTTCTTGGACGATTTAATAGTTTATTCCGACACGTTGGAAGAGCATAAAAATAGGCTCGTCAATGTGTTAGGATGTCTCAGAGAGTATGGACTGACGTTGTCTCTTGACAAATGTAAATTCTTTCAGACTGAGGTACGTTACTTGGGACACATTGAACAGATCATGAAAAAATTAGAGCACTAAAGACCTGGCCGAGACCCCAAAATTTAAAGGAACTGAAGTCTTTCCTTGGATTTTCAGAATATTACAGACGTTTCATTAAAGTCTCCTCAAAGATCGTCAAACCACTGACCAACCTCATGGCTGGTTACCCGCCTCAGCGCAAGGGGAGTAAGGTAGCTACTGGGGGCCAGTACTTTAATACCAAAGAGCCTTTTAATGAGCTCTTGCAGTCGTGCCAAGAGTGTCAGGAAGCTTTTAAGTCCATTATTGACAAGTTAACTTCTGCTCCCATTCTTGGCTTTGCTGACTCCAAGTTACCTTACACCGTGCACACAAATGCTAGCACTACTGGGTTGGGTGCAGCATTGTACCAGGAGGAGGATGGCCAAACACGTGTAATTGCTTATGCAAGCAGAGGGTTAAGGCGCAGCCAATCAAGGTACCCAGCCCATAAGCTTGCATTTTTAGCCCTTAAATGGGCTAACGTTGAAAAGTTCCACGACTATCTGTATGGAAGTCTATTTACAGTAGTCACCGATAATAATCCATTGACTTACCTACTCACCACAGCCAAGTTGGACACAGCCAGCTATCGCTGGTTAGCAGCTTTGTCCACTTTTAATTTTAACATCAAGTACAGGGTGGGCAAACACAACATGGATGCTGATGGTTTATCTAGAAGACCTCATGATGTGTTAGAGGACAATGGTATATCGGAAAGTGAGAGTCAACAAATTCAGCAATTTACCTCGCATCTCTTGACGTCTTCTAGTCCACTGAGAGAAATCGCTAGAGAGACAATTGAAGTGACATGTCAAAAGCATTTTATTAGCCAAAACTGTGAGCAAGATTCTTACCTTGGCCATGTAGAATCCTTAACAATGCAGTCATCAGCAGTCCCAGCTAGTTTTGAGGAACAGGACATTGAGTGTGGTGTTTCACTCCCGCAAAAGTATAGCCAGGCAGATCTCAGGAAGCTGCAAAGAGAGGATCCTATCATTAGTCAAGTTATAGAGCTCCTAGAGTCTGAAGAAAGAGCACCTACCAGCTTAAAAGGTAACAGTTCTGATCTCCATTTGATGCTACGAGAGTGGGACCGTTTTCGGCTAAGAAATGATCTTCTGTTTAGAACACGGATGAGTGATGGCCAGACAGTTTTCCAGTTTTCCATATACATAGAATGGGTGAGAGAGTGCAGCGTGAGATTGACATGAAGATTATGAGCCGTGAACAATTAAACTGCCTAAATTTAGCGAAATTGTTGTTGTTACTGGTTAAAAGAGTGGAAAAGGAGCATATGCATCAGAAAGAGGTGTAGAAGAATTGTTATCTGCATTTTTTCTTGATTCTGGAAATGGAAAAACATTAATTGAATCTCGGCCAGGTTTTGGTTTCCCCTTGAATTCTCTCTTCTGGATTGAAGATGGTGAGCCACCCAGCTTGAATTTGGTGATCTTCAATTGATTTGCGCAGTGCTCTTGAATCCAGCATTTCGGTAGGACTTTACAATTTACGACCTATGGATTTCCCCTTCTAGAACTTTTGCTTGATATTGAACCTAAAGGAACTTTACTCCCTGTGAATTTGAAACAACTAATCTGAGCTCAGCAACGTTAACTGAATGGACAGAACTGGTGATCCTTAATTCATCAAGTAATACACGTACACTGATAATGTTATTATTTTGTATACAAGTAATTGTTGTTTTGGAACAAAAAAAAAAATTGGAACGTTTCTTCATTAGTCCCAAAATTAAAAGGAAACAATTATCCACACCACAACTGTGTGTGTTGGAGGATGTGTGGTCAGGTAAATGTTGACCATCTTCATGTATTCTGGAGCTGTGCAATAACATTACCTTTCTGGAACATGGTTTTGTTGGAGTTCAAAAAGATCTTAGGATATGAAATACCAAGAGATTTCACAACTTTGTATCTTGGAAACTTTGCATCCATTGTGTAGAACGGAGATGAGTATCATGTAAGAAGAGTATTACCAGGCATTGGTATAAGGAAGACACCCCCTCACTTGGTGAATGGATAGAAATTGTTAAAGATATATACAATATGGAAGAATTGACTTTTATTTTGAGACTTAAAAAGAAATTTCAAAAATACTTTAAGAAGTGGATGGAATACTGTAATGTAAACAATCATTGACTATATATTCATATGTGAATAAAGATATAGACATATATGTATACATATACATTGTCAAAAACAGAATGTATACCCCCTTATTGTATTGTTTATTTGTTTAATGTTTTTTTTTTTCTTTTCTTCTTGATGTAGTTTTCATACAAATGTTCAAGAAAAATAGTTTTAAAAAAAAAGAAAAAGAAAGAAAAAAAGTCAAATAAGATTAAACTGTGCTAGCCAATAAGAAAGTATATACTGACCTACATATACTGTAAATGTTGGGTATAACTTTTGCATTTCAATAGTTATTTATACTTACCTCGTTGACAAACTCCTTTCCTTGATCAGTAAGAATTCGCTTGGGAGCTTCAAACTGATAGAAAAACTTTCAAATGCACTGGGTGTCATGGTTGCACTACTGTGTGTGAGGAGTGCGGAGCGAGGAACGAAGGAGACGAGGAGTACATAAATCGAGAGATTTTAATGAACTCAAGAGAACACAGAAAACACAAAACAGGAAACACTTTAAATACACAACTTAATCATGGGAAGACGAGACACACCTGGAATCAAATGAGAAACAATCAGGCAGCAGGAACAGGAAGATAACCAAATAAGGGCAAGGAAGGCCAGAACAAAGTCTGACATAACTCCCCCCTCCCGGAAGGAGTGTCCCACGCCATACAACATCCAACGTGGAGGGGGGGTGGGCGCTCTGGAGGCCTCTAGGAGCAGAGTTCCAGGACGGAAGGCCTCCAGGATGGCGCCCCTTCCGGGACCCATGGCAGTACGGGGCGTCATGGTGGAGCAGGCAGACTGTTCAGGAGGCCATTTCGGAGCAGCCTCTGAGGCCGCAGCCCCCACCCCGGCCTCTACGGCTGGAGCCGTACTACCCCCAAAAAAATACTTGGGGACGATTACGGACTCCGAGGCCCTCCGTGGGCCAAACAAAGGAACATGAGTCCTCCGTGGGCTAAACTCAGGAACATGAGCCCTCCGTGGGCTAAACTCAGGAACAAGAGTACACATATGTATTGGTTACTACTGGAAGTGGTTTTCGGTTTCCAATCAAATCCATGGCAATTGTGACCCTGGACCACAAAACCAGTCTTAAGTCGCTGGGGAATATTTGTAGTAGTAGCCAAAAATACATTGTATGGGTCAAAATTATTGATTTCTTTTTTATGCCAAAAATCATTAGGATATTAAGTAAAGATCATGTTCCATGAAGATATATTGTAAATTTCCCACTGTAAATATATTAAAACTTCAAATTTTGATTAGTAATATACATTGCTAAGAACTTCATTTTTGTGTACCCTCCAGATTTTCAAATAGCTGTATCTCGACCAAATATTGGATATAATCCTATCCTAACAAACCATACATCAATGGAAAGCTTATTTATTCAGCTTTCAGATGATGTATAATTCTCAATAAAAAAAAGACCCTTATGATTATGTTTTGTGGTCCAGGGTCACAATTAGCTCAAATGGCTGGGTTACCTTTCAAAACACAGAAAGCATTAGTAATTAAATTTTTGTAATGATGTCTTGCGTGTTACCGGCCCAGCGGTGGGCCCACAGCCATTACATATTTAAAACAGTCAAGTCAAGTCACCTTTATTTACCTAGCGCTTTTAACAATAGAGATTGTGTCAAAGCAACTGTACAGCATTAATTAGGAAAATAGTGTGTCAATAATGCAAAGTGACAATAGTAAACACTAATTTTTCAGTTAAAGGCAGTTCATCATTGAATTCAGTGATGTCATAATCCAGCTCAATTCAGGTTAAATAGTATCTGTGCAATCAAGTCAACTATATCGCTGGAAATGAAGTGTCCCCAACTAAGCAAGCCAGAGGCGACAGCGGCAAGGAACCAAAACTCCATTGGTGACAGAATGTAGAAAAAACCTTGGAAGAAACCATGGCCAGACAAACCAGCTGCAATGCAGGACCTGCGCAAAGTCAAATGTGCAGAGACTCAAACTGGACTCCTGTGGGTCTTGTCCGGGGCCGTCTGAGGGACAAGGTCTTTTGGGGATGTTGGTTATATGGGGAATCATCTCAGTTGTCTAGTTGTCCTGGTCTCTGCTGACTTTCAGGGCTGTAGAGGTCCTCTCTAGGTGCTAATCCACCATCTGGTCTGGATACGTACTGGATCCGGGTGACGCAGTGACCATCTGATCTGGGATACAGATGATCTGGTGCTACGGTGACCTCGGACTAGAGAGAAAAAGGAATAATATAGGAGATGCCATTCTTCTACCGATGTAGCAAGTATATCGGGTGTTATGGAAAGTGTTCCCGGTTCCGGTTGACCTAATTAATGCAGCCTAAAAATCCTTTTACGGATTTGAATATTAGAAATGTGTTAGTGTGTTATGTGTAAGCCAGGTTAAAGAGATGGGTCTTTAATCTAGATTTAAACTGACAGAGTGTGTCTGCCTCCCAAACAATGTTAGGTAGGTTATTCCAGAGTTTGGGCGCTAGATAGGAAAAGGATCTTCCGCCCGCAGTTGATTTTGATATTCTAGGTATTATCAAATTGCTAGAGTTTTGAGAACGCAGTGCACGTGGAGGACTATAATGTAACAAGAGTTCGTTCGAATACTGAGGTGCTAAACCATTCAGGGCTTTATAAGTAATAAGCAAGATTTTAAAATCTAAATGATGTTAAATAGGTAGCCAGTGCAGTGTTGACAGAAACGGACTAATATGGTCATACTTCCTGGTTCTAGTAAGAACTCTAGCTGCTGCATTTTGGACCAGCTGGAGTTTGTTTATTAAAACCAAGTAGGAATGTCCTTTATCGTTAGTTGTTTGCCCGCTGCTCTCTGACAGGTAAACTTAGTGCTCTCTCATGTAAAAACAAAGTTCTCTCAAAGCGCTCTCTATTAGCTCTGCCTGCTTAGAATTCGGGCCTAACGACACTAAAGTTGTCATGAAACCAAGGCATGGTTACGTACATAAGGTACTTTCCACTCCGTTCAGAGCACAGGTCATTACGCTCTCCACGCTTCCTCCCTCTGAAGAAGACAGAGAGCTATCTCTGCTCTTCTCCCTTTAGAGCTCTGAGAATCTATAATGAGCGTTCCGCCCCCTATAAGCGGTCAGAACAACTCTTTGTCAGCTTAGCAACCGAAACCAAGGGGCTTCCGGTCACGAAGCAAAGACTTTCAAGATGGATAGTATCTTTCTTGATAGCGTACTCTTCCTTGGGCCTCCAATGCCCCATTGGAGTACGGGCCCACTCGACTAGAGGCATCGCCTCGTCTTGGGCTGGTCCCCCCCCCCCGTGGTCTGTCCATATGTGGCGTGGCCGGCGGTCTGCCACAGCCGCCACATAGGGTTTCAACATAGCAATGTTTCTAACATGTGAAATTAAATGTTATTTGCAATGCATGAAGACATATTTTGATGTGTTGGGAGTTTTACGCTCATTAAGTTATGTAAAAGATTCAAAGCACAAGAAGCTTATTTCAGTGCTTCTGTGAACGGTAACATTATTTTAGTGCAACTAAGCAAATGAAGAGAATGCAAGCACACATGTGATGAAAATGTTAGTTTAGTGCGTCTGTGAACAGCAACACTATGTAGTGCAACTAAGCATATGAAGAGACTGCACTCCCACATATGCTGAAACCTCCTATTTGTCTGAGAGAAAGTTGGTTTATGCAATGTTAAGACTAAAGCTTGCCCACATAAAATATGTCTCTGGCATATGAAAAGAAATGTTATTTGCAATGCAGAAAATTATTTTAACGTGTTAAGAGTTTTACGCTTCTGACGTTATCTAAGAGCTTCTAAACACAAGAATCTTAGTTTAGTGTTTCGGTGAACTGTAAAACTATGTTAGTGCAACTAAGCAAGTAAAAGCCTACATATGCTGAAATCTTTACTTCTCTGTAAGAGAATGTAGGTTTATGCAATGTTAAGACTAAAGCTTGCCGACATAAAAGATGTTTGTAAGATATGAAATGAAATGTTATTTGCTTTGCAGAAAGACAGCTATTAACTGTTAGGATGTTTGTGCTCACAAAGTTTTGTAAGAGCTTCTAAGCACCAGAAGCTTAGTTTAGTGTTTCTGTGAACAGCAACACTCATTTGGAAAGTGGGATATCTAAGATATTCAAGAGGAATCTACCTTGGATTCATGGGCTTTATTGTTTTGGTTCCACTTAATGACTTAAAGGTATTTTGAAGGAGTCCAATTGGAGTCGCCCCAGAGAAAGGTCATAACCCCTCCAAGTCTATCAAACAAAGATCCAAACCTTTAATCTGGTTCATTGGGGTCTGTTAACTACCAAGCCAAAGTGGAGAATAAGTAGACCAATCACAGATGGCATCTTGACCTCCAGCCATGGAGAACAGGGTGGGGACGGGTCTCCACAAACCTCTGAGGGGTCATAACTCAGATTGAAGCCAAGGTGGGGCGTGTTTATGACAGATCTGTATTGTCTAAGTGTCCCAAGCTGGGTGGGACGCACATCAACCTGGAGTGCCAGCTGGTCATCATACTTAAAGAGCAGAAAGCAGAAAAATCACCATGGTGGGGGTAAACAACAAGTGCCCCCAATAAAACAGCCAAACATATCGAGGCCAGTGGGAGGGGTAGAGGTTGGGTGGCGGGTGTAGCATGGATATAACGCCCTCCTACCATAATGAACACATTATCACAGTGGCATCAGAGCAAGCGGAGCATATCATTGGTTCAAAATCCAGTCTTGCGGCGAGGGCTTTAAGCTTAGGGAGAAGGTAGTAGCTTTTGGCCTTATCAGCACCGCCGCAGTACTGAGAGCCCAGAGACGAGACGATCAGTCCTGCAGCGTCACGTAGGCAACTGGCCAAGCGTGAGATGAAATTAAACTTTGAGCGAGATGGATCAATCCCGTCAGCAGGGGCGGGTTTGCTTGGCATCTTATCTCGGATTTGCCACTAACCTGTTGGACAGAATGGGCAACATAGGCCGGAGAGTTAATATAATTTACCAGCAGAGGCTATTCCTCATCTTCAACAAGGCTTGTCATGGACAATGTAGCGATTTACTCAGGAACTCGTCCGAACAAGTGCTTGATAATTCCGCCAGACTGACCGGTTGTCCCTTGGGTCATAGCGTAAGGCGGCAACCGTGGCTTGAACAGAGAGGCCTCGTCTCCTTCTGCTTGGATGTGCATGTGGATGCATGCGACGGTAGCATTAAGACCAGAAGAGCTCGTTTCAAAGACAGTGCACTCATTCTTTTATAACCACCAGACAAATTGCACCCACCGTGAACTGAAGAGCACCGATTTAGCACTCGGGACAAATTAAGAGGAATAAACACAATTAGCTGGCAGAGCTTAGGCGCTGGCGAACATCTCTCTTCCCCTCCCTTTTTTGCTGATAATGTGAGGCGCTGCAGCGCAGCTGCCATTACTGCCACCACTGCATCTGCCATTCAAAACCCAAGCTGATAATTGCACTGCTCTCCCTGTTACACAAACTCGCCTAATTTTATCTACGACTACGATCACATTGGCACACACGGGTTACAATAACCATCGTGAAAGGGAGCTTTTTGTATAATTGTTGTTTTGATATTTCTGCCACTCCATTAGCA
>JADLZN010010376.1:0-68836 GCA_018155175.1 Sinocyclocheilus anophthalmus | reverse complement strand
AACTTGTCTTTTGAAAATCATAATTCCCATGTTACAAAAAACAGCATTCTTCCATCTTAGAAACATTGACAAGCTACGAAACATGTTACCTGTTTCTGATGCAGAAAAGCTAGTTCATTGCATTCATGACCTCTAGACTCGACGATTGTAATGCACTGCTAGGTGGTTGTCCTGCATCTTAATAAACAAGCTACAGGTAGTCCAAAAAAAGTCCTTACCAGGTCAAGAAAATACGACCATATTACCCCAATTTTACAGTCTCTACACTGGATACCTATTAAGTTCCGTACCAGTTACAAAATATTACTACTTACTTAAAATGCCCTAAATGGTTTAGCTCCTGCATAACTAACTAGTCTTCTACCACGCTACAATCCATCACGCTCCCTAAGGGCGCAAAACTCTGGACTTTTGGTAGAACCTAGGATAGCAAAGTCCACTAAAGGAGGTAGAGCTTTTTCGCATTTGGCTCCCAAAACCTGGAATAGCCTTCCTGATAACGTTCTGGGTTCAGACACACTCTCTCTGTTTAATCTAGATTAAAGACACATCTCTTTGGCCAAGCATTCAAATAATGCATCTCATAATCTTGTACTGCAGGTATATCTAATCAAATGCACATTATTATTCTTTAGCTTGGGTTAAACAAATAAATTTTGCTTGGTTGGAACAGTAGCTACGCTAATTATGTCTCTATCTCTTCTCTTCTCAGATTGACTAGGATTTACACAAGCTTCAGTCTGGATCCAGAACACCTGAGAAGAGATGATGCCAACCACTCAGAGGACCTCAGATGATGCCAACCCTGAAACAACATACAGAACTTCCAAATTTTGCTATAAGTTTGATTCGCAACATATAATCATTGCTGTTAACAGTGTTCACCGTCTGTTTGATTACGTCTTTAATTGATTTTTTCGTTCATTTCTGCCATATGTACATTAAATGACTAACCACTGATAAGCTACCACTAAATATTGTAGAAACATAATTTTCTGTAAAATTGCTTTGCAACGATTTGTATCGTGAAAAGCGCTATACAAATAAACTTGAATTGAATGGAATAGATAAATATTATTAGGGGATATTAAAAATTAGAGAACAATCTATAAATATTAGATTTTTTTCTGAAATATTGTTAATCTTCATTGCTCAAAAGTTGAAGGAATATTAGCTGTGGGTATATCACTGTTCCACTAACATATGTGACCCTGGACCACAAAACAGGGTCACATATGTTAGTCATAAGGGTCAATTTTTCAAAATTGAGATTTATACATCATCTGAAAGCTGAATAATTAATAAGCTTTCCGTTGATGTATGGTTTGTTAGGATAGGACAATATTTAGCAAATACAACTATTTGAATATCTGGAATCTGAGGGTGCAAAAAAAACGAAATATTGAGAAAATCGCCTTTAAAGTTGTCCAAATTAAGTTCTTAAGTTTTTTTTATATATTTACAGTAGGAAATTTACAAAATATCTTCATGGAACATGATCTTTACTAAATATCCTAATGATATTTGGCATAAAAGAAAAATCTATAATTTTGACCCATACAATGTATTTTGGCTATTGCTACAAATATACCCCAGCGACGTAAGACTGGTTTTGTGGTCCAGGGTCACATATTTGACAAAATAACCAAGGCATTTCAACAAAAACCTTTTCTTTTGTGTAAAACACAGAGATCGAAATTATTGAACAGTAACCACTGTAGCACGAAAGAATATTATGGAGAGTTACTGCTTTGAGTGACTTCAGCACATCTGCGGCCGCAAGGACACACTGTGCTGCTGTGATCTTGCTCCACTCTTCTTCCACTCTCTTCCATAGTTTGGTAACTGTAGTGGGTTTTCTTAGCGATCATTTTGTTGGCAAGGATTTTCCAGAGATTTTCAATCAGGTTTAGATAAAGACTCTGGGCCGGCCATTTCATTATTTCAATGTTCTTGGCTTCAAGGAACTGCTTTACCTGTTTTGCAGTTGTTATATGTAAATGTAGCTGGTCATTCATCTGTGTACAAATCTTTTTTCACAAAGTTGCTAGAGAACATGTTTTTTCTGTTCAGGGCTAAAATACACTGTTTAACATTACAACAATTTTTGGCCCTATTTGCATTCCAGGCTAATCACCACTACAATTCTGAGTGTTTTGCAGTGGGACGGGGACACTGTCTTGCATGAAAATTGCAGGCTTATTGGGAGATGCATGCAGGGAAAGTACGTCATGTTGCTGAAGGAGGTTCTGATAAACATTAGATTTCACTCTGTCATGTGTCTGTATAAGAATCCCAACTGCAGAAAACATTCCCCAAATCGTCACACTTCCTCCTCCACCTCCAAATCCACTGACTTATTTACGCACTTGGGCTTCAGTCTTTTCCCAGTTTGACACCGAACATAATGTTTCCCATCTGACCCAAATAAATTAAACTTGCTCTCATCACTAAAGTGAACCAGTTCTTCTCTGTCCACACAACATGCTCCTCAGCAAAGCCTGGCCTAGCATTTTGATTCTTTCTGCTGGTGAGAGGCTTTGTCGCTGCAGAGTGTGCTTTTAGTCCGACTTCTCTTAAACATGCCGAGACAGATCCAAACCCTGTTCAGCACTGAACCGGCGAGCAATTCCAGCTGCAGTGCTGAACCGATTCCCCATTGAAAGTCTCCGCATTATCCTGTCCTCTTGTGCATTTGTCTTGCATGGACGACCAGCCTTTTTGGGGGACTTGAATGAATTGGTGTCATTGTAAAGCTGCAATATTTGAGAAATCACAGATTTGGAAGGATGAAGGACCTTCATCTGGACAACCTGCTGTCGTAGGGTTTCAGTCACCTTAGGAGCGGCCAGCCATCTTGCAATCTCAGTGAAATGGAGGAATGCTGCCAGTTAATAGGGTGATTTGTCATATAATTAGAAAATTAGCACCGGGCAGAGTAACCCAATAACTTGGAGGTATCTGTAAGTGCTCTCTAATTTTGATCAGGTTTCTTTGTCAAATTCTGTGTTTTTAGGACAACTTCAATTAGGACTAAGCAGTGACCTTGAAATGTACACAATTTTTGGTTTTCTAATTTTGATCTCCACTATATATATATATATATATATATATATATATAAAATACAAACCCGATTCCAAAAAGTTGGGACACTGTACAAATTGTGAATAAAAACAGAATGCAATGATGTGGAAGTTTCAAATTTCAAATTAATATTTTATTCAGAATACAACATATATGACATATCAAATGTTTAAACTGAGAAAACGTACCATTTTAAGGGGAAAATAAGTTGATTTAAAATTTCATGGCATAAACACATCTCAAAAAAGTTGGGACAAGCCATGTTTACCACTGTGTGGCATCCCCTCTTTTTATAACAGTCTGCAAATGTCTGGGGGCTGAGGGGCGACAAGTTGCTCAAGTTTAGGAGTAGGAACGTTGTCCCATTCTTGTCTAATACAGGCTTTTAGTTGCTCAACTGTCGTAGGTCTTCTTTGTCGCATCTTCATCTTTATGATGCGCCAAATGTTTTCTATGGTGAAAGATCTGGACTGCAGGCTGGCCATTTCAGTACCGGATCCTTCTACGCAGCCATGATGTTGTAATTGATGCAGTATGTGGTCTGGCATTGTCATGTTGAAAAATGCAAGGTCTTCCCTGAAAGAGACGAAGTCTGGATGGGAGCATATGTTGTTCTAAAACTTGGATATACCTTTCAGCACTGATGGCGCCTTTCCAGATGTGTAAGCTGCCCAAGCCACACGCACTCATGCAACCCCATACAATCAGAGATGCAGGCTTCTGAACTGAGCGCTGATAACAACTTGGGTTGTCCTTGTCATCTTTAGTCCGGATGACATGGCGTCCCAGTTTCCCAAAAAGAACTTCAAATTTTGATTCATCCGACCACAGAACAGTTTTCCACTTCGCCACAGTCCATTTTAAATGAGCCTTAGCCCAGAGAAAACGCCTGCGCTTCTGGATCATGGTTAGATATGGCTTCTTTTTTGACCTATAGAGTATTAGCTGGCAATGGTGAATGGCATGGTGGATTGTGTTCACCAACAATGTTTTCTGGAATGTTTTCCTGAGCCCATGTTGTGATTTCCATTTACAGTAGCATTCCTGTATGTGATGAAGTGCCGTCTAAGGGCCCGAAGATCAAGGGCATCCAGTATGGTTTTCCGGCCTTGACCCTTACACACAGAGATTGCTCCAGATTCTCTGAATCTTTGGATGATAATATGCACTGTAGATGATGTTAACTTCAAACTCTTTGCAATTTTTCTATGAGAAACTCCTTTCTGATATTGCTCCACAATTTTCGCCGCAGCATTGGGGGAATTGGTGATCCTCTGCCCATTTTGACTTCTGAGAGACACTGCCACTCTGAGAGGCTCTTTTTTTTACCCAATCATGTTGCCAATTGACCTAAAAAGTTGAAAATTGGTCCTCCAGCTGTTCCTTATAACTTTTCCGGACTCTTATTGCTACCTGTCCCAACTTTATTTGGAATGTGTAGCTCTCATGAAATCCAAAATGAGCCAATATTTGCATGACATTTCAAAATGTCTCACTTACAACATTTGATATGTTATCTATATTCAATTGTGAATAAAATATAAGTTTATGAGGTTTGTAAATATTCATTCCTTTTATGCACAATTGTTACAGGGTCCACCAAACTTTTGGAATTGGGTTTTGTATATACAGTGGGGAAAAAAAAAGTATTTAGTCAGCCACCAAATTGTGCAAGTTCTCCCACTTAAAAAGATGAGCGAGGCCTGTAATTTTCATCATAGGTACTGTATACCTCAATTATGAGAGACAAAATGAGGAAAAAAAAATCCAGAAAATCACATTTGTAGGATTTTTAAAGAATTTATTTGCAAAGTATGGTGGAAAATAAGTATTTGGTCAAAAAAAAAAATTTCATCTCAATACTTTGTTATAAACACTTTGTTGGCAATGACAGAGGTCAAACGTTTTCTGTAAGTCTTCACAAGGTTTTCACAAACTGTTGCTGGTATTTTGGCCCATTCCTCCATGCAGATCTCCTCTAGAGCAGTAATGTTTTGGGGCTGTCGCGGGCAACACGGATTTTCAACTCCCTCCAAAGATTTTCTATGGGGTTGAGATCGGGAGACTGGCTAGGCCACTCCAGGACCTTGAAATGCTTCTTACGAAGCACTCCTTCGTTGCCCGGGCGGTGTGTTTGGGATCATTGTCATGCTTAAAGACCCAGCCACGTTTCATCTTCAATGCCCTTGCTGATGGAAGGAGGTTCACTCAAAATCTCACGATACATGGCCCCCATTCATTCTTTCGTTTACACGGATCAGTCGTCCTGGTCCCTTTGCAGAAAAAACAGCCCCAAAGCATGATGTTTCCACCCCCATGCTTCACAGTAGGTATGGTGTTCTTTGGATGCAACTCAGCATTCTTTCTCATCCAAACACGACAAGTTGAGTTTTTAAATAAGTTCTATTTTGGTTTCATCTGACCATAGACATTCTCCCAATCCTCTTCTGGATCATCCAAATGCTCTCTAGCAAACTTCAAACAGGCCTGGACATGTACTGGCTTAAGCAGGGGGACACGTCTGGGACTGCAGGATTTGAGTCCCTGGCAGCACAGTGTTACTGATGGTAGCCTTTGTTACATTGGTCCCAGCTCTCTGCAGGTCATTCACTAGGTCCCCCCGTGTGGTTCTGGGATTTTTGCTCACAGTTCTTGTGATCATTTTGACCCCACGGGGTGAGATGTTGTGTGGAGCCTCAGATCGAGGGAGATTATCAGTGGTTTTTTATGTCTTCCATTTTCTAATAATTGCTGACACAGTTGATTTCTTCACACCAAGCTGATTACCTATTGCAGATTCAGTCTTCCCAGCCTGGTGCAGGTCTACATTTTGTTTCTGGGGTCCTTTGCAGCTCTTTGGTCTTGGCCATGGTGGTGATTGGAGTGTGACTGTTTGAGGTTGTGAACAGATGTCTTTTATACTGATAACGAATTCAAACAGAAGCCATTAATACAGGTAACCAGTGGAGGACAGAGGAGCCTCGTAAAGAAGAAGTTACAGGTCTGTGAGAGGCAGAAATCTTGCTTGTTTGTAGGTGACAAAATACTTATTTTACCGAGGAATTTACCAATTAAATCTTTAAAAATCCTACAATGTGATTTACTGTGATTCTCATTTTGTCTCTCATAGTTGAGATACCTATGATGAAAATTACAGGCCTATCTCATCTTTTTAAGTGGGAGAACTTGCACAATTGGTGGCTGACTAAATACTTTTTTGCCCCACTGTATATCTATATCACGAGTTCACACTAAAATAGATGTGCTTAAGCAATTAGTAGCATATTTGGCGTGCTGTTCAGAGGGAGGGCTCCGAGCTCGGGTTAAAGCCCGAACCCAGAGAACTCCCCAAAAGAAGCTAATGGCATGAGACCGCAGTCGGAGAGAAAACAAAGTAGCCCCCTAAAAATATGCGTGCCATGAAGAAAAGTAGGGTGTGCGAGGAGGCAGCAGGGCGACTGGGAGGGGTCGTGCGGTGCTTGAACGTAAGCTGCGACTCTATGCGTCAGATGGCAAGCCCTACCTGTCGCTGAATGAGGAGCATGATGGAAGGCCAGGTGAGGGACTCTCGCTGCATCCGAAGGGAGCTGCGGCTCTGCTGCACTGGAAGGGAGAGTCCCTCTTGCACCTGAATGCATGGCTTAAAGCGTCGGATGGAGGGCTCTCACTACGATTTCCTCCTCCTTCCCCCTCTTTTTCCCTTTTCCCCCCCCCCCTCTTTTCTAGTCAAGGGAGCTGCGGGATCTGCTGCAATGGCGCACATCCGCCCCGGATGAGCCCTGTCCGATGCGGAAAAAGCAAATGGGGCTCAAAACGATGGATGGAGGGCTCTGCTGCACCGGAAGGGAGAGCCCTGTCCGATGCGGAAAAAGCAAATGGGGCTCGAAACGATGGATGGAGGGCTCTCACTGCGACCGAAGGGAGTCTGCTGCACTGGAAGGGAGAGCCCCGTCTGATGCGGAAAAAGCAAATGGGGCTCGAAACGATGGATGGAGGGCTCTCACTGCGACCGAAGGGAGTCGCGGCTCTGCTGCACTGGAAGGGGGAGCCCTGTCCGATGCTGAATAAGCCTTGAATCTCGAAACAACAGATGGAGGGCTCCTGCTGCGACCGAAGGGAGCCGCGGCTCTGCTGCACCGGAAAGGAGAGCCCGGTCCAATGCTGAATAAGCCATTAGTCTCGAAACAACGAATGGAGGCACTGCGGCAGCAGTATCAAATTAAGCGGGGCACTGCGGCGGCAGTATCAAATTAAGCCGTGCACTGCGGCGGCAGTATCAAATTAAGCAGGGCACTGCGGCGGCGGTATCAAATTAAGCAGGGCACTGCGGTGGCAGTATTAAATGAGCAGGGCACTGCGGCGGCGGTATCAAATTAAGCAGGGCACTGCGGTGGCAGTATTAAATGAGCAGGGCACTGCGGCAGCAGTATTAAATGAGCAGGGCACTGCGGCGGCAGTATCAAATTAAGCAGGGCACTGCGGCGGCAGTATCAAATGAGCCGGTCACTGCGGCGGCAGTATTAAATGAGCAGGGCACTGCGGCGGCAGTATCAAATTAAGCAGGGCACTGCGGCGGCAGTATCAAATGAGCAGGGCACTGCGGCGGCCGTATCAAATTAAGCGGAGCACTGCGGCGGCAGTATCAAATTAAGCAGGGCAATGCAGCGGCAGTATCAAATGAGCGGGGCACTGCAGCAGCAGTACCAAGTGGGCGGGGACTGCAGCGGCAGTATCAAATGGAGCAGGGCACTGCAGCGGCGGTATCAAATTAAGCAGGGCAATGCAGCGGCAGTATCAAATGAGCGGGGCACTGCGGCGGCATTATCGAATGAAGCGAGCACTGCGGCAGCAGTATTAAATGAGCAGGGCACTGCTGTGACAGTATCAAATTAAGCAGGGCATTGCAGCAGCAGCCTCAAATTTATTTTAACTGATCAAACTTAGATGGGCTTTCTTTGTGTGAAAATTATTGGTCCTGATATAGCTCTTGAAGGCGTTCGATGACCATCGACCGAGAGCTTGGATCTGCTGCTATGAGAGACCTTTTTGAGCTGCTGTAGTCACTGCCCCGATTCGGAAGGGGTGGCTGGAAAATCTTTCTACGGGTATGACTGGTTGTACGATGTTTATTGAACCTCGTTTGTATAGATGTTTTTGAAACCAAAAACGTGTGACGGGGTGGTTATGGTCAGTCATCGACAAAAGAGGATGTACACTGAGAGCTTCTGAATTGTAGGCAAGAAAAAGGGCCTGATACGGTTGGATTAGTGACGGGTGGTTAAAAAATTCCGACGTGGTGACCTCTTTTTCCTGATCTGATTTACTTTGATGAAATAGGAGTTTCGCTGTCAAGCACGGAAAGGTTGGAGACGGTTGGATTGGAGTTGAATAGAAGTTATTTTGAATTCCAAGCATCTCAGGAAACCACGAAAAGCCAGTATGAACATAGCGTAGAGTCTACGAGCGGTATGGAGTGAGTGGTACCCTGTGCGGAGAATGTGGATACATTTAGAAAGGATGTCAAACGTTATCGGCTGTCTAGCAATCGGGCTTGGAGGATGAGAGCACTGAATTCCTTTGATCAAAAGAGAGGTTTGAGAATTGTTTATTTCAGGAGAGGGGGCACCGTACATTAATTTGTGAAAAAAAACAATATTGGATGCTTAGATAACCTTTGATTGACCGGGCTTGGAGGTTCTTACTGGTGTTAAGATAGGAAACGAAAGATGTGATTGAGAGGAGGGAAAAATTGGGAAATGGCCGGTTGTACGAGGGGTGGAAAGCTTTAAATCATCTCCAAGCAGTTAGATAAGATTGGATGGTTCTGGGTGAAACTGATTGGAGGATCGAACCGAGTGACGCATTGAGGAGGTTTTAAGGGATGCATTATGGGAATGTGAGTTGCGAACAGTGAAGTACTGGGGTTGGCGATGGGTCCCCCTCCGGAGCCAGCGCTCCGAATTTCTGCGAGAATCTGAGACTTGATGGTATTAGGCACGGGGGGGTGGTTCCTGAGCTGCAACATTCGGTGGGGTAAGTAGTGGGACTGCTGTGAATGAACTGTACTTAGGTTTAGATTGGAGAGAAGGAAAAATAATCAGGGGCCGTAACTTTTTGCGGAGGCAATCTCACGCACGGATTAGCCTCTGGTGCTTAGGGAAGCACGTAGGAAGAGGTAGAAGGAAATGAGGGAGGAGGCCAGTAAGCTTGCATTGCTGGCTGATGCTGCTCTGCTTGGACGTCTGCAGCAGGGGCTGCTGGCCATTGATAGGAAAAAGGAGTAGCGGAAGGGTAAGAGTAAGGTGGCTGAGCTTGAATGGCTAGCGGAGGCAGCCTCAAGCTAACGTCTGCCGCCGGAGGTAGAAAGGAGGGGGAAGGATAGGAGTTTGGGAAGCTACGCCAGCAGACAACGTTGTGTGCAGTGCTGTAGCTGAAGGCGCCGCAGTGATTGGTTGAGAAGAGGAGTGAGGCAGTGCAGTGTGAGGAGCAGCCGAGTCTGGGACACGGCCCATGCTTGCTGACGGCCTGCTGCGTCTTGAAGCTCGAGGGGAGCCGGAACTTGATCTGGAAGACAACGTAATTTTGAATGAAGTAGGGAGCTATGAGGAAGAGGTGCATGGGCTGCAATTGTCAGCAGAGGCAGCCTGACGTTTAAATCGGCTTCCGGGTTAGTGTCTGCTATGGGAGCTGGAGGCCACTAAAAAGAAAAAAGGGGTCATTAGAAACGAGAGGAAAAGCCTGAGATGTGTGGGCCTGAGTTGCAAGCGGAGGCAGCCTCACGCTTCCTTCAGCTGCTGTAGGCCACGGGAAGGGAGTGGGGTTTGTGACATCCTGTAGAGCCTGTACAGCCTGCACAGCTAGCAGAGGCAGCCTCATGCTAGTGTGTGCTATAGGAGCTGAAGGCCACTGAAAAGGAAAAAGGATTACAAGTAACAGGAGGAAAGACTGAGATGTGAGGGCATATGTTGCAAGCGTAAGCAGCTTTGCGCTTGTTTCAGCTGCTGTAGCTGTAGGGCACGGGGCTTGTGATATTCGGGGCAAAATGCTGGAGAGCTTGCAGAGGCAGCCTCACGCTAGTGTGCTACGGTAGCTGGAGACCAGTGAAAAGGAAGAGAGGTTAGAAGTAGCAGGAGAAATCCTAAAATTACGAAAAAACATACTTTTCCTCTTAACCACACAGTTAGTAAGTATTGAAACAGCTAGCCAGCCAAGCAGCACATCAGCTGGTAGAGACTTGGAGAGAGGAGCCTAGCAGTATGCCCAACGCATGTGAATTAGGTTGCTAGTTGTACTTGTTCAATAATAATAATAATAATGGTTTCTTTATGATACACCTTATTTGTTGGTTTGCACCTATAATTGTACACCATTTAACTTTTCACGAAAATCGAATCTTTTTTTTATCTTATCTGTCTATCCGAGTAAAATGTGTAATTGAAAATACAGGTAAAAAGCTAGTGAAAATTAATACAGAAAATTTGAGTAATTTCATTGCGTGTTCTACGCAGTTTTGCGTCTTGGTTACAAAAAAACAAAAAAAAAAGACATCAACATCCATAATGTCATCACGTCGTTTAACAACAAACGACCTAGCTTTAGTGACTTTACTTAATATTATTGCAACAAGGCCTGCGGTGCTAGCGGAGGCAGTCTCGCGCTAGCGACTGCAACGTGAGCCCGGCTGCATGTGGCGCTGCGGCCAGAAGAGCCTCGGTGAAAAGATGAGCCGAAGCGGGAAGCGAATGAGGTTTTGCTGCAGTGAGAACTGGGGCGCGGCCCAGGCTCGTTTAAGACCTGCCACTGCAACCCAAAGCTCGAGGAGAGCCGGGTCTTGTGCGGGACAATGATAGTGTCGAGTGGGCGAGTTCGAGGCTTTGCTCGATCTATTGGCCGCCTTGGCTGATTTGCAGGATGAAGAATTGATCGTACAGATCAGCTTTGTTTACCCTCCGTGAGAATGGCTCGTCGGGGAAAAAAAATCAGCGTTTGCTTCCGCCTTAAATACTATCCACTTTCCAATCTGAGGATATATTGGCATGGCCAAATGATACGAGGATGTCGGGGAAGTTGGAAGTCTCGCCGGTGGAGGCCTCAGTGTTGTGGAGAGCGTGTGGCTGGTCGAGCAGAGCGACGGCCGCGATGAAGCTCGGCGGCTCCAAGTAGATATAACTGCAGACCGGAGCGCTCCAAAATAGGGCGTGAACTCCAAAAGTGGGCAGAACCTCCAAAATGGGGTGGGGTCTCCACGCGCAAAGACTTTTACCATTGGCTCTGGCTTCAGCCAATTGTTATCGACTTACATTTCAAAATAAAATTTTATAAATTAAACATTGTTTCTAGTTCATTTAAAATAAAATATGCTATATAAATAAATATTCCCTGTGAGAGCAGAGCCCAAAGCTCTTGGCCAGTGGTGTTCGGACTGGAGTTGGAACCTCTGCTTAATGATATAAACAGGAATCACCCACGAGCTCTCCCGTGAGCCGTCCCAGGGCAGCTCTTTGTTCTAAGCAACCCGGGGCTCGAAACTCGCAGGGTAGGAGGGGGTAGTGACGCTGGGTGTAACTAAAAAGGTGCCATTGTCCGGTGAGGTCCGGTTGGGGAGTTACGAAACGATCTCACATCGCATAATCTTATTAACTGTTTATCTCCTGAACTGCAACTTTCTTTACCACACTATTCAGTGCCAATCCCGCCGTGCAGTCAATTTCTCTGGTTAAGGTTAGGGTCAGGTGCGTGGTAGGTTTAAGGGTTAGCATTTTTTGTAGCATAGTGTAGGAAATCAACACTTTAATTGACTCAACCAATAAAATCTTTAGAATCAGCTGTGGGGCGGAGTTTGCCCTGAAGTGGATTGGTGGAAAAAATTGTGCATGCGTGTCATGTGCCTGTCTGTCAATGGGAGGAAGCCATGCCCTATTTTGGAGCTCCCACCCCGTTTTGGAGTTCCCGCCCCCATTTGGAGATCTCTGGGCTGCAGTTATACCCTTCTTGGCGGCGGTGACGACTGGCGGAAAAGGAGTGAGCCTAGGGCCGGCAGATTGCGACGGAGGATACGAAAGATCCCCGGTACAGGTTTCGTCGTACGGAAAAAATTTAGTCTGTGATATAATGGCTAAAGGAGCAAAACCGAATGCTGGAAAACTTTCGTGGAACTGAGGTAAGTTGGCTGTATATATACACGTATGTGCTTGTTAAGGTGATTAGCTGACGAGCTCCACCTGGGCCAGATTGATTGATTATCTGATTGTGCTCCTCTCGAACCTTGTTAATAAAACATCATATAAAGACATCAAATAATGTTTTGACACTGTTTCGCCGGCACTACATATATAATATTTCTATATCTACGTCTGTCTTTCTGTACACTTGTTCAGTGTTCATTTGGCTGCAGGCCGCTCAGAATCCTCAGCGCTCACTTTGAAACAGAGAGTTTTTCAGATTGTTCATGATCTTCAAGATCTCGCTGATCTTCCAGGTGAAATAGACTGCACGGACAGGTCAGTGTTTTTTCTCTGAGGTCCAGTGATAGTGTTAGGGTTGGGTCCAGTATTGTTGACTTTGTACTTTGCTCTTATCATTAGTTAAATACAAACTTTTTGTTGCGACTTCCTCAGCATTAGCTTACTTTTCTGGACATCAGATAAATATGGGTTATATGTAAATGTAGCTGGTCATTCATCTGTGTATCTCTATGTCACAAAGTTGCTGGAGAACTGTACAGTGCTATTAAGCAGTTGTCAGTTTTTTATAATGTTAAACAGCTTCAAACAAACTCTTTAAAACAGATATATTACTTTATACAACAGTTTGTTATGGGCCTGCAAACAGATAATCTGTTTTGTGAATGGAAAACACATTTTATTAACCAGCCAGCATTAAGAGGAGTATTGTGGGAAATGCAGACATAAATGTACAATAAAGACGGGCTGTTCAGCTCTGGTTGTTGAGGGCCACTGTCCTGTGGGATTTGATTGTAACCCTAATCAGAGCTAAACTCGGCAGGACATGGCCCTCCAGGAATAGAATTGAATAGCCCTTCAGTAATTAATTGAATTGTCATATTGTGTGGGCATGATTAGGAAAGGCAAGCATATAGTGAATGTATAATCATGAATTTTGATTGCAGTATGCTCCATGTGCATCAAATACAGCTTTTGTCTCAAAAAAAAAAAAAATCTTAAATTCTCTTTTTTGTAAATGGCATTTTCAACCAACATTTTTGCTACACCACATTTTGGTGCATCTGATTTCATATGATATGGCCCCTGCTTGAAATGTAGAGGCAAAAGTTTGATTTCAAACCACAAAGCATATATTCTACAGTCTGTGGTACATAATTATCACTGTGCTTGACTGAGTTATGACTGTCACGGGTTGCTACTGTGAGGAGCACGGAGCGAGGAAATGCGGAATTCATTTCAAACAGTCTTTAATAAACTTCCAAAGGAACCAGGAGAACACACGAAGCAATGTAGACAAAACAATTCCAGACAAAGAAACACTCAGAACAGGCTAGAACTAAATAGAGCAGATAACGAGGGGCCGACAGGTGAGGAGGGATAACGAGGGGCAGACAGGTGAGGAGGATAACTAATAATGAGATACACCTGGAACAAATCAAACTACATTGGGACGGGACAGGACAGTACCATCAGGGAGGGGGGCCGGGCGCACTGGAGGTCAGGAGACTCAGGAGGCCATGGCGGAGCAGGGGACTCAGGAGGCCATGGCGGATCCTCCGTGGCCTTAGCTAGCTCGGCCACGAGTATATGGCCCCCCCACCCCCAAATTTTCTTGGGGAAATCTTATTTTTAACTTTAGAAATTATAACTTTTGTGTTGTGACTGACTTTATTACCATATTGTGACACATTAAGCTATGACATTTTGAATGTGCACTTATGGCTGTAGTTAAATGTAGTTCAAATGTAATTTAAGATCTGGATGTGTAGTGGAATGGTCAGCCTGTAACTGACTGGCCTACATAATACAACATTTACAACATACAACATGAATATCAAAAGAAGAAATCCCATGGCAGCTCTAGGAAGAACATTGTGTGTTTGTTAATGAGATGCATGAGACCTCTGATTTATCTTTCATTCATCATTGTGTTTGTGTTGCAGAATGTCAAACATTCCTGCTTGTTTTCTTGGATCTGCTCAGACCAAAAACCTATCTGAGGAAGTGAAGAGGTGAGAGGCTAGTTGGCATGAAATACTTGTGGGAGCTTGACATGTCCTGTGACGTTAAACGCTACACTCCATCTTATAAAAAAGATTCAAAATGTTGAAAAAAAAATAGAATATTAAGCAAGTACTCCCTAAGTTTTGTTCTGATAAATTTAATTTAAGCTTATAAACACTGATCAATGCATATATATAGAGCGCATCAAATACAGCTCAACTGTGCTTGCTTGACAATTGAGAACCAATGAGGTTTGTTCTTGTCAAGTCACCTTTATTTATATAGCGCTATTAACAATACAGATTGTGTCAAAGCAACTGTACAGCATTAATTAGGAAAGTAGCATGTCACTAATGCAAAATGACAATAGTAAACACTCATTTTTCAGTTAAAGGCGCAGTTCATCATTGAATTCAGTTATGTCATCATCCAGCTCAGTTCAGTTTAAGTAGTGTCTGTGCAATCAAGTCGACGATATCACTGGAAATTAAGTGTCCCCAACTAAGCAAGCCACAGGCGAGAGCGGCAAGGAACCAAAACTCCATCGGTGACAGAATGGAGAGAAAAACTTGTGAGAAACCAGGCTCAGTCGGGGGCCAGTTCTCCTCTGGCAAACGAAACCAGCAGTTCAATTCCAGGCTGCAGCAAAGTCAGATTGTGCAGAGGACTCAGCTGGTTCCTGTGGTTTTGTCCCGGTGGCCATCTAGGAGACAAGGTCCTCACTGGGGATCTGTCTCTGGGGCTCATCTAGTTGTCCTGATCTCCGCTGACATTCAGGGCTGTAGAGGTCCTCTCTAGGTGCTGATCCACCATCTGGGCTGGATTTTTCTTGTGCAACAAACAAATTGTTTGAGCTTCCGTGCTCTATGTATTTGTGTCAATCAGTGTTAAATCTGTTCTTCATTTGAAGCAATTGTGCCTCTTCAGAAGACCTGGGTTAAACTGCTCAATTCACGTGGATTACATTCATGAAGCCTTGAAAAACTTTTTGAAACAGCCATGTTTTGATTGAATGGACTTTAATTAAATAGAGGGACAGAAATCTCAGATTTCATTCAAAATATCTTAATTTGTGTTTCAAAGATGAACAAATGTCTTACGGGTTTGGAACAACAAAAGGATGAGTAAATTATAGAATTTTCATTTCTGCGGGAACTATTCTTTTAATCTAATAGAGATGCTTTGGAATGATTTCAAGAGCCATTTACACAATTTTATGACCAATTTTGTGAGCAATTATTGAAGAAAACCAACTCATTCCAAAAGGTTCACGTAGTTGTTTATGTCACTGTATATTGTCCCATATACATAATATTGTGACCTAAAAGCTTGATGTTGATTGAAAAAAATCAGTGGACATGTCACATTTGAAACTATCCAAGAATAGTTTAACTTCAGAAGATTCAGTGATATGTGTTTAGCCACTGACTTTATTTCCCTGTTCTCTTGTCTCTAGGGGTCATTTTAGGGTGCTGTACATGACACCTGAACTCTGCTCTGGGAATATTCCTCTGCTAGCACAGCTTGACAGGACTGTTGGTAACTCAAACGGGAAGAAATAAAAGACCATTTGAAATGATTGAATACTTCACTGTAAATGAGGAACACTTCACTGTGTGTGTTTGTAGGTTTATGTGGTAGACGAGGCTCATTGCATCTCTCAGTGGGGTCATGATTTCAGAAGTGCGTATCGTGACCTGGGGAAACTCAAGAAAAATCTCCCTGGTGTAAGCCATATTTTCTTTGTACTTTGTGTCATTATGAAGTTATATACTGATACCACTGAATGATTGATTTGGATCATTTATGTGTCGTTCCTAACATTTGACTGTTTAATTAGGTTCCTATTTTGGCGCTCACGGCTACTGCGAGTCCGTCTATCCATGAGGACATCGTTAAGAGCCTTCATTTGATCAATCCTCTGATCACCTGCACCTCGTTCGACCGACCAAACCTCTACCTGGATGTCAACCGCAAGTCTGGTGACGTTATCCAATACCTCAAACAATTTCTCATAAAAAAAAAGGGTAGGCCATGCTGATTCTTGTAGTAACTTGTGGGGAATATTTTGCATGAGGAGTGTTTGAAGATTGCTTAATGCAGTGGCTTTTAAACCAGGCCAGGACCCAGTAGGGTTCTGTACAATTACTTATTTTAAATAAGACAATAAGTTAAAGGGGTAAAAAAAAAACAGATGTAAGCTGACTGTCACAGTAAAGAAGGAGACCAAAACGGAGATATACAGGTAAGCAGGGTTCTTTATTGAACGGAGGTGCTGAGGGAAGAGATGGAGAGCAAACAGGTTAAAGGGAAACCGTTCCAGGAACTGAAGGGATCTGGCTCACGTGGTGAATGTTTCTTGGGTCCTTCCAGGATCGGACTGAAGATGACTTTCGACGGAGACAGGTGGGCACAGGTTGGAGTCTGGGTTCGTGAGACAGGTAAGGAGTAGCGTAGTGAACTCGAGACCAGACAAAGTGCAACTGCAGTGACTGAGTATTTGAGCTAGTGTTGATGAGGTGGTGACAGGTGCAGCTGATTAGTGCTCCGGTGATTAGGAACGGGTGTGTGAGGTGATTGGACCTGACGAAGCTGGACTATCCCTGACAGTACCCCCCTCCCCACAGGCGGCTCCCGACGCCAGCCGCCGACGTAGAGGACGGCTGCGTCCCCGGAGAGCGGGACGATCTGGGTGACGATCATGGAAGTCTCTGAGGAGTAAGGGATCTAAAACATCATCTCTGCGCACCCATGATCTCTCCTCGGGGCCGAATCCCTCCCAGTCCACGAGATATTCCAGGCAGTCGCCTCAACGCCGGGAGTCCAGAAGAGAATTGACTCGGTAGATGGTCTCTTCTTCAACGATCTCGGGAGGAGGAGGTAAGTGGGATTCGTCAGACCCTGTGGGAGAAGCAGACAGAGGGTTAACACAGGGTTTGAGTAGAGAGACATGGAAGGTAGGTGCGATACGGTAGTGAGAAGGGAGTTCAAGCCTGTAGGTGACGTTGTTGATATGCCTCCTGATGGTGAATGGTCCAATATAGCGGGGACAGTCGGAGACGAATGTCCCACGTCGATTACCACACCTTATCTCCAGGTTGGTATTGTGAAGTAGGTCAGCGGTGAACGTCTGCCTGGGCTTGGTGTCTCCGAACTGCCTGCTGGAGATGGACATGCGCTTAGTCCCAGACCCTCTCGCTCTCTCTGAACCAATGATCAACCGCTGGAACGTCAGATGGTTCTCCTGTCCAAGGGAACAGGGGAGGTTGGTAGCCGAGTACGCACTGAAAAGGGGTGAGGCCGGTGGTTTGCTGCCTGAGGGAGTTCTGTGCGTACTTGGCCCAGGGAAGGTAAAGGCTCCAGCGGTTCTGGTTGTTGTGACAATAGCTACGTATATATCTCCCGATCTCTTGAATCTTTCGCTCAGTCTGGCCATTGGATTGTGGATGATGTCCGGAGGTGAGGCTTACTGATACTCCGAGGAGTTGGAAGAAGGTCCGCCAGACCCGGGAGATGAATTGGGGCCCACGATCGAAATTGCGAAAGACTTGATTGAATAACTGTGTTGCTGTTTCCATGGCAGTAGGTAGTTTTCTGAGTGGGAGAAGTTTACATCCCTTCGAGAATCGGTCCACAACTACGAGGATGCATGTGTAAGATTCGGACTCGGGGAGATCTGTGACAAAGTCGACTCCGATGTGGGATCAGGGCCGGTGGGTTATGGGAAGTGGTACCAGTTTGCCTTGTGGCAGTGGACGGGGAGATTTGGTGATGGCACATTACTGGGCATCCTTGTACGAGCGTTTGACTGCGCGAGCCATAGCGGACCCCAGAGCGGGTTTCGAGGAGCGAGAGGTGGCTGGCTGCCTGGATGTCAGAGCCGGATAGGGTGCAGCACGAGCCAGAGGGCTATTGCGGGAGCGGAGTGGCTGGACTAGACCTTCCCTTTTGGACCTCCCGGCAGAGCAGGTTCTGATTGGGTGGCTCGACGAATCTCTCCGTGGGACCTAAAATGAGGGCTGGAGGGAGAATTGTCTCAGAGGGTAGTAATCATTCCGTGGCTTGATGGAGGCGCGACAGAGCATCTGCTCGGGTGTTCTTGGTGCTCGGGACGGTAGGTAACAGAGAACTGAAAACGGGTGAAGAACAGCGCCCACTGTGCCTGACGAGGTGATCAGTGATGACTTGGAATGGATGAATAGCTCCCTCCAGCCAATGTCTCCACTCCTCCAGAGCAAGTTTGATCATCATATGATATCATAGTTTTGCTCCGCTGGGGAAAGCTTGCGGGAGAAGTATGCACAGGGATGGAGGATAGGAGGCTCTCCAGAATGTTGTGAGAGCACCGCTCCCACCACTACTGTGGACGCATCTACTTACATGACGAATGGTTTCTGAGGATCGGAAAGGGCGAGGGTAGGAGCGGTACAGAAGGCTTCCTTCAGCCTTTCAAAACTCTCAATGGCTGTGGGTGTCCAGGACAGAGACTTGGGCTTGTTACGGAGCATAGACGTGAGTGCGGCGGTGTTCTGACTGAAGTGGTGGATGAAACGGTGGTAGAAATTTGAGAATCCCAGAAAGTTTTGGAGTTCTTTCACGGTTTTGGGTTTTTTCTAGTTATGAATGGCTTGGACCTTCTTGCCATCCATCTGGATACCCTGGGGGCTGATGACATATCCAAGGAACTTGATGGTGGTAAGGTGGAACTCGCACTTCTCCAGCTTGAGATAGAGGTGGTATTTTCTTGGCTGTTGTAGGACCTGCTCCACTTGATGGCGTGATGACTTGAGAGTTCTGTAATCAATACAAGGCCACAAGCCTCCGTCCTTCTTGCCCACAAAGAAGAAACTGGATGCTGCCGGAGAGGTAGAGCGCCGGATGAAGCCTTGCTGGAGAGCCACCTTAATGTAGTCCTCCATCGCTCCTTGCTCCGGGATGGACAAAGGATACACCCTACCCTTTGGGAGTTGAGCTCCAGGCAGCAAATCTATGGCACAGTCCCATGGCCGATGTAGTGGTAATTTAGTAGCGGCCCGCTTGCTAAACACATCCTGAAACGCCCGGTATTCACAGGGAATGCTGTGATGTTCTGTGGGTTCGGGGCTCTCTAAAAAGAAACTTGGTGGAAAGCTCTCGGCCGAGAACTTGTTACCGAAAAATATCTGATGGAAACCACGGGCCACCACAAATTTGACATCTTCTGTAAACTCTCACCCAAGGTACTGGCTAAAGATTAGTCATGAACTATTAAATGAAGAATGTCGTTAGAGGGGGAGAAAGAAGAATGCATTGTGAATAAAAGAGTTCTGATTGTCTTTTACATCTTGACATAAACAAATAAAAAATATTTACAGTTACATAGCTAGCAGTCAAACCGTAATAATAGTTAGAGAGTTGAACTCATAGCCCAAAGGTTGTGGGTTCGAGTCTCATACCGGCAGGGATTGTAGGTGGGGGGAGTGAACGTACAGCGCTCTCTCCCACCTTCAATAACACGACTGAGGTGCCCTTGAGCAAGGCACCGAACCCCCAACTGCTCCCTGGGTGCCGCAGCATAAATGGCTGCCCACTGCTCCAGGTCTGTGTTCACGGTGTGTGTGTGTTCACTGCTGTGTGTGTGTTCACTGCTGTGTGTGTGCACTTTGGATGGGTAAATGCAGAGCACTAATTCGGAGTATAGGTCACCATACTTGGCCACATGTCACGTCACTTTAATAAGATAAATGAGTTTATTGTCCCATACAGCACCAGTGAAGAAGAGTAAGTGTAGGATGGGTAATAATATAATATTGAGAAAATTAATGACAATCCATATCATAGTAAAAAATAAAAGTTTGATTTAACTTGAAGAAATTATGACAGGAATATATTACTAATATAATTTAATTGTTTAATATAGTAAATTGCTAATGTATTTTTAAGGAATATGATACAACCAAGATGTTTTGTCATCCATGTTTTAATATATAAAGTTCTGTTGTGCAAATTCATTTTGGCAAAAAATTAAATTGAACTGTTTTGTTGTGCATTTATTATTATATTTTCCGTTTGATTACTTTTTAAAAGTTTTATTAAATTGTTAAGTTTTTTTTTTATTAATTTCATTAGACCCCATGTTGATAAATTTGTAAATCATAAAACACAGAATCCAGAAAAATAAAAACACAGAAATTAAGGGAAAATAAAATGGATTTCACAGGGCCCTAATCTGAAATGTAGCTTACTTGTGGAGTTTGGCGGGTTTTTTTTTTTGCTTTGTTTTTTTTTTTTTCATTAAGCAGTGTTTGTTTTTTTGTGTGTTTCTTGCATTCAGAGTTTTACTTTTCATCATCAGAGTTTGCTGGCCTTTTTTGAATGTTTGTCTATCTGGATTTTTTTGTCTACACACCTGATTTTGGACTCGTCTCAAGGCGCAGTGAGTTTTTGGCTATTTTCGGAATATGAAGAAGGCATGAGACAGGGACAGTAGCATGTTACTGTAAACGGTTCTAGAGGGAGCGCAGCAGCTTGAACTCTGCATTGGATTTATTGTCTGGATGTGTTTTAATCTATAAAACTGCCTCTCATGATGGTGATATTTATGTTGTAGTCTAACAAGGGAAATGTGCAGGGTCACCTAAAGTATATGCTAGAATTATTATTTTTATTATGGGCCAAGCACAGAAGGTGTTATATCTGTTTGTGTTGTTCTTCCACTCTGGAGTTGAATGATTTCAATTTCCACCATACAGATGTCACAAAATCTGTACTTTTCAGTTGGAAACATCTATATTAAAAATCACTTGTGAAATACAGACTTGATACATAAAATGTTAAATATGATAAAATAATGGTCAATGCACAACATTTTGAAAAATCATTATGTATTGTAAATGTTTCACTCAGGGCAGATCATAGCTGAGTAAAGCTGAAGATGAGAGGCACAGATGACTCCTGCTGCAGCCCAACAGAGATCTGTTCAGCAGAGTGTGTGTACCGCGGTAAGACCCTCACATTTTATCATCAGTATTTCATCACACGCAAACTCACACTTTATAGTTGAGGGCACATTGGGTCCCTGTGGCAAACCTGAGCCACCAGTCAAATTCAATGCATGAGCCAATTTAATGTTCACGAGAATACATTTTATTTTGAGATATATCTGGAACGGAGAGCAGACAGCGTTCGGTATATCCCTGTCACAAGTTATTTTAACATTTTCCCTTTGCCATATGTCTCTTTAATGCTCAAATATGTTTATCAATGCTGTGATAAGCCACAAATTAGAGAGCTAAAAACCTTTGTGGTACTGGTTTTCTATTGGGTGGGAACTGCCTTCCTGTAGCTACGCCTTGTCATCACATGCTTTGCCAAAAGCGTGTGTCGTGTTTTTTCTGTTCTTTTGGTCCATCTGCACAGATTCCAATGCCTTCATTCTAATACACAGATTAAATCTAATGAACATATAGTTGTTTCTATTCTTCTGTGATTTTTGCATTTTGTTGGCTTTTTTCCTAATATACCTACCTAATGTAACATTGGGAAATATGTCCTTTTGTGACATTGCAGAATAGTAGACACTGGACATTTTCCTGCCATGTGAAACACAATGGCACGAAGACCTCTGAATGGATTTTCGTTGTATTCATGATATGTCCTTGCAGGAGAAAAGCAGATCCAGCACATGTTGCGTCTACTGCTTCTAACCTGAAGTCAGATTACACTCGGGTCAGTAACATCCGTTAATGAATTCTGAATTTTTAATGAATAGTTTTACTTATAAACGGTTGGTTTTTATTGTTTTCTGCAGCCCTCTCTTGTTTCATTTCAGAGGGCGACGGTCAGTTCTGGTGTCGACACCCATCAGCTTGTGGAGAAAGCACATTTATCATCTAGGTATGAATCATACATAAATTATATAAATTGACATTTAGATTTTGACTGGCTTTTTTTTTTTTTGCTTATGGTTTGTGTATGTTGTTCAGAGGTTTAAATATGTAACATTTCAAAATTTCTAGGTTAGTGATACATCTGTATGTTTGTGTGAAAAATATTAATATTTGTATATAAACATTCTGTCAGATACACGGACACTGCTAAACATTTGTACACTACATTTCACTACATTATGTTCACTAAGGCTGCATTATTTGAAGCATTTGCATTTTATTTTTTGATGCAAATTAATGTAACCATGCTGAATAAATGCATCAAATTGCATCAGCCTTTAACTTTTTGAATGGTGTGTATGTTCACAAACAAGTTCAGCCTTTAACTTGCTCCACTGTGCTGCGTTTAGTACTGGTTGAGATGCTCAAACAAACAAAGTAATGTTTTGATAATGCCACAGAGTGGTTGTGTTCAACCTGCCAATGATTTATAGTTGTCACTGCATATTAAACATGGAATATGAAAGCAGTGTAACAATTATAAAATGATACACTTCACCTTTAAGCACTTAGGGTTATTCTGTATTATGTGTGCTGATAAACATGATATGCAGCAAAATATATTCACAGCCATTCAATACAGCACAGCCGTGAATCCCTTTTATAGAAGTATCTAAAAATAAATCAAGGGACATAACATATAACATGTTAATTGAATGGTGTCTGTTGTTGACATGTTAAGTTGTATGGCTGCTGTCCAGTGAGATACACAGTAGCAGCTAAACATCTCTTTCATGTCACAGCTGTTACTAGATCTAGATTAACCAGTCAGCATCCAGCACCACATATCCATTTAATAGTGGATCTTACTGGCTCAGGGCTTATGGGTTGATACTGTTCAGTATGAAGTGTTATACTGTATGATAATGAGTTGTTCTGTGAATTAGGTGGATGAATCCTCCAGTTCTATCTGTCCAAACACACTCTAGCCATGATTACAGTTCTGTGGGTCAGTCTCTCTGTCACATACAGACTGTTTCAGATGGAGCACAAGAGCATGGTACAACATTCACTCCTAATACTCGCTTTTAGCGTGGTATCTGTCATGATTTTCTTACGCTCTCTTAAATGCAATTATGTAGAATTACAGCAAATAAGGCAAAATAAAGATGTTTGAGAATTTTTTTTAAATGACTACAATTTATGACTACTACTTTTAAATGAGCAACATTTGTAAATGAATGCACAAATTTTTTATGGATGTGTGTAGTATGAGACATGTATTTTTATTTATTTTATTTTTTTTACTACATTTATTACATAGGACAGTATTAAAGAGACAGGAAGCAATAGGAGAGAAGTTCTTCTGGAGGCGATCTGGAGGACCTGAAATTGGGTTGCCCAAGGCACTACTAAAATCCCATTCAGTAGTTATTTTTAAATGAATTTATACAATAATAGCAATTATAATAATAACAATAAAAAAATGTATCCCAGACTCCCCCCCACAAAAAAAAAAAAAGTACCCTTTTCAATAAGATTTTCACAGCATCTTGAGATTTTCTAATTCATGCCGAAATTCATTTTAAGATATGTACTTACTATATGATTAGGATTTGATTTAGAGTTAGTTGTTTGTAATTATGCATAATTTACTGATACTGTATTACTGTAACGGAAGAGGTCTGACACAACAGGTTAGTATATATAAAACAGGTTTATTTGGTCACAGAGAGTACGGGTGTAGGATCCAGGTGATGACACGGTGAGTGTATAGTTCGTAGAACAGTTTAAAGGATATGATGAGTGGAATGATCAGAGTCCTTTCCTTTACAGGAGCTGGAATGCACACAGGAAGAGCACACACCTCAGCGATCCAGGAACTAGGAGACACTTGGAGTCGAGGAGACACTAGTAGGACCACAGGCGGTAAGTAACACAGGCAGTATTCAAACGATGGCGCTGTAAAGTCAGAGAGTCCTCTATGTGTGTACGAGACCGGACAATGAGGGTGTCTGAGGTGTGTGCTTTTATGCAGGCTGGTTGATGAGGTGCTTGATTAGTGACAGGTGCAGGTGCTCAGTACTCAGGTGATAGAGATCGTTGTGATTGGGTGGTGGTGGAGCCTGGCCGATCTGTTACAATTACTAGTACGTACATGTAACGTGTAACAAGGACACCATCTCTTCCGATACCACCACTTATTATTTCTGTTTTATTCTTGAACAGGTCTGAGTAACTTTTTAAAGTGATCCGGTCTCGTGTCCCTGAAGATATCAGTAACTTCTGGCACTTTATGAACTCCAGAGAGAAGCTTCATCCACAGCACATCATGACATCTCCTGGATAGAGCCGCTGGTGTGTTTCATTCCGGTCACTTCTAACTCCAGTAGAGCATTTTATTGAAATTTTGTATTATTTTAATTTTTTAATCATAGTCATGTTTGGCTGAAATGCACCAGCAGAGGTCAGCACAGTGCTGTCACATGAAAACACATCTGGATGTGTTTGTTTTGATCAGAGTAACTGATATACTTCTACCTGCTGATGTTACTAATTTCCTTATTAATTATATATTTATAGCTGCTGTACATTATTAGTGTATAAAGATTTATAATTTATTTCAAGTCACTTTTATTTATATAGCACTTTATACAATACAGATTGTTTCAAAGCAGCTTTACAGTGTCAAACAGGAAAATAGTTTGTCAATAAAGCAAGAAGACAAAGAGTCATTTTTCAGCTAAAGTCAGTTCATTGTTGATTCACTTATGTCATCATCCAGTTCAGCTCTCTTCCAATCCTGTCTGTGCAATCAGTCAAGCGTCCCCAACTGAGCAAGCCAAAGGCGACAGTGGCAAGAAACCAAAACTCCATCAGTGACAGAAATGGAGAAACCAGGCTCAGTCGGGGGCCAGTTCTCCTCTGGCCAGACGAAACCAGCATGGTGTGGTTTAATTCCAGGCTGCAATACAAGTCAGATTGTGTACAGGACACGTCTGGTTCCCGTGGTCTTGTGCCGATGGTCGTTGAGGTGATGAGGTCTTCGCAGGGGATCTGTCTCTAGGGCTCATCTAGTTGACATGGTCTCTGCTGACATTCAGGGCTGTAGAGGTCATCTCTGGATACAGACTGGATCTGGTGGCTACAGTGACCTCGGAATAAGAATGAAACCGACTAATATTAGCGTAGATGCCATTCTTCTTATGATGTAACGAGTACATCGGGTGTTATGGGAAGTTTTCCCGGTTCCGGTTGACCTAATTAATGCAGCCTAAAAATCATTTAATGGATTTGAGTAATAGAAATGCAACAGTGTTTTATGTGTATGCCAGGTTAAAGAGATGGGTCTTTAATCTAGATTTAAACTGGCAGAGTGTGTCTGCCTCCCAAACAACGCTAGGTAGATTGTTCCAGAGTTTGGGCGCTGAATAGGAAAAAAATCTGCCGCCCGCAGTTGATTTTGATATTCTAGACATCAGACATCTAGACATCTAGACCGGGCTAATATGGTTGTACTTCCTTGTTCTAGTAAGAACTCTAGTTGCTGCATTTTGGACCAGCTGGAGTTTATTAAGCGCGTAGAGCAACCACCCAATAAAGCATTACAATAATCTAACCTTGAGGTCATGAACGCAGGAATTAACATTTTAGCATTTAACAGAAATGTTCATTCTTTCATCTTCCTCTGTGCTGAGCAGGATTTTTCATGGTTTCTGATGTCTTGTGATCTGATTCATACAAAATACGAAAGTTTACTAAGACATTTTTTGCTTCTGCTTTTAATGATAGGAAAAGAAATAAGCGAACACACTGTTCTCAGAGAGTCCTGCAGTGTGACGTGATATAATCCATCTAAAACCACTTTATAATTATTAGATATGCAGCTCATATCGATTCAGACACTAAATGGAATGCTTTGAATTTTAACACAATTTTGTGCACAGAATGCACTTTTCCTTATTCATATTTTTTAACCCAAAATCTTAATGCCATTGCCTATTGACAGCCTTGTCTAATGACATTGTTGAGCACTTAGAGACTTTCAGTCTCCGGAAGTTAGGTGACAAGGACTTTGATGTAACATCTGCTGTGTCTTTCAGACCGATTACGGCAGACCTACTTAATTTTTTTTAGCCATCATCCCAGCATGCCCATCTCCAGATGAGGGATCATCCGCTTTGTGTCCATGGCTTTGGGAGCTGTAGTATATGCTTGTCTTACTGAAGCCTCTACTAGATTTTGATTGTTTTACTGCTGATGTGTAGATGTTGTACACAATTACTGCGTCCATGTTTGTGTAGGTTATATTCTGTAATGGTCACATTAGCAGTTGCATGAGTTCCTGAGATACCAGTATGCAGGGATCCAATGCTAACAGATGTGTGTCATCATTGCAGGATAAATCAGTGGTTGCAGACAGACCTAATGTTAAACATGTGTTTGAGGAGTCACAGTGTGAGGCAGACATCATGGAAACGAGTGAAGATGAGCTCTTCATCAGTATTTCCATGCCACAGGTAACTGACATCTGTCTCAGAATGCCAATTATGCAGTTAGTTTATCTGCATATGTGCACACTAGTTTGATCAGTGTTGAGTGTGTGGTGTGTCTCTATTGTTCTGTACAGGATTTCTGCTTGAGTGCTAATGTCCGTCTGAAGTCATGTGACCCAGTTCCTCAGAGTAGTGGAATGGATCTGGCCTCCTGGAGCCAGGATAACCTGGATAAAGACACGGAAGATCTCTACAACGATTCACCTGTGAAAGTATGATGTGTTCTTGCTAAGCTTTTAAAGAATCGGACTTATAAATAATTTACTCAAAATAAATAATAAAGTTTTTTTTTTTAAATTAATACTTCATGGACACATTAAATTGATCAAAAATGACATTTATAATGCCACAAAAAGATTCTACATAGTGGCGTCATCAAGAATCCTGAAAAAAATTGTATCATGGTTTCCACAAAAATATCAAACTGTTTTCAACATTGATAATAATCAGAAATGTTTCTTGAGCAGCAAATCAGCATATTAGAATGATTTCTGAAGATCATGTGACACTGAAGGCTGGGGTAATGATGCTGACAATTCAGCTTTGCATCTCAGATATCAATATTATTGATTTTATGTGGCCTAATTGTTAGAGAGTTAGATCTGTAACCTTAATGTTGCGGTCAACTCTCAGGTCTGCGCCACTGCTCCGGGTGTGTAGTCACGGTGTGTGTGGTGGGTTTCCGACTGTGGGGGTTTACTACTGTGTGTAATTGTTCTCTGCATTCCTTTGATTTTGACAGCAGTATTAGGGTACAGCAAATTTTTTATTACTAAATAGATTATATATTAAATTGAAATTCTTGGGAAAAAGTATTGTATTAACAATATAACATTATCAGAAAAGTATAGACAGGTAAAACACTTGTCTTATGACTTGTTCAGGAATACTTTCTGAACAATGTGTAAGTAATCATTGTGACTTCAGTGGTGGATAAAGTACCTGAAAACTGTACTTAAGTAAAAGTACAGATATCTTAACAGAAAATGACTTTGGTAGAAGTTGAAGTCACTTTTAGAATATTACTTGAGTAAAAGTCATAAAATTATGTGATTATTTATTGTACTTAAGTGCGAAAAGTCTTTTTAAAATCTTAAACGTACTTAAGTATTGAAAGTAAAAGTACAAGTAAATGCAAAATGGAAAAGAAGCAAATAAATAATATATATAAAATGTTCATACACAGCTTGAGTAGCAATATTGTGTTCAGTTTTAACTCTTTCTTCCATTTTGTATTTTTGGGTAAGAATAAGAAGCACTTCATCCTGTACTTAGTGTCTTTCATTCCAACATAAGAAAACATTTCTGGAATCTGCATCTGAAATAGCATTTAGATGTATTTACACAGTTTATGTATCTCAGAGGGGACATGGATGCATTTAACCTGCAGTTACAGATGCATAAATAGGCCTAATGTTTTGTTTTTAACATAAAACGTTGAATATTGATTTGATTTGAAATAATTTAAAACATGAAATAAATAGTTGAAATGTGAAATTCAAATGGCTGATTCATTCAGAAACAAAGCATTTGACTGTGTTAATGAGTGAATCACTGAATCATTTATTCATCCAATTCGTTCAAAAAGCTGATTCATTCATAAGTAAACGCCATTGCTCAGAGACGCAAAACAGTGCTGTGATCTTTGTTTGGAACTATTTTCGTTGGCAAAATTGAGTAAAAACAAGCAATATTATGTCTAAAATGTTAGTCACTTATTGCTTTACTGAACTTGTATAAAATTATTAAATGTTCATGCTGATGTCTGCAGAAAAATGGTACTCTTTGTGTGCTATAGATTAAGTTAACTATATTAAATGATATCCTAAATATAAAAAGCATTTTTGCTGCCTACAGCAAATAAAATATGTAATAGACTAATTAATCAACATGCGCGCACTCTGTGTGTGATTTGGTGATATAGCCTACTTGGTAATGTCAGATCGCACATCATTACAACAACACTTACCATATTATCGCAGACGATGCTGTATATCGCAGACCCCAGACTCAACTTGAGTGGAAAATGAATCATCCGCGGTTGTGTTTACACATGAGCAAAGGTGTTTTTAGGAGTCTAACTTGCAAACGCCAGACCACTGAAGCAAACCTGCTTTCCTGCAGTTCTTCTGACTTCTGACTATTTTGTAGTAAGTAACGAATATGCTTCGGGGAAATGTATCGGAGTAAAAGTATACATTTTAATTAGGAAATGTAGTGGAGTAAAAGTAAAAGTTGGCTGAAATATAAAAACTCAAGTAAAGTACAGATACTCCCAAAAAATGCTTAAGTACTGTAACGAATTATTATTACTTCGTTACATTACACCACTGATTGTGACACATGGTTTAACTGTTTTTGATGAATATGACACCTTCAGACTTAAAACAGCTAATCACATGATGTTAACAAGGATATTTTTAGGCTGTAATCTGAATCCCGACCCTTGGTTTAGGTGTAACCCTGTCTGCTAGAACGATTGAACATCAGACAGCCTCCCCTAAAGTGATGAGCACTGTGTGCTGCTTTAGCGTCAGCCAACTGTCTTTAACCTCCGCTTGACCTTTGACATGCGCTATTACCCGATACCTCCCCTTGTAAGCTCAAAGCCATTAAGGTCATAAGGTTGTGACCTGTGTCACTGCGCTTCACGTCTGATCTTCAGGAGAGTCCAGGAGGTGTGACAGGATGGAGTCATCATTATTGTCAAGATTTTACACATTTGTTTTCTATTTCTAAAAACAATAAAGGAAAAAAAGTTTAATTAATTTTATAAACATTACTAACACAATGTAATAATACTGCTTTTTATAAAGACTAATGTATTGTATAATCTTCATTTTTTTTATTTGCGGTTCAGGTCTTTTCCAGTAAATTCCACCCATTACTGTCTAGTGTGCATCTCTTTGACCTGTTAATGTGGAGATTGATGGTGATAGAAGAAGCTTATTTGAAGAGCACGTCCATCATGGCTCTTTTGTCCTGCAGTGACACAAGCCTGTCGATCAAAATGAGATCATTAGGGCGTCTCTAAACACACCCTCCCTCCTGATGATTTAGCATGAAGACCGAACAGATTGCAGGACAGGGAGATAAGAGCTTTCTGGAAGGAAATGGAGTTTGGAAGGATGTATAAATGGCTCAAGAAGAATTGTGATGGACGTTAATCCGATGGTGGGCAGTGTGGGGTTTTCCTCTATTGATGCAGCTGTCTGCATCATGTAAACTTTCATGCTCACAATATTCTCAGTGTTGTGGCTAATAGGCCAACACCAGTTGGAGAGATGATGATGATTTTTGAAGCATCACTTTGTTGTGTAAGCAGAAAATGGTGAACCGTCTGCACAGTTGAAGGCATATGCAATTTGGATGAATACAGTAAAAGTCAACATGAAATCAAAATAGTTACTTATTATATTAATATATGTTCCTGATCTTTCATCAGTGAAGTTATTTTAGAGAAAATCGTGTTTGTCTTCATAATCTTTACTCATTACTGGGACACAAGCCCCCAAGAATTTGTATTCAAAACAGCATCAAAACATTTAATTCTGGTGATTTTGGGAGTAGTTTTATTTATTTAATGATATTATCAAACAGGTTAACAAACAAAGAAGTTGTTATGTTTGCATCAATATGCTCTAATAACACATGTTATTTCTACTTTGTTCTAGAGCATATACAAGAAGAACCGGAGCCGTGGCTGCACTGTTTTTACTCATTTACTTGGCACACTGCAACCACCACAACAACCAACACGGGAGTGCACTCTAGTGGCCATCAGGTATTATAACATAAACTCAAATACATTACACAAGTATTAACAATTAACAAACAAGTTCAATTTATGGTTTAATTTACTGTAGAGGGCCTTGCTAAAATGGCCTATGTTGCCTATGTATGTTTTTGTTAAGGTATAAACACTGGTTACAGTTTGGCTGATGACAAACAGTTGATTTTGATATTCTAGGTATTATCAAATTGTCAGAGTTTTGAGAATGCAGTGGACGTGGAGGACTATAATGCAATAAGAGCTCATTCAAATACTGAGGTGCTAAACCATTCAGGGCTTTATAAGTAATAAGCAAGATTTTAAAATCTATACGATGTTTAATAGGGAGCCAGTGCAGTGTTGACAGAACCGGGCTAATATGGTAATACTTCCTGTTTCTAGTAAGAACTCTAGCTGCTGCAATTTGGAGCATGGAAGCGTTCAGAACAACCACCCAATAAAGCATTACAATAATCTAACCTTAAAGTCATGAACGCATTAATTAATATTTCTGCATTTGACACTGAGAGCATAGGTCGTAATTTAGATATATTTTTGAGATGGAAAAATCAGTTCCTAACTGATGATGAAGAATTGACAGAGCAGCCATCAAGTGTATACAGTGTTCTAGGTTATTACGTGCAGAGTTTTTAGTCCTATAATTAACACTCTTTTTTTTTCAGAATTTAGCATAAGAAATTATCGCATCCAGTTTTTTATAATCGACTAAGCATTCCGTTAGTTTTTTCAATTGTATGTTTCACACGCCGGGCCGCAAAGAAATTAAGCTGAGTAGCATCAGCATAACAGTGGAAACTAATCACGTATTTCCTAATAATATCTTCCACGGGTAACATGTAAAGCGTGAAGAGTAATGGCCCTAGTACTGAGCCTTGAGGTACTCCATACTGCACTTGTGATCGATATGATACCTCTTCATTCATTGCTACGAATTGATGGCGGTCATATAAGTACTATTTGAACCATGCTAATGCACTTCCAATAATGCCAACAAAGTTTTCTAGTCTATTCAAAGAATGTTGTGGTCAATAGTGTCAAACACAGCACTAAGATCCAATATCACTAATAGAGAGATACAACCACAATCACATGATAAGAGCAGGTAATTTGTAACTAATGAGAGCAGTCTCAATACTATGATACAGTCTAAATCCTGACTAGAAATCCTCACAGATACCATTTTTCTCTAAGAAAGAATATAATTGTGAGGATACTACCTTTTCTAGTATTTTTGACAGAAAATGGAGATTTGAGATTGGTCTGTAATTAACTAGATCTTTGGGGTGAAGTTTTTTTTTTTTTATGAGAGGCTTAATAACAGCCAATTTTAAGGTTTTGGGGACATATCGTAATGACAATGATTAATTAATAATAGTCAGAAGAGGATCTGTGACTTCTGGAATCACCTCTTTTAGGAGCATAGATGGAATAGGATCTAGCATACATGTTGTTGGATTTTGAATGAGTTAACAAGTTCCTATCATTCTTCCTGCTCCATAGTAGAGAATGAGTGGATTGTTCCTCAGGGGGATCTATTCACACTATCTGTGCTTTGCTGTACTGACGGCTGCTGGTTACAATTTTACTCCTCTAGAGTTCGATCTTAGTAAGTAAAGTCGTTAATAGTCATTACTACTGTGCTTTGGGAAATGCAACACTGGTTGATGCTTTATTTGTTCGTTAATCTTTAAGCCACTGTATTGAAATAAATACTGGGGCTATGTTTTGTTTGCCTTCTAAAACAGACGAAAAGTAATCGATCTAGCAGTTTTTTTTATGCTTTTCTGTAGGATAGGGTACTTTCCCGCCAAGCAATACGAAATACCTCTAATTTTGTTTTCCTCCAGCTGTGCATCCCGTTTTTCCTCCAGCTGCTCTCTTTAGGTTGAGTGTGCCTTCATTATACACAGTGGCACGACTGTTTTGCTTAATTTTTCCTTAAGCGAAAGGAGCACTGTCTCTAAAATTATAGGCAAGAGGAGTCCATAGTTTCTTTACATAATCAAGTTGTCTGAGGTATTGGATATGCTAAAGGAATTGAGATAATCCGGAAGTATCCCAGGCTACAAAGCAGAAAGTACAGTCTTTTGTGGTAGAAGTGATGGTTCTACTATACTTGTAACAAGGAGTAGAATTTACAGTTTTAGCTATATGAAGTTTGCACAAGACTAGATGTTGATCTGATATATCATCGCTTGGCTGCATAATTTCAACACCATCAACATCAATTCCATGTGACAGTATTATATCTAAAGTATGATTACGACAATGAGTGGGTTCTGTCATGTGTTGTCTAACTCCAATAGAGTTCAGAATGTCTATGAATGCTGATCCCAATGCATCTTTTTCATTATCAACATGGATATTAAAATCACCAACAATTAAAACTTTATCTGCAGCCAGCACTAACTCGGATGTAAAGTCAGCTAATTCTTTAATAAAGTCTGTATGGTGCCCTGGTGACCTGTGTACAGTAGCCAGTGCAAACATCACCGGGGATTTTCATTTTTAAACAACTTTTTGGGGGATTTGTTTCTCTGGATAATGTTATATGAAGCACCATTACTTCAAACAAGTTATACTTGAAACCCGCCCTCTGAGAAATACTGAAAATATTGTTATAAATTTTAGCTACACCTCCCCTTTACCTTTTGGATGTGGCTCATGTTTATAACAATAATCTTGGGGGGTAGACTCATTTAAAATAATGTAATCATCAGGTTTTAGCCAGGTTTCTGTCAAACAGAGCACATCTAGTTTATGATCAGTGATCATATCATTTACAAAAAGTGCTTTCGTAGAAAGGGACCTGATATTCAATATAAGCCAAGCTTTATCATGTTTTTTATTTGTTGAACATCAATTAAATTGTTACTCTTAAATTGGTTTGGACGTTTTTTGTATTTTCTAGTTCGGGGAACAGACACAGTCTCTATAGTGTGATATCTAGGTGAAAGAGTCATGTGCTGAGAATTAACTGATTTCTGTGATGTGAGGCAGCTAGCAGACGTCGGTTTAGCCAATCTGTCTGCTTCCTGACCTGGGCCCCAGTTAGTAAAATACAAACTCTAAGACTATGTGCCATATTTCTAGAGCGAAGAGCGGCACCACCCCCAGGAGGGATGAAGACCATCTCTTTTCAACAGGTCAGGTCTGCCCCAAAAACTCGTCCAATTGTCTATGAAACCTATGTTATTCTGCGGGCACCACTTAGTCATCCAGCCAGTCTGCTATGTATCTCATCACCACGGTAAGCAGGGAGGGGACCAGAGCATATTACAGTGTCTGACATCGTACTTGCAAGTTCACACACCTCTTTCAACACACATGAACAGGCTTAGCACAACTGACTTATTGTGTGTCTGTTGCCCTTTCTAACCAGTGTTAATCATTGTTTTGTATAAAAATGTAACAATAATAATCAAATAATTAAAGGTTTGTAGCTACCCTAACTACTCTAACATTTCATTCATACTGGATAGAAGTTCTAGTAAAACTACAAACTACAAAGGCTTTCCTAGTGCTCTTGCTCTAATCTCAAGTCATATTTATTTGTGTATAATTTTTTACAAAACAGTTTCAAAGCAGTTTTTATAATGAGGGGCCAGAGGGGTGCGGATCCATTTGCAGCTTTTATTAATAAATAGCAGAGTCAAACAGGCAGTAATCAATCAACGGCGTCAGGAACAACAGGGACAATCCAGAAGAGTAAACATTAACCGAGTGAGGGTCGGGGCAGGCGGCAGAGAATCACACTAGAATGAACAGTCCAAGATAATACACAAGAGATCAAATAGACAGGGGAAAAACGCTCAGAGATGTTAGCCATGGCAAAACAAGACTTCGCGAAAACTAAGAGTCGGAATACAGCTTAAATGGGGAAGCTAAGGGGAAACCCCTGTGCCAGTAATCAGTCCCAGGTACGGGGTGTATGGGAAATGGAGTCCATGAATGCTAGTACTCGGGAGAGGGTGCCCTCCGGTGGCAGTCGGAGAGAGCCACAGAGGCCTGATTTGTGACAGTTTTACAGAAAATCAGGATATGTATAAATCTGGACATATATATTGAACTTTATATCAAGAGCTGATGATAATAATTTTGCAATGATATAGACAACCAAGCATGTTAATTTCCTGTAGCTAACAGTATGAATACAATGTAAGTCACTTTGAATAAAAGCATCTGCCAAATTAAAAAATGTACGTTACTGGTTGAGTGCTCGTCTGAACATGTCTTTAGAGAATGTGATCACTGATTATATGCACTGCCTGTCCAAAAAAAAAAAAGATTAAATCTTAAAATCTGTTGGAGAGGGTTGTCATATAATATACAGCAGTGTTATATGCAATCTAATAATATACTATTTAAACTGCCAAAAATTTTCAAAAAAACTTTGAACAATACTCAGTCTTTTGTAACTAATATACATAGTAATGGCGACGATAGTTTTAATATGAACTTAATCAGTTCTACACTTCTCATTGCATCATATAATCAACAAGAACCATCAATGTATGAATCAAGTTCACTCAGACTGCAGACAGTTTCTGTAATGTACATCATTTTATTATATCCATGTATGCTTTTACAGACAAATCATGCAGAACTTCTCTGTCCTGGTCTCGAGACGGGTGACGTTTGAGCTCCACTCACAGTCTTGCTTGTTGCTCCCCAACAACAAAGTGGCTGTTTATTTGCATAAAGTTAACATTTCTGAAAGGTTTCTGAAGTTCCTGGTCACGCCTACATCCTGTCACCTACATTTGCTGTAGCTCATGTGGAAAAATAAAAATCTATTCAATTTCACTCCATGACAGTGTTTCTAGATTTGAGCCTTTTGCATGGATTTGATTCGTCATTAGTGATGCTTTTTGTCCAGTCACAAAGGTAAGACGCTTAATACATTTATTGGTGAGTTTCAAATATTAAGCTATGTAAAATTGTAGAACTTGCAACATATAATACATATATTGTATTTTAGTTATATATTGACCAAACACAATATCATGATGTTGGCTACCAATTCACTGCACAAAATCTTATGTGCAGTTACCTGGCCTTTTACCATTATACAAGTTATTTTAGTTCTGTGTTGAATCTTTGTGATTTGTAATAATTTGTGTTATGTGACATTGTATAAGGAGGGTGCCAATTAATACATGTGCAGTGTGTTTTAAAGAGATTTTAAAGTTTTGACCAAGTCTATAATTCAGCATTTTTGGAAACTCACCAGGCAGGGCCACTTGGAGTTCACAGAAGGTAATCTTGGATCAGACGAGCTGGGCCACATCCAAATACATGTTCCAGTGAGTTTTTCCAGCTGAATATAGGAGTCGGGCTAGTTGTCAAAAGGTTTTGTATATCAGTAACCGTAAGCTTTTGAGTCAAAGTGTCCAATTACACAAAGTGTCCAATTACACAAATAGTTGTTTTCTCTTTTACACTCATCATTTTGCTAAAATTCAATATCAAAATAACCTTTGTAAGTAAACAGTAAAATACACCGACAACATTTTGACAAGAGTAAATAATAAATTATAATATGATAGCCTATAATATAATAAAGAAAGACTGAAGGGCGCTACCACATATTGACATTTCAACATCTCTCAGATCAAGAGTATTTTTCAGTAGAGTCAGATCACTGTCACGGGTTTTATTTTATACATTTATACTTTAATCCCCCCCCCACACATACACATTTATAGCCTACTTTAATTTGGCTTTTGGTTTCTGTTGGCCAAACAATGGTTTGAGATTAAGATTTTGTTTTAAAAGCTATTTCAATTTTGCCCAAAAACTTTTAAATGTTGTGGAAGATGACTTTGTGTTTTTTTGTTTTGTTTTGTTTTTGTTTTGAGTTTTCACAGTGTTTCATATTTAATATATTTTCAAATCCCTAGCCATTTAATTGAGCACAAATTATGTCGGCAATTCCACACACGACGCGATGACCCGTCCTTTGTCGCGTCGCGGTGGGAAAATCCTCCTCGCACGCGGCTGAGATCTCTCTCTCACCCCGCCTCCTGTAATACGATCAGCTGAAAAGCCATCAGAACCCACGCTCCTCTCTGTTCACTCCTTCTGGTCCACTTTAATTCATCCAGCTGAACGCAAGAAACGCGCGCGAGGATGCGGGCGATTCCGTCAGAACGCAGTCCTTTCTCGGTCTCCGCTCTCTGTGGAGTGGCTGTATGTTTGTCCATGTGGACGTGCGCGGTCCAGTGTGAGAGCTTCGCTTGTTCTCCGCCCGCGGCGTCAGTGCAGGAGTTCGCGCGCCGCTCAGGGGTCGTGTTTGAGGGGAAGCTGCAGGAGGAAGAGCGAGCAGAGCGGAATTGGACTGAAACGCGGGGTGAGTCGCCGGTGAACGTGTCGCGGCAGGTGCGCATCAGAGTGCAGCAGGTGTGGCAGCTGAAGGCGGGAGGGCTGCTCAAGGACTCTGTGGTGTCTCTCATCTGGTTTGAAGATGGCAGATGTGTCCATCTCAACACCGGGATCCAGTACATGTTCTTTATGGAACCCACAAATGACACGTCCGTGTTCACGGCAGTTTTCCCGCCGGTGGAGACCAAGCGCACCGTGAGGAAGAATGTGAGTCAGGTGCTCTGTCAGGACTGCGGTAAGACACTTTTAACTGTCTGCTGGATGTTCATGTTCATAAATAATCATACCCACGTGTGAGCCGATTCAGTGATACACAGCAGCAAAACTAAAGTAGAACTTTGTTTTTGTTTTGTTTTGCTTTGTTTTGTCTCCTGTTGATCTTGGTGATAAAGTGGAGCTCAGGGACAAATATGGTGATGCTATAATATGGTAATATCATGGTACTGAATGATGCATGATGGTATTGACACGCCAATATTCTATAAAGAATACAGCGGTAATGCAATGACATGTACAATGACATTGGCAGACATCCTTTACAGCCTGCATTTGAACTAAATACATTTTACAGACTAGTTAAGCATGCATCCTCAGAAGATGTCTATGTCAGACAGTTAGACACAATGTTTTATTAACTTGTTTGAACCGTTTGACATGACCATGTATGGACAACAGTTGTTTTTAATTTTTGGCTCTCCTTCAGGCTCACTCAAGCTCACGCCATGCAAAATAATTATTTAAAAGCTGGACTGTCATTGCCTGAAATCTGTGTTTTTGGCAGGATTTCAGCAGAGATTATGGTCACTAATGTCATCACCAGATTCTGATGGATTACACAAATTCCTGCTCAACCTTGTTGCCTCTGCATTGAAGCTAAACCTTATAATTTCAGCTAGAGACAATTCCAGGATACTTTTGGCTTGATGGGCTCCTGCATAAAGCTGTTAGGGTTGATTAGCTCTGAATGTCACATCATGCAATGTTTGAAAAACCTTTGTGTACATACAGATCTTAAGGGTTAACGGTTAGATGAGTTGTTATTATTTCAATTAAAGGCATTTTGATGAACGATGAAAGGAATCTAAAGTTAAATGTTTTCTATTAACCTTTTGTTTGCTAAACTGACATACATTGTCTGCTAACCTGGTTACCTACAGTTAGCTGATTTTGCTTGGTGCTTAAACACAAGGTCTAAGTATAGTAACATTTTAGTATGAGCGTGTATTTTTATAAGAGGCTACACAAGTTGTTATGCCTGCACCAACAGTGTCGATATTCTAGCACTACACATTAGTGAATCAGTTTGTTTTGGTTATGAATAGATATGAGACCAGCAATATAATAGCATGTCTGTGAAAGGTTTGTGTTAGAAAACGGAATAATATTTTGGCTTTGTGATTGAGCTGCCTTTGTTTGAATTTGGCATCCGTTGTAGTCGCAAGATGAAATCCTCCAATTCCAAGTATTGCTTCATCGACTGTATGCAGCAGTAATGCTGTAAGAAGCTTTGAGATGTTCATGAGCTCAATGATGCTTTGTGCTTTCTCACATATATATATATATAGTACAAAAGATTCAACAACTTGTTAAGCTTGAGTTTGCCTTGAGCATTCATTCCAGTAGTGCTGGACTTGCACACAGATGCCTGTCGAATGTGTTTAATTACCACTTGTGCTGGTTTTGTTGCCATCTGATGTTAGTGAAGGTCATTCTACTTCCAGTCCTTCTGTGAATGTTCTCCTCTCCTCTCCTCTTTCCTCTTTGTGCTTTGGTATATTATGAGAATTTGACGTTGAGAATTCTAAATAGCTTGTGGACATTATTCAATGTTGAAGAAGAATGAAAAGCATATGTCAAATTGATACATTTAACACATTCCTGATTTTCACCGTGTCTTTTTTGTAAGTGAGATTTAGATTTAGATTGTGATCCAATATCATGATATACAATACAGTTAGTGAAAGCAAGAAATGTTGCAATAATAATTTTGAGGACAAGTAATTAATGTTTATTTAAATGCTTAACCATATTTTAAGCACTTTCAAAAACATTTTTTTTTTCAATTTCTCTAATGGCAAAGAAATGGATTGATTTTAAAGGCTTTGACTCCTAAGGGAACTACAAATTCCATCCTTGTGTCAGATAGTAACATTATTCATTTTCTTTATTGAAACGTATTGATTTACAATTCCCTGTAGGAGAGGGTATTACTGAATGAACCCTGGCATTAGCTGAAGCAAAGTGGAATATATGATGAAGACAAAATTCTAGAACAGGGGTGTCCAAACTCAGTCCTGGAGGGCCGGTGTCATGCAGAGTTTAGCTCCAACTTCCTCAACACACCTGGATGTTTCTAGTATGCCTAATAAGACCTAAATTAGCTGGTTCAGGTGTGTTTAATTGGGGCTGGAGCTACTCTGCAGGACTGTGGCCCTCCAGGAGCAGGTTTGGACACCCTTGTTCTGGCAGGTTGTTGGACTTTTACAAATCTATTTTTTTAAACTTCATTAGTTTTTTACTTGTGAATGTTTTCATTGTTTTACTACAGTGAATAATATCACTCACACAAAATCCAAAGTTAATGCTTCAAAGAAAAATAGCATCACATCATATGCCAAGCATTACAGTTTATTTATTAATCTTTTTGTTTGTTTTGTTTTATTTTTTATTGCATTGCATAAACTTTTGAGTGTGTACTAAAGAGAATTTATTGTAGGACAGCACATGAGCTGGATCTGTGGCAGATGAGTATGAGAGCTGAAGTTAAGTCAGTGCACATATCTCAGAAGGGTTACAGAGATAGCCCAGTCATAATCCTCTGTCCTTTCACAGATTATCCCATAATCCCATCTTTATTCTGCATTCAAATGGCCCACATTCAACATGAGCTCCTAGAAAACCAAAAGTGTGACTACCCTGCAGTTTTATGATGTTGCTTACTATCTAATTACAATTGCAAGTGCAGTGCTATTTTGCTATTTTATTGGGACAAATTTCTATTAGAATACAAAATAAAGTAGTCTGGGTCTGTATTTGTGTTATGACTTCAGTAGTGACACTTACAGTTGCTTTAACAATTTTACAATTAATTAAATGTATGTAAATTTTATGTGTAATTGCATCATTCAGGACAAATGTATTCAAGTCAAATCACCTTTATTTATATAGCGCTTTATACAATACTGGTTGTGTCAAAGCAGCTTTACAGTGTCAAACAGGAAAATAGTTTGTCAATGCATGAAGACAATAACAAAGAGTCATTTTTCAGCTAAAGTCAGTTCATTGATAATTCAGTGATATCATCCAGTTCAGCTCTCTTCCAATAATGTCTGTGGAATCAGTCAAGCGTCCCCAACTAAGCAAGCAAAAGGCGACAGTGGCAAGAAATCAAAACTCCATCTGTGACAGAAATGGAGAAAAAACCTTGGGAGAAACCAGGCTCAGTCGGGGGCCAGTTCTCCTCTGAACAGACGAAACCAGCATGGTGTGGTTTAATTCCAGGCTGCAACACAGGTCAGATTGTGCAGAGGACTCGTCTGTTTCCCGTGGTCTTGTGCCGATGGTTGTTGAGGTGATGATGTCTTCGCAGGGGACGTTTCTCTGGGGCTCATCTAGTTGACATGATCTCCACTGACATTCAGGGCTGTAGAAGTCATCTCTAGGTGCTGATCCACCATCCGGTCTGAATAAGTACTGGACGCGTATATTTAAACTGACAGAGTGTGTCTGCCTCCTGAACAATGTTAGGTAGGTTATTACAGAGTTTGGGCGCTAAATAGGAAAAGGATCTGCCGCCCGCAGTTGATTTTGATATTCTAGGTATTAACACTAAGGTGATATACCCTAGGTACTATCAACTGGTCCCGGTGTGTGTTTTTTCCCGGTGCTGTGTGTGTTCACTGCTGCTGTGGTGTGCACTTTGGATGGGATAAATGCAGAGCACGAATTCCAAGTATGGGTCACCATACTTAGCCACATGTCACGTCCACTTTCACTTTCAAATGGCCAGAGTTTTGAGATTGCAGCGGACGTGGAGGACTATAATGCAATATGAGCTTGCTCAAGTACTGAGGTGCTAAACCATTCAGGGCTTTATTAGTAATTAGCAAGATTTTAAAATCTATATGAAGTTTAATATGTAGCCAGTGCAGTGTTGACAGAACCTGGCTAATATGGTCATACTTCCTGGTTATAGTAAGAACTCTAGCTGCTGCATTTCGGACCATCTGGAGTTTAAGTCGTGCAGAGCAACCACCCAAATCATTAAAATAATCTAACCTTGAGGTCATGAACATGAATTAACGTTTCTGCATTTGACATTGAGAGCATATGTCATAATTTAGATATCTTTTTGAGATGGAAAAATGCAGTTTTACAAATGCTTGAAACATGGTTTTCAAAGGAAAGATTGCTATCATATAGCACACCTATGTTCCTAACTGATGACGAGGAATTAATAAAGCAGCCATCAAGTGTTAGACAGTGTCCTAGGTTATTACATGCGGAGGTTTTAGGTCCAATAATTAACAGAATCAAGCTTTATTCGCAAGTGTGTGCGCAAACACACAAGGAATTTGTTGTGTTTTTTTTAAGAAGCTCTTGGTACATACATACATACGTACATACTAGGGGTCAACCGATTATCGGCCTGGCCGATTATCGACGCCGATATTAAGTATTTTTTATGATTATCGGTATCGGTCATTTCCAAAAACGTTTCGCCGATAAAATAACTTAATTTTGGAACGCGCTATTTGGCTCTGATGCAGCTTATCAGAACACACCACTCTGTGGCGTAAAGCAATCTCCGCCCACCGCCCATCAGATTTGTTTGGAGTCATGAGTCTGACCAATCAATGCGGAATTCACTCTCACTCCAAAAGTGCTTGCTAACTGGAGCTGCTTCACTGATCACGCATCAGTTGTCTCTCAAAGGTAAGGCAGCAGCAGACGTTGCTTAAGTTGCAATAGATCCCAATCCACTAACGTTACACTGAAGTTGCAAAACACCTCAATATTATCTATGATTTCCACAATGCAGAAAACACGCACGGAATCGCGGAATCCAGTTATATAAATGGAATTTTCTGTATGAATGTCATGGAATTGTCAAGTTTTGGATGAATTAATCAAAGTAGGTCAGTCCTAATAGAGCCAATATGGACTAGTATCTGTAAATAATTAAGCCGCAAAAAATACATTAAATATGAATCCAGCAGTCTCTGTGTATGTAAATGGCATGCGCGGTGTTGAATCCCCCTCTGAATCCCTCTAAGAGTCACTTCATGAGCATTTGACTGTTCATTGAGTACGCTATCTTCATATCTTTACTAGACCTACAGAAACAATTCCTCATGCAACCCGTCAAAATCTAAATTCGGTTATCTTAATGAATTATCAGAAATATATGACTGTGGTGTAGTATGATTACCGAATCTACTCCCCGGGATGAAATGTTTTCCGTGCTTATAACGGACGGATTTCCGTCAATTGGAAAAAATGAGCGGAAAAGAAACATGTAGCACATTGTTGTTGTTCTGCCGGTGTTCTGACGATTTGTTGGTAGCATAATCTGATAGGTAGCGTTATTTGTCAGAACACCAGCACACCAAAAATCCTCCCCGCCACGGCTGCAGCTTCTCACTGACAACATAACGCCTCGCATCATTCACAGTCGGGTTATTAGCAGAGAACACAGAGCAGGACTTGAATTTCAGGCGCAGGATTGCGGCTATTAATAATAATTCTACTCATTCCCGCAGGTTCTGTGCTTATAACGCGATGACGGAACTTATCATTTGCACGTACTTTTGAGTCTTGAGAACTCTAATTTTCTGTGCGCCCACAGATCGCGATAAGCAGAGTGACAGATTTTAATAATTATTAAAGGAGTTTGCAAATGTGATATTGATTTAATACAACAGTTCAATAAACACGTACTGCCTGATTTTGCTCTATTTCATAAACGAAAATAGTTCAAAATAAAGTAACAGCTCAGCCGCTGCACATCTCTAAAAGAAAACACAGCTGAGTTTCATTAATTCAGTGAAAGTGCGTTTTTGAACAAATCTAGCGAGTCAGTGATTCATGATTACCCATTCATAAAGACAATTGAATGAATGATTCAGTGATAAAATCTGTGATTTGCCGCCACCTGCTGGCGGTTTTTCATTTTTAGGTATAATTGCAGTTATTAATGTTATTTCTGTATTCAAATTTTTATTTAAAACATTAATCTCCACATGAATTTATGAATTTAATTGCACTCATGCCACCTCTGAGCCTCATTGAATGTCTGAAAATGTACCTACAAACCACTTTTGTGATCTTCTGTGCCACCTCTGTAGCGCAAATTAATTTTGTTAATACTGATTTAATTAGATTTTTAACTTATGTTTCTTATTCGATACTTATTACAGTGTTTTAATGAAATGTTATAAAGCTATAACCTACATTTTTTGAATTTGACCAGATTAAACTGATGCCATGGCAAAGGTACAAAGACAATTCCCCTGTAATCACTTCACCTCATATTAGTAAGGCTAATTTTTTGACATAATTTTGACTATGAGCAAAGGTGCTCCTACTTTTTTTTAATTAGGAGGACAAGCCACTCTTGTTACAGGAAGAAAACACTGCTCTTAACCTGGGTGTGTGACCAGTATGGCTGAGAATGGGTTTGCCGAGGAAACTTTTCACGAGTCAAAATAATATATTTTGTGCTTTAAACCCCCGACTACTACAACACTGTATTACAACTTCCTGTTTAAAAAGATAATCACAGAACGCTATTTCTTTCATGTTTAATTTTAAATGGTAACCCTTTGTTGCCAAAAAAAAGCGTTTACCTATTTTTAAAATAAAGAGTTTACTGGGGGTACTACACTCAACCAACACCAATGAGGCAGTTTTTTGTCAGAGCCCCCTGGTTATTCGTTAGTTTTGACATTAATTACAATTTTACACCAGACATAATATCGGTTAAAATATTGTTATCGTTTCCTGATCGTAATAACGTAATCTCGGCATTCGGCCTTGAAAAACACATATTGTCGCCCCCTAGTACATACATACATAATCGACATAAAAACAGAAACATTTAAATCCTTAAACATTTAAAACCTCTGTTTTTTCAGAATTTAGCAGTAGGAAATTACTAGTCATCCAGTTTTTTATATCACATGTCCTTCCTTTAGTTTTGCAATTTTTCATTGGGGCATCGAAAGAAGATCTGAGCTGAGTATCATCTGCATAACAGTGAAAGCTAACACCATATTTCCTGATGATATCTCCCAAGGGTAACATGTAAAGTGTGAAAAGCAACGGCCCTAGTACTGAGCCTTGTGGTACTCCATAATGTTCTTGTGAATGATATGATACCTCTTCATTCACTGCTACGAATTGATAGTTGTGGTTTTTTAATGAGATGCTTAATAACAGCCAATTTGAAGGTTTTGGGGACATATCCTAAAGACATTGATGAATTAATAATATTCAAAAGAGGATCTATGACTTCTGGAAGCACCGATTTTAGTAGCTTAGATGGAATAGGGTCTAACATACATGTTGTAGGTTTTGATGATTTGACAAGTTTATACAATTCTTCCTCTCCTATAGCAGAGCATAAGTGGAATTGCTCCTCATGGGATCTATAGGGCACTATCTGATGTGATACTGTATCTGACGGCTGCATGGTTATAATTTTATCTCTAAAAGTATTAATCTTGGAAGGAAAGAAGTTCATAAAGTCATTACTGCTGTCCTGTTTTTTATGTATTTTTTTTTTATTTAGCCTACTATTTTACTACCAATGCAGAGCTGTAGTTTAATTAATATAGTGTATTGCAGAATTTCTCTGTCCCTTGAGGTCCACTGACCTACAGAGTTCAGCTCTGATCAAACTCACCTGAACAAGCTAATCAAGGTCTTCAGGACTAGAAAATTACAGGCAGGTAAGTTTAAGTGAAATACACTCGTCTAAAGCCAAATTTGGCTCAGACATTTGTTGTAACTTGTTACTCATTTGGCAAGTTGAATGGGAGTCATATGAGAAGGGAAGAGATCTGCCTATACCACTGGAAGTACCCTGTATCCATTCCAAGTCATGCTTATGGTCCTGACAAATGCTGCATCCACATTTCTAAGATTTGTGGAGCTGCTGTTCTGGCCTGTGCTGAAAAATATGCATCATCTGTCTTAATGATATGAGTGTTTAGATGGAAATTTACAGAACAAACCTGAAGCCTCAGTGTTGTTGGTCTCAATATGAAGGCGAATAAACATTATTCCTCAGCTATGACTGGACAGCAATGGTCAGTGTGAGTTAAGAAATATCCAAGAATGATGGGCTCTTGAAATTGTACACATTGTGGTTAGTGTGACATTAATCAGTGAGAAACGTCAAAGGTCACTGCAGCTTTGTCATCAAGACTTTGTGGAATACAGGTTGTCAGATACAACCATTTAATCATTAATCACAGTGTACCAGAATTCTCATACACTTCAATAACAGCCTCTTTGTAAAGATGTATTACAATGTGTTAGGTTCATAAATCAATCCTGACTAACAGTCCTGACTAAACTTAAGCCACGCTGTATTAATGTTAGAATTCTTTGGAATAATACTTTTACAATGTATGTCTTCTTTTTTGTGAATGAAGATCTGTCTGCTAATATATTCATCTGTTTGACAATTAAAAAGTTGCAGAAGTTTGTTACAATACAAGATTGCAGACATTGGCAGTACAGTTTAAAACACTCTTAATGCAAAATATAATTTCAAGTGTGCAGTTAAGAGAATTTCCATACCTAGTCTTGGTATAGTGATTGAAATTCAAGGTATTATAATCAGTTGATCCAGATCCTCTCTTTTGGATTACATATGATTCTGATTTCAGTTTACATGATTTGGATGAATTTTGTTGTGTCTTATTTTAAAACTCACTTAGTATTTGCTACTACAATACAGCATATATTCAATGATTGTTAGTGATCATCGATTTTTAGTTGAAGATGATTAGAGTTTTAGTTTTAGAAGATTGGTGACACTGATTAGAGGGAGTAAAGCATTTCTTTCAGGTCTCCACTAATTGTGCATTTACCTTTATTCACTTTTAATTAACCACCTACTTCAGGGTTGTCTAATCCTGCTCCTGGAGCTTTCCTGAGTTCCAACATACTGCCTGCCTAGTGATCCTAAAGACATTGGCAGCATCCAAAATCCCATATTTCCATATAGTAGACCAAAACGCTCTGTCTTTTAATCAGAACGCAGAACAGCTGTATCACAGGCACCAGCCTAACTAACTTGCTCATCTCTCCCGCATTAACCCTATAACTGCCGGTGCAGCAAGCTAAACAGCAGTTTCACAATGATTATAAAGTCTGTGCGCTACACTACATTCTTTATTATTAAACGCAGTAATTAGAACAACGTCAGTCTACATTAATCGACACATTCTTAGGAAATAGTGGGTTCACAGTGAATTATCAGAACTACTTCAGTAAGACAGTAATATCGTGCTTTACCTGGAAACCTAAAGCTGCACTAGGTATACATCACATATTAGCACAAAAACTTGATATTTTGAGCACTCAATTGAAAATGTACATATAAGGTGTCAATCGTACTTACAGGTTGTGGTTCGGAGAGCTTGTTAGTCCAAATTAAGAAGATTAAAGGTCCCCCCCCCCCCCCCCCCCCCCCCCAAAACAACAGATTCAAGCCAACTTAGAGAAGCAGTCCTTGGTAAAATGACAAGTACACAACAAAAGGTTCGAATTGTATTTCTGTGGTATCCTTAAACACAGCGTGATGTAAGCGTGATGTAAACATGATGTAAACACATTAACTAGTCTAGCGGCAGTGTTTGTGGGCAGGTTAGACTGTTCGTATTTCACGGGCAGGCTGGGATTATGCTAATGTGTTACCCAGTGACATAGATCGGTAACAGACAAAAGATTCGAAAATATGATGACTCTTTAAGGCGATTCAGAATCGATGGGTATAGAATCACCCACTTTAAAAGACTAATTTTTTGTTGCTTTGCTGCCTGAAATGAAGACGGACACAGTTTTTGTTTTGTCCAGCTGTATTTACTCAGTGCAGCTTATAACATCCAAGTGAAAGATAAACACCAACATGTCAGAAAAATAAATAAATAAAACAGAATCACTGAGTTGGAAAAAGGTGTCAGTATTTTGTTGAAGCACCTTCTGCTTTAATTACAGCCTTTAGTTCTGTTGGGATTTGTCTCTACTAACGTTGCACATCTAGACTTTGCAATATTTGCCCGCTCTTCTTTGCAGAACTGCTCAAGTTCAGTTAAAATCTGATGGTGCGGTTGTGTACTCCTCCTTCAAAGTCATTACACAGATTTTCAGTGGGGTTTAAGTCTGGACTCTGACGAGGCCATGCAAGGACATTCATCTTTTTCTCCTTCAACCACTGTCTGCTCAGTTCTGCTGTGTGCTTTGGGTCATTGTCATGTTGGAATTAAACCTTCTTCTCATTGACAACTTTCTGGCAGAGGACAGCAGATTTTCCTCAAGAATTTGATGGTATTTTGCATCTATTTTTCCGTCTATCCTGACGAGTGCTCCAGTCCTTGCTGCAGAGAAACACCCAGAACAGGACATCACCACCTCCACGCTTTACTGGAGAAATGATATTATCCATCTGCTGTTGAGCTGGGGACCTGGTTTTCGCCAGACGTGTCGTTTGTTGTTGAGGCCAAATAATTAAATTTGTCTAATCTGCCTCAATATCTTCAAGGTGTGTTTTGGCAAAGCTCAGTCTGACTGCATGTGGCCTTTCTTGAGGAGTGGCTTTTTATTCAACCCTCCCATACAAGCCACGTTTGAGGAGAATTTGTGATATTGTCACATGCACACAATGATCACTCTTTGTCATAAACTCCCGCAGCTGCTTCAGAGTTGCTGTAGCTCTTGGTCTCCTCTCTGATCAGTCTCCTCCGGATCTTTCATCAGTTTGGAGTGACGTCCCGTTCCAGGGAGGTCTGTGTTTTTTATCAAATACCACTCTGCTTTCTAGGCATTGATAAAGACTTTGAAATGTTTTTGTCTCCATCTCCTGACTTGTGTCTGTCCACAACTTTATCCCGGAGATCTTTTGACATTGTCTTGCCACCCATAGTTGATTGTTTGCTTCAGTTGCACTACTAAGGACTGAAATGCTCCAGGAAAGCTCTTTTCATGCTGAGCTGATCAGAATGACCACAGCTGATCACAGCTGAAAGTCAAATGGCTTTGTGTGCCATTGAGAAGGTGATGAGCTACTCCTGATTGAGTTTACGCGTCATTTTCAGGAGGGGTGATCCTTTTTCCAACTCCGTGATTTTTGTTGGTGTTTTATCTTTCACTTGAATGTTGTAAGTTGCTGTGAGTAAATACAGCTGGATAAAACAAAAACTGTGTCCGTCTTCATTTCAGGCTGCAAAGCAACACAATGTGATTCTTTTAAAGTGGTTGATTCTTTTCTATACCCACTGTAGTAGTGAGAATTGGTCCTTAAAATAAAGTGTTACCATCCGGTCCAAACTGAGTGACACCTAATCAAAAGGCAGACTACACAATTAATTTAAGAAACATGCAAATATGGGAGCAAAATTTTAACAGGAACATAAAAAGCTGAAAAAAAATCATGTATAATTCAGATCTTTAATTTGAAATTACCTTTACCTGGTTGATGTTATTTTATCGTTCTGTTTATTTTTTAAATTTGGCAATCAACCAATCATAAATTAAAATTTGTAAGTCGCTTTGGATAAAAGCGTCTACTAAATGACTAAATGTAAATGTAAAATAGTACAGTCCAAGCAAACGTAATGCTGATGCATCCATCGTAAGTGGCAAAGTCATTATAGGCAAGTCGTTTTTAGCTGCTACCGCCAGTCAAGACACTGCACACAAAACCCTAGTGCAGCTTTTGGAGCTCAGGAGTTTTTGCCAGGATGTCACCAACAATTAAAGAGCTATATTTGATTGAGAAAGTCAGGTAATTTGCAGTGTGTGGTTTGAAAACACAGAAAAGTGCAGGTTGTATGCACTTTGTTTGTCAGTCATCACGTATATGTCTTGAAGGACATTCTTTTCATACATTGAAACAAACTAGGAACAGGATTGGGCACCCCTGACCTACAACAAGGGTGCCCAATCCTTATCTGGAGATCTACCTTCCTGCAAAGTTCAGCTCCAACCCTGATCAAACACAACTTAAACGGCTTATTAGGATCTTCAGGAGCACTTATTAATTACAGACGGGTGTGCTGGAGCAAGTTTGGAGCTGAACTCTTTAGGTAGGTAGATCTCCAGGAACAGGATCTGGCACCCCTGACCTTGAACGATGATAAGCATGTTTTTAGACATGAATGTGACAAATGTGGTCTGTGCCATGAATTAATAGCTGTGCGAACTTTTAAAAGCGAACTTTAATTTCCTTTAAAAAATCTTAATGTATTAGGATTAAAATTATTATTAATAGCTTTTGTTAATTTAGGGGTTTGTTCTCATCACCATGGTCTCCCTGAGTTTAAATGGACACACCCATATCGTCACCTTGGAATTATAAGGTTCTATCTGCATTCTGAGCAGTTTCAAGATATTGAGCTTCAAAGATTTTGCATTCCATATAGTGATATGGGGAACAAGTCTCTTTCATACATCAGTCCCAAAATGTACACAACTTAAAAAAGACATCATGTAATGTAAATAAGTTGTCTCAGAATAAGAATGTGAACAACTCAATTGAGACAAAAATGGCAGATAGAACCTTATAATAAAGTGACTGTATATATCCGTTCTTGTGAATTGTAACAACAGTATAAATGCACATGAGAATAGTGCATTTGTGTCTTTTTTCTTTTTTCTTTCTGCATACCATTTTACAGGTATGCAGAAATTTGAGTGAGTGAGACATTCTTAAAATAGACAACTTACCAAAAACATTTATTCATCTCTGAATACATAGACATGTTGCTTTCTTCAAACACTGATACTATCTTATATTTCTATATATAGTGTATATATTATTGGAAAATGAATGACAAATTATTCCCATTAGAGTGTTGCATGGAGAATTTGCGAGCCGTGTGCTGATCTTCAGTTCTAGCCCTGATTAGAGCTGTTAGAACGACATGCTCTGCACACACCTGTCCTGCTCTGGCGTGTGCCCACTAAATACCTTCCTAAACACATTTCCTCAGCTGCTGAAGACAACTGCAGATCAGGCTTCCTCTCGCAGTGCCCACTTTACAGGATCATAAGAAGTCCATTGTTGGAGCCAATGTTGGGCTTTATGCTCTGAAATTCCTGTCATAAAATGCCAAGACATTGAGCAGTTGATTTATCCCAGATTCGTCTTGCCTGCAGTGAATTATGTCCTTTGTGATAGAGATTTTGACCATCTATTTTGAAATAACACTCAGGGAACAAGTGGAGAGAGATTGTCTCGTTTTTTATTTTTTCATTTTTTTTGTAAGATGGTAAATGGAGATTGTTGATGATAGGGAAGTTTTAAGCAACAATGATTTTTAGAAGGAACGGATTTATTTAGCCTGGCTGTTGTTGCCACAGCAGGGTTTATCCAGCCTTGGCCCCTGGCCTTATGCATTCATCCACTTTGTGTCAGCCTGAAGTGGGTAGAGTAGCCAAAAACTTACACAAGTACAATTACTCAAATGACCTTTAGAAGTTTTTCCACTGAAAGTAAGGGGATGGTTTTGGCTTTGTTTCTGTGCATTGAAATGAGCATTGTTGTGGAGCTTCTTTTAAATGGTTTAAGGATGGAGACTGATGCCTCTCCAGGTGATGGAAACAGATGAGCGATGATCACACCACTGCAGACACTTACAGAAGAGCTAATGGACTGATGTGTCGTCATAATTGTTATTTTCAGTTAATAATGTTTAATGTGTTCTGACTATTTCATTAAAATGGATGTTTTCTGTATGATTTTACACCAGTGGGACACAGACCTCGCCCGTAAATCTACAGGATAGTCATACTCTTAATTATAATCGAGTTTGCATGTATACGTACATTCATATTTGAGCCTGTGTGGATGCTAGATCAGTAATGGTGTGTATGTTTGTCTTTGTATGTGCCTGTGTGAGTTGGAGGAATAATTCAGGCATATGTTCTGATCTGCTGGGTTCTCAGCTCTAATGGATAGTAGCAGCTGCCTCTTCATCTCCTCCAGACACAAACCACCATTGTATAAGTTTGCTCTCCCTTTCCAGTACATTCCCTCACTGCGGCCTAGACTAACCTCTGATTGACTCGACTTATTCAGCACTCTACATTGCTTCAGTGTCACAGGATTATCACTTCCTTGTTTTTAAGAATATGTGGTCAGATATAAATAAATATGTAATTCCTAATAAAGTCAAAGAAACTCACTTTAAAATAATAAACAGATACTATCCATGTAATGATTTTATTAGTAAGTTTAAAGAAGGGTTTTCGCCATTATGCAGTTTTTGTAAAGAAGAAACTGAAACAATTGTACACTTATTTTTCAGTTGTAATTTTACCAAATTATTTTGGTCCCATGTGTCTTTGTTTCTTTGAGTTATTTTACAAGTTTGTCACTATAACTGATGTAATGGTCTTGTTTATAGATTGTGATACTGGTTTATTGGAAATGGATTATACAATTAAACTTCTTATTCTATTAGGGAAATATTATATACATAAAGCAAAATGTATATCGGCTGTACCAAATGGTAGACTATTTTCTACTGATCTGAAGATTTTTTACGACTCTCTAACTTCAATACAGAACAATCGAAAAGCTGTAAAGACATCTTGGCTGCTGAAAAGGATACTTGATGTATTAGAAACATGATTGATATGTGATCTAAGATGCAGAATTAGGATTTTATTGATTTACAGATTTAAATGTCTTTGTATTCCCCTATTGTTATCTCAATAAAAAAATAAAAAAATAGCTTCAGTGTCAAAAATCAAAATCTTTACACAAATCGTGTAGAATTAAAGGCTGTTCAGTATTGCTATAAGGAGACTTATAATGTGCAACATTTGTAGAGGTGGCTGTGGTGGACATGTCACTGTATTTCACACCCATTTAATACTGGTGTGTGTGTACAGTCTCCAGGTGGCAGTGTTGCACTATAATACATTTAAACAGTGTATATGGCTCTCCCTGGTTGCCCATATGTCTGTGTCAATCACAGTTAGCAGCAGAGGTCAAGGTTTGGCAGTTTTCCCCTGCTGGTAGATGTTGCAAGGATACAGTTATGGAGGAAAAATGTGTTTTCCGTTTGAATATTAATCAGTCCTAACATGACTGGTACATAAACTTAGTTTACACAAGAAAGGAATTTGTCAGATTAGGTCCTGTGACTAATGCATGTTAGATTACATTTCCATTTAATAATTTAACATTTTGCCAAAGCATCTAACAAATGAGTAATATTACAGCATAAAGAACTAATCATTATATGACAGTAACATTAGAGGTGCTGCAGTGCATTCAGACTTGGCCAGAAAAGTACAAGCTAAAACTGAGATTTTAGTGTTAAACAAACAACAGTAAGCAATGATGAAATATTGCAGTAGTACATTAAGCTATAATTACCAATTCATACTTGTATTCATAACAGTTGCATGATAATTACAACAAACACAACACCTATATAATTTATGAACCACATTCATACATTTTTTGTTATTATACCATTGCCATTGAATACATTTTTTACAGTCACAATATTTTTAAATGTTTTCCTATAACATCAATTTATGCATTGGATAATACAGCATTATGGTTACTCCCGTGTTAGATTTATCAATCACTCTGGGTGGGTTTGTCCAGTACTGGATGGGCTGACCATGTTTTACACTCACACACAAGGACTATCAACAGGAAATGTTGAACAGCCCTCCTGCCCCTGAGCATAAACATTGATCTCACTGAAGCTCCATTAGACTTTCCATCAGAACTGGTCTCTTAGATAAGCTTTCTAATGCTGAAGTCATACTAATGATAGTGTGCTCTCTGTGTAGTATGAAACAACTGATGCTCACAAATAACATTTTGTAATTAATTTTGTAATGTTGACATACAGGCTCATCATTTATGAGACTGTTGCAGTGAGTAGAATGTTGGTTTCAATGGTTCTTTGCAGGATATTAATCAGTGCTGAGGAAATTATTTTAAGTTAACTGAGGCTTACCAAACTACAAGATACTTACACTAGAGTACTTCAACTAAAATTAATATTATGTTTGTAGTATGTTTTTATTTATTTATAGTGGTTTTCAAAAGTCAGTCACTACTGAAAAGTGCAGTTACATTTAAACACCATTTACAGATGCAGTAGTCTAATTGATTGCATTTGGCAATCGAATATCTGGTGGTAGTTCTGTAATTGTTATTCAGATATACAAATTAAACAGCAGATTGCTTTTATGTGTTCCTTAATGATTTTTTCTGACTTCTCTGGATACTAATCAAACTGAAAAGGCTTCATGTAAACACCTCAATCTATCCGATTAAGTGCGATCCAAAAGTTAAATTAGATTGAAAGGGTTGATGTAGACCTGAAGTAATCCCATCAATAGGAAAAATAACGGAAAAATAAATATATAAACGCTTTAACCCAACTATTTTCTCAGAGTCAAAAAATACTTGTGCACGTGTGGTGGCGTGATGCGTATGTTTACATGCGTCTTAAGAATGTGTGTATGTTTATTTACGTCCTATAAACTGGTCAGTGGAGGAGTGAATATTTACTAAATATTAGCTAAAAAAGCTTTTCTGACAGATAAAACCGCTTTCTTTTAGATGTGTCATCAAGATGTGTCATAACATTATCATGGTGTCATTCATCGGTTCTGAACACAGCATCTGAGCACTGCGAATGCAGAATTTTGTGCATTTCATTTGTAACATGTAATCGTTATTTAAACAAATGTGCATCATATTTCAATGTTTATGCTTTATATAAAAATAACTTTTAGAATCTGAAATTAGATTGACAGAAATCAGCACATTTAGACATATCTACAATGACATGATATCATTGATGTGATGTGCAAACGAACTGATTATGTATATTGCCCAGAGCTAAATTTGCCAATGACCACATTAAAAGCTAGGTGTAATGCATTTTAAGATGTATTGTGATCACATAACTGAAGTCACATGTTGTTGTCAGGGATAGATTCTGGCCACATTCAGTGTAAGTGTAAATAAAATGTAAGAACGTGTAAGACTGAAGTTGTGCTACAAATGATTATCTGTTGCTTTGATAGACTGGGTTGTATAGAACAATGTCATGCTTTGCTTTTATCTGTCAGTAAACTACAGTAATGCTTGATATTTTTTACAACTTTTTAATAGGCTTTTAAATGTTAATGGTGGTGATGGATCAGTACTGGCGTGACCTTGGAGCGATAGAGAAACAGACACTCCAACAGTAAAAAAAAAAACAAACAACCCCAATCTAGGCAAATTTCTGGAGCTCCACTTCCATATGATCATACCTCAGTCTATTCAAACAAACTGGAAACACTTTAAAATTAAAGGGGTCATATGATGCGATTTAAATTTTTCCTTTCTCTTTGGAGTGTTACAAGCTCTTGGTGCATAAAGAAGATCTATAAAGTTGCAAAGACTAAAGTCTCAAATCCAAAGAGATATACTTTAAAAAAGTTAAGGGTCACCACACCTACCAAATGTTCACGCAAAGAAAGAAGGCGTAACTTTTATTCTCGCTGTAGTATTGTTGCTGCCGCCATGTCGTGAAGACGCTGTGCTTCGTTGTGAAAGCAAAACTACTTTGTTTGGTCTTCCAAAAGAGGACAATATCCGCTTCGTCATGCCTGGAGCTAATCCGTCCTGGTTGCTGAGGAAATATCAGTCAACTTCGCCTGTGCTCGCTTTCACGTAGACTGTGTTGGCAACCGACCTAAATCGACTAGTCGACTTCAATGCTCTGCCATAACGCTTTAAGCTTGACGTCGACTAGTCGCTGGTCCTATAGAGGGCGCAACAGGATAAGAAATCTTTGAAGGACTTCCACAATTACGCTCCGCAAATGACAAATAAATGCTTACTCTGAAAGCGCTCCACAAGAGATGTTTAATATATTAGCGGGATGCCTCGGGCAATTGACTGGAGAATGCACGTTTTACAGCTTATTGTACAGGAGTTACAATTGCTGATTCTAATTTAATGCGCTGCTGCACTGTAACGCACACACATAGGCTACAGACAGTAGCGCGCACATAATCATTCAGCGCGGAAATGTATGTCAAACGTTTGTGATTTCTCAATAAAAAGTTCAAGCGTATATTTCTTAATATCTAAATTCCACAGCTTCACTACTAGTAGAGAGACGCTGCCAGGTAGAATTAATTCACACACGCAATCGCTCTCACTAATGCATTCATTTTAATGTAATCTTTACTGTGCTACTTTATCTGTATCTGATTTAGAGTGAGCAGAAATCTGTGAGAAATATTACGACCCAAAGACAAAAGAACAGATAAAAGAGCTGTTATAGGAGCAACAGCCATGTGGGCAGCGCTGTGTCATATGCCATAGCTGTACACAAGGTGTTTGTCACAGCTCCAGACTTACTTGTTCATTAATGACGTCATCAGCGACTAGTCGACTTCGACTCGACTTTCATCACATAAAAGTCGACTTCAAAAAATCATAAGTCATTCAACCCCTACCGTGGACATCCAGCCCGGGGTTGCCACATGTGGTTGCAGCAAGCCTCTGCTCACTCAAGACCGCCGTGTGTGATGCTGTGTTTCGTTGTGAAAGCGAAACTACTTTGTTTGGCTTTGGACACGACTAGAAATCAGTGGTTAGTTGTATTTACAACACTGTTCCAGAACACTTCAACCCAAATATTCAGATGTGTGCAGCACATTTTATGGAGGACTGTTTCCTGATCCTGGGAGAGTAGACTACAATGCCGGCTGTTCTGACTCAATCACTGTAAGTTCGTTTATATTTAAAGGATTTGCCACAGATGATTCAAACGCAAGTTTTGAGCAGTGTAGTGTAGCGTTTGTCATTTCTCTGATCACAAATGCAGACATGGTTTTATGTTTACGCGGCGCGATGCAACGCAACGCGTAAAAAGACAGTATAAGTCATTATAATCCGTAATTATGTCCCGACTGGATGCAACAAATACTTCGTTTATAATGGGTTTTAATTTTTTGTCTCGTCGCTCCCGCCTGACAAACGGCATCACATGGGCGTAACATTTCTGTCACACGCTTGAGGTATTCGGCCAATCACAATGCACTGGATAGCTGGCCAATCAGAGCACACCCAACCCGCCTCAACTTTTTTACGCCCCTTGGGCCGGGCCAATTTTCACGTCATAGTTCAGACGTGGGCTGGGCCTGCGGTCCCTGTTTTAGGCTTTTCCTTATTTATATATTTTTGACATCCATCAATTAGGCTAGTGATGAAAAAAAATTGTTTCACTGGTGGAAACAAGACGAGACTGTGCTACCGCGACTGTCAAGAGCGGCTCGGTGGTGTTTAGTGTCCCGCAGCAGCAGCAGCATGCGTTCCGTCAGCACTGCTGAAGAGTTCTACATTCAAATGCACGCAATAGGCTTAAGCTTGCCGCAAAGCTTCGGCAAAAGTAATTACCATAAATGTGACGGGGGAAATAGTAAGGAGATATTTTAATTAATTATCTAATAAACTAGTGTTTTCTGAGTCATTGTCACAAGGATGAAGTTGCCTATCCTGAATCGGCATTTCCTCATTAGACGTGCCTTTAGAGAGAAGTGCATCTCTAAGCATTATGATTATAATGAAAGAGTTTTTGTTTTTGATTTGTTTTATTACGTTAAGTAGTAATTTAAAGCTTTCTATAGATATATTTATCATGTCTGTGAGACATTCGCTGAGTTTCGGTTCAGTTTTGTGAAGCGTTCTTGTTGAAGAAGAGATGGCAGAAAGCGCATCATGTTTGATTTCTTTATTTTATAAAAGCACACGTTTTGTTGAAGATTGTGATGCCACATAAAAGTAGGGGGCCTTTACAGTTTGTCAAATGATTATTGCTCTTACCTGTATGAGGAAAAAATGCGTCATTTCCACTGAAAAAAATGCAAGTGATCGTGCTGGCACCTCCATGTCCTGCAAAGCGCGCTTTAGCTTCCACTCTCCGCACAAACTTGGATATAGCGCACATTTATCTAGGTTTAACGTTTTAACATTGTTATATGCTTGAACTGTTTTATATCTCTAGATTTTATTTTAGTCAAGTCATAATGTTTTGAGAAGGCTAAATTGATCAAACATATAGGCTCACTGTCTGCCGCTGGCGATTGGTCGTTACTTTAAAAAACAAAAACTTATATTTAATGAACAAAAAATGCTCCAAACGTTTTTAAAATTAACTTAATTAAAAACCGAAACAAAATATAATCACTTTGCTATTACATACAAAACGGAAATATTTTAATAGCTAAAACAGTAGTATAAGCTGTTTTGGGAGAAGGGGAAAAAGACGCGCTCAGGCCGGTAATTCTGATAAGCTTGTCGGACACGGGCCGGGCTACGGCCTGAGCGTCTCGGGCCAGGGCCGGGCCAGGGCCCCGGGCAGGGCCGGCAGGCCGTGCTAGGGCCTAAATTGAGGCCCGTCAGGGCTCTAACTTCCGTCCCAAATCTTGGCATTTTTTGTTGTTTAAATGAGGGTTGCGCCGCTGTAAGCAGCACATGCACAATTGACAGCCCTGAAAACTGTTGTTTGAATTGAATCGGACCTTGTGTTTGCTTTTTCTGCTGTCGAAGAACATAAGAAACATTAAACAACGCTGAAACGTCCTACAACATATAAGTTTGCTTATTGATAAAATGCTTAATATGGCCTATTTTTTGCTTAAAGCATTGAAGTGTTATTTGTATACTTTTATATTATTTATTAGTTTGAATTAGCTTTTGTTTTTCTATTTTCAGGTTTTTATTTTAAATTTAGGTTTTAGTCATTTTGTTACGTGCTTTTGTTACTCTTAGTTCAACTCCATTATTTTTTTTTGTCTTTTTTTTTTTCAATTTTACATGTTTTCATTTATAGTTCATTGCAGCTTTATTTCAATTACTGAAAATGATTTTTATGATTTAAGTCTTTAGTTTTAGTTGAAAATAGCAACACTGAGCATATGGCCATATTTACATGAAGTGTAACAATGCTGTATTGGGCCTCAGCTAACTTCTCTTTAGCTCAGATTGAATACTAAAATATCTGTTCTAATATCAGTGGCGCTCTCTTGCATAATGTCCTGTGCAGTTGATGGAAGACATTAGCTCATGTTCATCAGTATCTGTTGCTCAGTGCTTCCAGCAGAGGGCACTGCCTTCTCTTACTAACACTAGTGATCTAAAGCCATTCACTCAGTCATTTTCACTGAGAAATTGTCAATTTCACAAACAATTGCAAAGAAATGGCAAATAACACATTGAAGTGTGAAATTTTGATGTAAAAAAAACCCCTGAAATGATAATTTTCTTGTAAAACATACTCTAGTAATCTGTGTTTCATTTACAATTTAAATATATTACCATTTATGATATCATCATGCTTTTAGCAAAAAGTCAATTTTACTTTCTGTAAAAGTTTAGTCGCAGGTAGTAGTGGGCTAAGATGGCCTCTATGAATAATTTAACATTTTGTGCTATAACAACAAAATTAGCAAAAAACTTTTCTATTTATTTAATTTAATAACGCATTGGCTGACCATCATCCTGCACATTCTAAACGTATATCTAAATATGTTACAGTTTAAAAGTAAACGCACAATATCTTAAGGAGGGCATCTTCCCCATCTTACCCTATAAAACACACAACATGAATGTTATTTACAGCAGACAATAGATGAAGTGCAATGGAAAAGTCCAGAACAAATCCTGACTGATATCACTGTGACGTTCACAACAAGAGAACATGGAGAGAGCTGTTTGTTTGACCTTCGTTCATACAGTTTTGTTTAAAAGAGATGATATTGGTGGAGATGTTCATTGAATCTGCTTCTCCTAATCTGCTGCTTCACCCACGGCTCCAAACAGGAGAATGGAAACACTCTTTCAGTCCTATCAGGAAGAAAAATAATGAACTCATGCTTTCTAGTGCCTCTATAAATAGATACCACAGGCTGTAAAAAAACAGAAAATACTGTTTTTGGATTGAGGAGGGCCAGGGTCCTGTTCATATGAATTAAAAAAAAAAAAAAAAAGGTGGTTTCTTTCTGAATTACTTTAATTACATTGCATTGTTTAGGTTTAAGGTGAAGCGGCTGGTGAAGGTGAACCACTTTAGTCCCTCTCCTTGTTATGCATCCAATAGCATAGAGCTGCAAATTTAATTGATTACAAAAGGCTAAATTAATGTCAATTGTTGTGGTTTTGAGCCTAGGATGAGTTGAATGAATGAAGACTTACTTTTTAAGGGTGTTTATTAAATGCTCCATCTCCAGTTTTTGGGTTTGTTTGGTTGTCTTTCATCTTACTGTCATCAGGGAGGGTTGTAAGTGAAACACTAAAGTTAATCTGGAGATTACTGGACGTTTCCTCAGGGTTGAGTGGGTTTGTTTGAAGGTCATATCCTGTTGTAAGAACCCATCCGCCTCTTCTGTAGCTTAGTAATAGACACATTGCCATCTCATGATGAGAAAGCGCAGGTGGTGGGCTTTAATCGGTTTGGCTTCTTGTGCTGTTTACATTTGTCTACATCAAGTTTCAAGAGGAAGTACAGTATATCTGAATGAAAAGAAAATTAACTAACAGGTGGGAAACGTAAGTTCACTTTAGGACCGATGCATCACTGGATCTGAATCTGGTTGAAATGGAGTAACATAAATTAAAAAGGTCCTTCTGTTTTCAAAACTGTCTGTCTGCTCGATATGTGGATTTACATCTTGAGATCATTTGCTACATTGCCTGCTACTCTTTGCTCAAATGTTCTCTGTTTATGATGTTTATGGTTCACAATTAATCTAAACCCGCTTATATTGGATACACAGTTGTCTCAGTTTGAGGTTGAATTGGATACACTTTACAATAAGGTTTAATTTCTTAACAATAGTTAACATGACCTGACGATTAACAATAACTCTACAGCATTTATTAATCTTAGTTCATTTTTACATTTACTAATAAATTGCTCAAATCAAAAATTGTATCTGTTAACTTTAGTAACTTTAGCACTATGAACTAACATGAACAAAAGAGAACAATTGTATTTTTTTAACTAATGTTATCAAAGTTTAATGAATTCTGTAAAAATGTATTGCTCATAGTTAGTTCATGTTAACTAATGCAGTCACTAAAGCTAACAAATGGGACCTCATTATAAAGTGTTACCAATTTTTTGTGCGCTTTGTCAGCATAAACACTTTATCTTACTGTCAGCACTTAACCTTTGTTCATACAAAGAAAATGTCATTAATCATAAATAAAAGAAAACACTGAAGAATTAGCCTAACAATTCAAACAGTAAAGCCGTATTTTGGAAGGGTTTGGCTGTGTCACGGGTTGCTACTGTGAGGAGCACGGAGCGAGGAAAGAGGAGACCAGGAGTACAAAACAAAGGAGTTTAATTCTGTTTTTCTGGGAATCACACATAGCACAAAGAGTTGACAAACAATTCCAAACAAGGGAGAACAGAACGGGCTCAAACTCAAATAGACAGATACCGATGGTCAGACAGGTGATGGGCATACCTAATAACAGGAATGGTATGGGAAATGGAAGGGCCAAATGGGACACATAAAATAAAACGTGACAGATCGCCCCCCCTCTGGACGTCCGCGACCCCGCCGTAACAGTACCATCATGGAGGGTGGTGTGGGCCCATTTTTACTGTAGCCTCTATAGCATTTCTGTTGAAGAGTACTTGGCTGGTGAAGTGGATTTCTTATTTTCAGTTAACAAAGGATATCATGTTTACTGTATATTCAAAGCAGATGTCGTAACAATGTCAGTATCCAGGAAGATTTTAAAACAGCTGTTCTTCATAATTCATTCACTCCTACCCTTCATGCTGGAGAAATCCAACTGACGACAGACCAACAACGAGCACAGTGGCGGAAAAGGGGCCGGAGCTACCTAGGACACGAGAGCCTCCAGGGCGGATCAGGGAGCCATGGCGGAGCAGGCAGTTCAGGTTGCCATGGTGGAGCAGGGGACTCAGGAGGCCATGGCACCCCCCCCCCATCCCCCTCCAAAAAAATGGGGAAATCTAGGATAGATTTTTCTTGGGGAAATCTAGGAATCCTGGGGGGCGCTCTGGAGGAGCGGACACTAGATAGCGCTCTAGAAAGAGCTTACAAGGACTGGAGCGAGCTCTGGGGCTGTAGCCGTCACAGGAGCGAGCTCTGAGGTTGGAGCTCTTCCTGGGCTTAACTAGGGATCCGGAGCCCTTCCTGGGCTGAACAGGGGATCAGGAGCCCTCCCTGGGCTAAACGGGGATCTTGAGTCCTCCGTGGGCTATACTCGGGAACAGGAGCCCTTCCTGGGCTGAATTGGGGATCAGGAGCCCTTCTTGGGCTACACTCGGGGACAGGAGCCCTTCTTGGGCTTGACTGGGAAACAGGAGCCCTCCCTGGGCTGAACTGGGGATCAGGAGCCCTCCGTGGGCTGAACTCGGGAACAGGAGCCCTTCCTGGGCTTAACTCGGGATCAGGAGCCCTCCCTGGGCTTAACTCGGGATCAGGAGCCCTTCCCGGACTGAACTGGGGATCAAGAGCCCCTCCTGGGCTTAACTCTGAATCAGGAGCCCCTCCCTACGGAACTGGGTTCAGTTTAGCGCATTACGTGTGCGTGGACACTGGAGGGTGCTCTGGAGGAGCAGGCACAGCAAAACGCTTTCGAGAAGCTTGCACTGGAGTGAGCTTTGGGGCTTGAGCAGACACTGGAGCGAGCTCTGGAAGGCGCTTACGAGGAGCAGGCACTGGGGTTGGAATCGACACTGGGGCCTCATGAACGCATGGTGAGCTTGCCATATTAATGTTCATTGGGGTTGCCATATTAACAGCCGGTGGACTAGAGTAGGCCGCGAACGGCGGGCTGGTTCTGGCTCGGGGCAGGATGCTCTCCAAACACTGGAGGATTCCTTGCCTGACAAAGGGGAGATCTAGGCAAGATAAGGCGAAGAACCGAGCGGCAATTTCCATAGCCGCGGGGAAAACAAAAAAACTTTTAAAAAAGGCGGAAAAAACAAATGCGAGGAAAAGTCGCCGCTCACTTTTTGTGTGGTCTGGAATTCTGTCACGGGTTGCTACTGTGAGGAGCTCAGAGCGAGGAATGAGGAGACCAGGAGTAAAAAACAAAAGTTTAATTCTTTTTTTCAGGGAATCATACATAGCACAAGGTGTTGACAAACAATTCCAGACAAGGGAGAACAGAACGGGCTAGAACTAAATATGGCAGATAACGAGGGTGGTGATGGGGATATCTAATATCCACAGGTGATGGGGATAACTAATAACAAGGAACAGGTGATACTGATACTAATAATGGGAAAAGGAACTGGAAGGACCAAATAAGGACAACAGGAACTAAACAGGAACATACACGTGACAGGCTGTCATTGTTCATTTATAAGGCTGAAAACAGACTGCTGGGGAAGATACAGGAGCTGATGGACTGACCACTTGTACCTCAATAACAGGCTGTGGACTGGACAGACCATTAGCTTCGGACATACGCAGAGCATGTAAGGCAGGGCAAAGCTAAGCCTTCCCCTAGCCATGGGTTGGAAATTAACGGGGAAAAAATGCCTCCAAATTGTTTATGATGTATAATAGATTACTATTAATATACTTTTATGCTTTACCCTGGAGTTGGTTCACCCTCCACCTATGGATTCGGAAGTGGAGTGGTCTGAATGCTGTAATATCACAATGACACCTTGAGCTGCTCCTTTTGACTAATCAACCAGAGGATGTGAAACATGTTTTAACGTGAAACACAGAAAACTCTTGCAATCCTTTAATGATCCTCCAGTTTGTGTGTATATATTTTTTCATTTAGTGAGGTTTGTTTATAAAAACAAGTGCAACAATATCTTATATTTTAAATTTTAACTGTGCAGATCAGAATCAGAATGAGTTTCTTTTGCCATGTGTGCTTGCACACTCAAGGAATTGTTCTTGGTAATGAAGCTGCTAGTTAACACGCATAAATACAACAGCTCAGATCCTGCTGTAAAGCAGCTCTAAAAGACAATAGTATCATTATTTAGCTCAAGTCAGTTCAGTGTTGATTCTGTTCAGAGAGAACTACACAATGTATTTTAATTGTGATCATGGTTTCTGCATGTCTCCGTTTAATAAGCATACCCATCTGTGATATTTGCCCACTGGTTATCTATCCTGATGGTGTTTCATTTGAATTTGGCATTTGTGTAATCTTGAAATGGTAACAAGCCTCCACAAGCTTTCATGGTTGCGGTTGCCAGATGTCAAGATGTTTAAAGCTCCCAATCAGAGTTTTTCTTAAATTAATACATTTTTTCTTCCCAGTGGTTTATTTAACCTTCCCAACCTGGCAACCATGCACTCACACACTCTCTACATAATGGAAAAAAGTCTGCTAAATGACTAAATGTAAATGTAAAAAGCACTGATGAGCTGAAAACACTGGCAAACACATTGGTGTTTAGCAATCTCTGTTGAGATGTTCTAATACAGCCAGTCTGTTATCTTTCATGCGGTTGTTTGCTGCAATTAAAATCTGTGTGCAAACCATGCGAGTTGACAAGTCTATGTGGAGCCAGGTGGTTAGCCTGCCTTCTTTATGCAGACTTATCACTGTCCTGGATGAGGCTGATGACTGTGGGGTTGTTTGCAAGCTTCGGGATCTTAACAGAGGGGTCTGTGGGGAGAAGAGTAGTGGGGAGAGCACACATCCTTGTGGAGCACTGGTGAAGTGCTGATTGTGCCGGTGTTAGATTTTTCCAAAATTTCCCAGCCTCACTAGCTGCTTGTCTGTCAGGATATATCACCCTATAACATCACAGAGATCAGATCCTTTACATTCACTGTCCCTCAGTTATTGAGTGTGTCTCTTACCAAATGACGCAAAATGTACTTCAAGATTAGCAGCATCTTTGACATCATTGCAAGTATAGATGACATAAGCTACTTTCACACTGGGCTTTGATTTCGGAAATTTTCTGGCAAAGTACTGGAGAGCCTTCTGTGTGAATACAAACTGGAACCAAAATGTCAGAGAACTTGATCCTGACATCAGATCCTTGTAAAATTACCGTAAATGGGCCTTTGCGAATAAAGTCAGAACCAATGCCGTGAAGCATGCGTTGTAGTCAGTTAAGTTCATTTTGTGAAGCCTTCACTCTTTATTTTTTTGTATTATCCCATTGTAAACCATAGAGTAGAGGTGTGACCTCGGCATCCTGGCCAAACTCGCCCATTGGCCTCTGACCATCACAGTGCTGAAAAGGGGCGGAGCTACATAAGGTCAAGTCACCTTTATAGCCCTTTATACAATACAGATTGTCAAAGCAGCTTTAAAGTGTTAAACAGGAAAATAGTGTGTCGATAATGTAGGAGAACAATAACAGTCAGTTTTTCAGTTAAAGTCAGTTCATTGTTGATTTAGTGATGTCATCATCCAGTTTAGTTCTCTTCCAATAGTGTCTGTGCAATGAAGTCGGCAATATTGCCAAAAATTAAGTGTGACCAACTAAGCAAGCCAAAGGCGACAGTGGCAAGGAACCAAAACGATGACAGAAATGGAGAAAAAACCTTGGGAGACACCAGGCTCATTCGGGGGCCAGTTCTCCTCTGAACAGAGGAAACCAGCGTGGTGTGGTTTAATTCCAGGCTGCAACACAGGTCAGATTGTGCAGAGGACTTGTCTGGTTCCCGTGGTCTTGTGCCGATGGTAATCGTGGTGATGAGGTCTTCACAGAGGATCTGTCTCTAGGGTTCATCTAGTTGACATGGTCTCCGTTGACATTCAGGGCTGTAGAAGTCATCTCTAGGTGCTGATCCACCATCTGGACTAGATACGGACTGGATCTGGTGGCTATGGTGACCTTGAAATAAGAAAGAAACAGACTAATATTAGTGTAGATGCAATTCTTCTTACGATGTAGCAAGTACATTGGGTGTTATGGGAAGTGTTCCCGGTTCCGGTTGACCTAATTAATGCAGCCTAACAATCCTTTAATGGATTTGAGTAATAGAAATGTGATAGTGTGTTATGTGTATGTCAGGTTAAAGACATGGGTCTTTAATCTAAATTTAAACTGACAAGAGTCTGTCTGCCTCCCGAACAACGCTAGGAAGATTGTTCCAGAGTTTGGGCCCTAAGTAGAAAAAGGATCTGCCGCCCGCAGTTGATTTTGATATTCTAGGTATTATCAAATGGCTAGAGTTTTGAGATCGCAGCGGATGTGAAGGACTGTAATGCAATAAGAGCTCGCTCAAGTACTGAGGAGCTAGACCATTCAGGGCTTTATAAGTAATTAGCAAGATTTTAAAATCTTTATGATGTTTAATAGGGAGCCAGTGCTTTGTTGACAGAACCAGGCTAATATGGTCATCCTTCCTGGTTCTAGTAAGAACTCTAGCTGCTGCATTTTGGACTAGCTGGAGTTTGTTTATTAAGCGTGCTGAGCAACCACCCAATAAAGCATTACAATAATCTAACCTTGAGGTCATGAACGCATGAACTAACGTTTCTGCATTTGACATTGAGAGCATAGGTCATAATTTAGATATATTTTTAAAATGAAAAATGCGGTTTTACAAATGCTAGAAATGTGGCTTTCAAAGGCAGGATTTCTATCAATTAGCACACCTAGGTTCCTAACTGATGACGAAGAATTGACAGAGCAGCCATCAAGTGTTAGACAGTGTTCTATGTCATTACATACAGAGGTTTTTGGTCCGATAATTAACACCTCTGTTTTCTCATAATTTAGCAGTAGGAAATTACTAGTCATCCAATTTTATGTGTAAAATATGCATTCCGTTAGTTTTGCGAATTGCTATGTTTCATCAGGCTGCAAAGTAATGGCTTTTTCCAGATGATAACTACCAAGGGTAGCATGTAAAGCATGAAAGCAAATGCCCTAGTACTGAGCCATGTGGCACTCCATACTGCATTTGTGAATGATATGATAGGCCTACCTCTTCATTCACTGCTACGAATTGATGACAGTCAGATAAGTAAGATTTGAACCATGCCATTGCAATTCCACTAACATAATTTTCTAGTCTATTTAAAAGAATGTTGTGGTCAATAGTGTTGAACGCAGTGCTAAGATCCAATAGCACTAATAGAGAGATACAACCACGATCAGATGATAAGAGCAGGTCATTTGTAACTCTGATGAGAGCAGCTATGGTCTCAGTACTATGATTTGGTCTAAATCCTGACTGGACATCCTCACAGATACCATTTCTCTCCAAGAAGGAACATAGCTGAGAGGATACTGCCTTTTCTAGTATTTTTGACAGAAAAGGGAGATTTGAGATCGGTCTGTAATTAACAAATTCTCAAGGATCAAGTTGTGTTTTTTTTTAGTGAGAGGCTTAATAACAGCCGATTTGAAGGATTTTGGGACATATCCTAATGACAATGACAAATTAATAACAGTCAGAAGAGGAATGGATAGGATCTACAACAGTACATGTTGTTGGTTTTGATGATTTAACAAGTTTATATAATTCTTCCTCTCCTATAGCAGAGAATGAGTGGAATTGTTCCTCAGGGGATCTATAGTGGACAATCTGATGCGATAATATAGCTGACGGCTGCATGGTTATAATTTTATCTCTAATAGTATCAATCTTGGAAGTAAAGAAGTTCATAAAGTCATTACTGCTGTGCGGTTGGGAAAGGTCTGTGTCTGTTGATGCTTTATTTTTCATTAATTTAGCCACTGTATTGAATAAAAGCTGCGGTTGTGTTTGTTTTCTTCCAAAAGAGATGAAAAGTAAGCAGATTTAGCAGTTTTTATAGGAGGAAATACTTTCCCTACATGCAATACGAAATACCTCTAGCTGCTCTCTTTTGGGCGCGAGTGTGGTGCGATATACCACGGTTTTGGACTGTTTTCCTTAATCTTCTTTAAAGGAGCAACCGTATCTAAAGTGCTAAAAAAGAGAGAGTCAATAGTTTCTGTTACACCAAGTTTTCTGAGCATTCAGATATTCGAGGGGAATAGACGTGTTTCCGGTAATTCGTTAATGGCATAATCACGGTAATGAATATGCACGATATTTTTATGGTGGCACTGCTCTAAATACTGTGAATAATTTTTTATTACAAATTATTCTGATTTTTTTATGCATTTTAAGAATACTTTTCCCATCAACTTGTCAAAATGCACAACAACGCTGTATGCTGCGTGAAAGACGCTTGCGCACTCTGATGTAAATAAGCACGGATGAGAAGCTCATGGCTGAACATGTGAGAGACGCTCTAGATGAACGTGCACTTTCACTCTCTGACAGCAGATGGCTCTAAACTGCAGAAATAATAATAATAATAAATCATTTAAATGCAGCTGTTACCCCGGAAAACCCGGTAAACAAAGCAGCTGCACTACTTTCTGTTTCTGAATTGTGTTTACATGATTTAAACAGCCATTCAAATTTGTGTATTTGCTATGATGTTCATAACAGCGCCAAATACTTAAATATTTAGAATTAATAGGCTATTTATTTTCAAACTTATTTTACATTTTAATCTGGACTACAACACACCCTAGATATTGTTTGAAAGTGTTTAGATTCTTTATTGTTCGGTCACACTTTACATTAGAGCTTCATTATTTAACATTAGTTAATTCATTATTTAACATAAACTGAACAATGAAAAATTCTTCTAACATTAATCTTAGGTAATTCCAATATTTAATAACACGTTGTTAAAATCGAAAGTTGCAACTGTGTTATTTAATAAGACTTTTTAAAACAAAGATTAATAACTTCTGTAGCAAATGTAGCTATTGCTCATTGTGAATGTTAATGCATTAACTAAGGTTAACTAAAGATCTTATTGTAAAGTGATACCTATAGGTCTTCATAATTCCTTTGCACTTTAATCTGTGTAAAATTTAACTTTATAAATTTTTCTGTATTTATTGCATTTAAATGTTCAGTTATAAGAAAAAAGTTATTAAAACTGTTATACTCTATTGTGACAGCACTTTTTTAAAACTAAATTTCAATATCGTGATAATACCGCATACCGTGATAAAAGCAGTAGCAATTAATCGCAACATGAAAATTTGATACCGGCATATCCCTACGGAGGAATTAAGAACAATCGGAAAGATTATTTCAAAGCAGCTTTTTGGCAGACGTGATGGTTCTACCATATTTGTAACAAGGAGTAGAATTTACAGTTTTATCTATATGAAGTTTGCACAAGACTAGATAATGACCTGAGATATGATCGCTCTGCTGCAGAATTCCAATGCTATTAACATCAATTCTATGTGACAGTGTTAAATCTAGAGTATGATTACGACAATGAGTAGGTCCTGACATGTGTTGTCTAACCCCAATAGAGTTCATAATGTCTATGAATGCTGATCCCAATGCATTTTTTTCATTATCTACATGGATATTAAAATTGCCAACAATTAAGACTTTATCTTCAGCTAGCACTAGCTCAGATAGAAAATCAGCAAATTATTTAATAAAGTCTGTATGGTGCCCTGTATACAGTAGCCAGTACAAACGTCAGTAGGGATTTATCATTAACACCTAATTACACAAGATAATGTTATATTAAGCACCATTACTTCAAACGAGTTATACTTGGAACCAGATCTTTGAGAAATACTGAAAATATTGCTATAAATTGTAGCAACACCTCGCCCTTTACCTTTTGGACGTGGCTCATGTTTATAACAGTAAACTTGGGGAGTAGACTCATTTAAAATAATGTAATC